>JAJTWR010000278.1:1237500-1397500 GCA_021613335.1 Whitmania pigra | reverse complement strand
ATGTTAAATATTTTTTTTAATAACAATTGTGAAATTTTTAAGTAAGAGATTTTTCTTCACCACGCACTTCCATCGAAAATCTTTCATCCTACGCGGGTTTTTGTTGAAGCAGACGAAAAAATATTGTTGTGTGATTTATTAGTGGCGGGAAAAAAGAGTTAATTATTGGACTGGTGATGGGGAGTATGATCCTCATCGTACTCATCCTCCTCGTGGTTGTTTACCTGAAGAGGCAGTGGGCACGTTCAGAAGAGAACAAGATCAGAATATCAGCCAGAATCAGAGGCCTTGAAGAATGTGAAGTAATCTTTGAATCATTTCAATTATTTTAATCTTTAAATTTAGCACTCAAACGTTTTCTGTATTTATTTTGTTTATATTTAAACGCATTAATATTTCAGCCGCTAACTCCGAGTAATGCAAAACCAGACCTCGCGACGATGAGACTCATAAAAGAATCAGAGTTGGTCAGAGGCAACATCGTCGGATCAGGTGCTTTTGGAACTGTTTACAAGGTCAATATTCTTTGCATTTACTTAAACTCGACAAATTTTCAGATTTATTGATTTAAACTTTGAATAATCAAGTGTCAGTTTAATATCTTGTTATGAAATTTGAAGCGCATTGTGAAATTTGTAATACATCTGCGAGGAGTTTTGAAGATCACCACTGTTCAATTTTATTTGAAACTCCAGGGAGCATGGATACCTGAAGGTGAAAATGTGAGAATTCCAGTGGCCATAAAAGTTCTTCAAGAGGGTACGTCAACTTCACAAAACAAGGAACTCCTACAAGAAGCAAGAGTCATGGCTTCAGTTGAGCACCCATGTTGTGTGAGGATACTAGCTGTTTGCATGGCTGCTCAGCTCATGTTGGTCACTCAACTTCTGCCACTCGGTTGTCTTCTCGATTACATCAGAAAGAATAAGTGCAACATTGGTTCAAAAGCTTTGCTCAACTGGACCTACCAGATTGCCAAAGTAAATCATTATATTAATTTCATCATTGATTTTAGAAGATGTCGATGCTTCACAAATTAAAATTGATTTTAAAACATAAAATAAATAATAAAGAGCAAATTAAAATAATTCAAAGGGTATGAAATACTTGGAAGAAAGAGGAATTGTTCACAGGGACTTGGCCGCCAGGAACGTTTTGGGCAAGTGACATTTAGCGTTTAAATTTGTGGTTAATATTTATAAATTTCCAATTATGTTGTTAATATTTTATTAATTTGAAATTATTTGTAATTAAGTGCAAAGCCCAAGCCATGTAAAAATAACAGATTTTGGGCTCTCGAAATTACTGGATTTTAATGAAGAGACGTTTCAAGTTTCAGAAGGAAGGGTTGGTATCATTTCCTAACAAATTTTTATGTCTAAAAATTTAAATTGGTAACATCCTCATCAGCTTAAATTTAATATAATAAAATGATTCATCAAAAGTATCAGTTTCACAAAGATATTCATTTAAACAGCTTGATTTTAAAAAACTTGAACCATTGCAAACGTTATCTCATTTGCGCAACTTGGGATATTTTAGATTTTAATCTTACAAATATTTGTATATTTCAGTTCTATTATTTTTTATAATTTTTTAACATCGTGAAAATTGCACTCTTTTTAACAAGTTAAGGAGCAGACGTTAATTGACAGTGCCCGCCTTCCTTATTGCCTTCCTTATATCATCATCATCATCATCATCACCACCTATAATTCACCATCGAAAAGTTAATGATGAACTGCTTGAGAAAGATATTTTTGACCAGATGCCCATCAAATGGCTGGCTCTCGAATGCATACAACATCGCATTTTCAATCACAAAAGTGACGTGTGGAGCTTTGGTAATTATGCATTCCTCGTTGAATTATTGATTTTTATCTTAAAATATGCAAAAGCTTGAGTCTTGACACGATAGGATTTAATTTCTCTCCTGGTGGTGATGCAATATTCATGAAGAGTAGCTTAGAACTTTTATTGAACCAGGTGTAACCATGTGGGAGCTGTACACTTACGGGCAGCGACCGTACGAAAACATCAGAGCAAAGGACATTTCTTATCTCCTCGAGAAGGGCGAAAGATTACCTCAACCAATAATTTGTACCATCGACGTTTACATGATCATGATCAAGTGTCAGTACGATTGCGGTGGTTTTGATTTTTAATGAATAATATTACATTACATAACAATTATTAGTAATAAAATAACAATATTAAATAATTGAACTATTCTATTGTATAATACTTTCTTTCAATTTAAATATTATTTAGTGTAGAGGTAAAATATATTGTCGTCCAAAACGTGTTCAGGCTGGATGCTCGATGCCCAAAGCAGACCTTCATTCAAGGAGCTGGCAGAAGAATTTGCAAAGATGGCAAGAGATCCTGGAAGATTTCTTGTTATTCCCGTGAGTTTCTGGGGATTTTTTTCCGAAAGCTCTTCTCATAAAATGCTGGATTCGAAATGTGCAACCACAATCAGCAAAACAAAATGAATATTTTCGATTCAGGGGGATAAACTGATGAGGTTGCCCAACCAGTATTACGACGCGTCAGAACTTCTACATGGGACTGGAGTAGAAGGACCAGAACAGGCCATCACAGCGGAGGAATACTTGCAGTTCTATTCTGCAAGCAAGCGTCATCAGGCTCTGTGCACAGGACAACATAAATTTCCCAATGGAATGACCGAAAGAGTTCGTATATGTATAAATAATTGCGTGTATTTACACGTCTTTTCTCTTTGTACATATTTGCTCATTATATTTTCTTGTATTAATATTTATTATATTTTCTCATCACACATTTTTTCATCAATTCATTACAAATGTCTTTCTTTGCGCGGAAACCTGCGAAGATTGAATGCAATATTAATAACGTCATGTTAGTAGATAATAAAGTAATAATAATTAATCCGTTAACAGTCAATTAATAATAATAATAATAATAATGGTCAATATAATCAGCAAAATTTGATCAACACCTACAAATCGACGATGCACATTCCAACGTCTCTTGTGACAAAGAAAGCTCATTTCATTCAAAATGGACATCATCCCAGTCCTCGCATGAACAACTCGAATTTCCAGCAAACTGAAAACATGCAGCATCGAAGACATCACTCTGCTTTGCCACACGATCCTGCCATCAAAACGAGTTCTCGCTACAGCATCGATCCATGCAAAGAAATCGATAAAAGGGTGAAACATTAAAAAATCCTCTTTTTTACAGTTTTTTTTTTGTATTCTTTTCGTATGCATGAATTCTAAGGAATTTTCATCGGTTAAAACCAGTATTTTTCAAAAATTTTATTTCGCAGAGTAAAAAAAATATTTTTTTAAATTCTAGAAGGAAGACTTACTGCCCGTGAAAATAGCTTCAGATTACGATATGAAAATGCCATTGGTGGATGAGAATAACTACTTGCAACCAGAATATTCAACACCTTCAACTTATCTGGATTTAATCGAAGGTTGGGTTAAGGAATTACAATTTTAATTTAGCTACAAAGTCATGCTAAAGACTTACAATTTTAGTCTAGCTACAAATTCATGTTATTTCTTAAATGACCAAAACCCTGCAGATGACACCACGAACGAATCTAACGAATCAAATGACTCCCAAATTAGAACTGAAAACCTCACTTTAAGCTCTGAATCTGGCGGAATCAGCAACCCCGAATATTACGAGGAAAACAAGGAAAGTGCCAAGGCGATGAATGTACAAGTAGTTCCGCTCAACGGAACTCCTGCCAAGACGTCCAGTGCCGGTAAAGTTCATCTCAACTCAGCGGCTCCCATGAATATCCTTCCAAGTTCGCAGCAAATCCATTCCAAGCGCAACTCCTCTTTCCTGCCTTTTCCATTCCATGTGACTCCGGTGAGCACCATGAACCACTCTCCAACGAACAAGACGGTCCTGAAAGTTCTGAGCGCTAAAAATGAAAACTCTCAGTGTTTGCCGGTTTCCAGTTCAAACTTTGTTGATACGATCGGAGACAATTTGCAAGTTCAAACGTGTGAGAATGGAGTTCCAGCATTTCAGCATGTTGCAACTTTTAGAAGCAAACCGTCGGCTACGGAGACAAATGTATAAAAAGAATTAATTTCAATAAGTTACAATACTTGTTATATTACTTGATTTATTTAGTCAAACTCGTTTTCAACCCACGCGCACTGACCAATGTTTCCCAAAGATAGATTATGACTGTTACATTTTGCATCTGAAGAAAAAGTATTTCTACTGAAACAAACTTGATTAGCTTTAGAATTTTTTTTTAGTGCTTTTCGTTATTCATTTGATCAGTTTCATTGAAGTGAACGTAAAAAGGTCAATTTGAAGATTTGTTCGAAGAATTTCCTGTACAGAAAAAAAAAGTGGAAAATATGCTTGGTGTTGGAGAATACTTGAAATTTTACGTTATGTAATCTTTAAACCTTGCATTATAACAGCTTGTTTGTCGATACTTAAATTACAATTACAATTAACGTTCATAAACAAATATTAGATGGAGCTTTTTATTTGGGCGGTTTTTTTGTTATTTGATCCTTTTAAAAGCAGGCCGATTCATTTCATTTTTGAAATCAAATCGTTGGATTGGCTGTTTGGGATTGGTTTTCACTTTTAACTTCAGCAAATTGTATCTTTTAAATCGCTTTCACATGATATTAAGTTATGTTTTTGTTATTCAAATTAAATTAATACACAAAATTCACATCTAAATGTTTTAATCAAATAAATGCGTTTACTAAGACTTATTTGCTTTCACTTAATTTTTTGTTAATTAAATCAGTTGAAAAGATCTCAAAAATTGTACATTTCTCTATCTTCATTTTCCTGGCAATTTACTAAGCAAATCAGGGGAAGCGAAATTCTTCTCACAAATTGTATTCCGTGAATATGCAATTACTTCAATAGTCTCACTAAATTCGTTTTTACAAATAAAAATACAAAACAATATTTCTTATCAGAAAATTTAGACGAATAATTTTAACAAAATTATGAACCAAGTTCGATTTCGATATTTTCAATGCGTACAATCTTATCCCCAATCGCGTTAAACTTACTACTTTGTCAACAAATGTAAATCAACATAAATTTATTAAAAGCAGAAGTTTAGATACGTTAAAGAATTTTGACAATTAATATTTTGGCGGACATTTCATCACAGCTCTCAAATGTTTACAAATCCTTGGCAACGGAATTATGGCGGATGAGTTAGTAATGCCGCGACACGTTGTTTATGTAAGTTGTGATCTTTTAATCTAACTGTTTAGAAATCAACCAGTCGAAGAAATCAAGGACAAAGAACTCGCAGCCAAAAAAGAATGTTTCGTTTTTGCGAATGGCGATCAATACGGTTTGTAACCGAAATTGATGTTTTTTTGTTTTGTTATTAAAAGTGAAACGATAATTCTTCAGAAGGTGAATATAAACGGGATGGAAATACGGGTATTATTGAAAAATCAGGCAAAGGAAAATATACGTGCCACGATGGGACCGTGTACGAAGGTACTTGGGAGTCTGATAAACTCACTGGCCCAGGAAGTGCTACTTTTGCTGATTGTACGAAATATACCGGTTGCTTCAACGGTCACCACTTTCACGGTTACGGCAGATATTGTTGGCCGGACGGATCATATTTGGAAGGAGTATTTCTCAACAATAAGTACTTTTAAGAAATTTGCTTGGCTTTTCATAATAAGTATGTTTGCATACATATATTTATTCTTTAAGGATACAGGGTGCAGGTCGCTACGTCGATGCATACGGCCAAGAATGGCATGGTTATTTCAAAGGACGACGAGCTGAGGGGTTGCAATTCCATCTGAACATTTGCAAATAAATATTTTTTTAAATTAATTTGGATAATATTTTAGACTAAACATGCTCGATTAAATTTAATGGATCATTTTTATTAACGATTTTTTACATTACTCTTTCAAACATGTTTGAGGCAGAGTGGTTAGTTTCCATAATTTCAGTCCTCTGCAGAGTCTCATTCCAGGATCGATAAAGTGCCTAATTTAAGCGAAGGCGCTACACATTACCAAACAGTTAAATAAATAGAAATATCAACTCGAAATTAAATAATTTATTGTTACTAATATTACTCGGAAACCCTTTACCAAATTCGCACCTCACTGGCACACCATTATCCAATGAGCATTGAAAATCGTTTGAATTTTAGAATTTCGATTGTTCAACGTAGGAAGTGCGTTATCATTCCCCTCCTTAGGACAGAGATCCTGAGTGCGTATTCCTTTGCCATGTAATTATTAAGATCGATTACTCGGATCTTTAGTGACTCTGAATTCGATTTGCATTATTGTCATCATCAATGAAAATCTACAAAATAATTGCAATGGCATTGATAATGATTGTGATTATGAACAATCTGGTGACATTTTGCATCAGGCACAGAAAATTGCAGCTCATTTAAGTTTGGCGTGTTTTTTTTTAGACAATTCCCAAACCTCCTGTCGTTTAAAATTGAAATTTCCTAAAATTAACAGGCATTAGAATATTTTTCTTTGACTTTTTAAAATCTATTAATAATAGATCTGGAAATGAGAGCAAATTGGACATTTACATGGCGTTCTGGATACATATGCGAAAATATTGGCTATAAATATAATTAGATTCAATTAACAATATTCAGGATAAACAGATGCAAATGCTCATTGAAACACGGTAAAGTTCTGAACCCAGCATATAACGCGGGCTATGAGAGGCCCTCGTTGTTCTTGTTATGCCTGACTGCTGGAGCGACTGCGAAAGCTCTTAATGGCTTCTTCATGGCGCATGCTAAGTGCTTTTTACCTGCAAACTTCGACCATGCGAGGTTCTCGTTGCCCTTGTTATGTCGATCGCCTCCACCCCAGTTGCCTGCAGAGGTCATGAAAGCTCTCAGTGGCTTCTTCGCGCGTTGCTGTATTGTAGCCTGTCCTCCTCTGATTTTGGAGAGCTTGTATTCTTCCACGGTAGACCGTAGTGCTGGTCACAGGCTCGTGATCCTGCTGCAGAAGGCAACCGATAACAGCGCTGTAAGTAGACCTAGCCATTTTCTTGTGTATCGGTCAACTTTCCTCTCGAAATTCTCGATTACTGACAAACCAATCTCATAGATGGTTAACGGTCAGAGCATTCTTGGAACTAGAGCAACCACACTTTGAACCGCCATCGAACGCTTGCAGTCCCCTGATGGTTTGTTGAAGCATGGCTTAATTAATGTCCCAATAATGCAAGAATTACTAAGTAATATTGATTAATAGACATGGTTATTCAGAGTTAATAATAAAGTGTTTTAATGCCTTCTTAAAAGCTTAAAGTTTAGAAAAGTTGATGATACTACAAGGAACAGTAGAGTAAATCTTGGGTCCCATGCAAACAATACTACGATAGCCAGTGACAGATTTAGCAAAAGCTGATCTATAATTATTTAACTAGCGAACAGAGTATGTATGTAAAGAAGATATTTTTGAAAACAAACTATCGAAAAGACGAGACAACATGTGGAGATCTACTTTATACATGAGAATGTGCAAATGGAAATTATTTATTTGATGAATTTCGAGTAAGTTTAAATTTACAAATGCATGATTGGTATGAGAATTATATGGCAAACGTAAATTAAAGTGCAACACGTAAGAATTTTTTCCTGAAGATTAAGTAAAAGTTTTAAGCAAGTTGAGTAGTTACAAGCCCAAATTAAATTACAATAGTTTAAGTATGGATAGATAAATGAATAATACAATGTAATTACTGTTTTTATGTTTATATAAAGATGTGTGCGATGAATTATGCCAATATTTTTAGAAATCTTTGCCGCTATGTACTGAATATGTTGCTTGAATGAGAGATGTTGGCCTATAATGACTCCAAGAAATCTGCACGTTTCAACACGAGATATAACAGAATTACTAATATAAATGTTACAAATGTACACGACGAATTTCTTCCTTGCTTTATAAAAAGACATATGCACTGGTTTTTTTTGTGTGTGTTGAGAGACAAGAGGTTTGCCCTAAACCATTCTGCCAACTTTTCAAGCTCAGTATTCATGGTAGAGTAGATTTCAGTCATATTATTTCCAGACAGAAAAACATTTGTGTCGTCTGCGAACAGTAAGTACTCAAGTCGATCAAAGGAGTTGCACAAGTCATCGATATAAATCAGAAACAAAAGTGGTCCCAAGATTGAACCCTGTGGAACACCCAGGTTAACAGCTGCCAACGACGATGCTTGATTTGCATATGAAACCATCTGACTCTGATCTTTTAAATAAGTTTTAAACCAAGAAAAACATTTGCCCCGGATACCATAATGATGAACTTTTCTGAGAGAATATCATGATTTACTGTGTCACATGTCAAAATTCTTGGCAAAATCCAGAAACACTCCAATAGTAAATTAACCTTGGTCCAATCAGTGAGAGATTTTCGTTTGGAGAAGTGCGATTGGCATGTATGTTGAGTGGATTTTCCGAAAACCAAATTGAATATTTTTTATAATGGAATGTTTTTCAAGGAAAGAAATTGTTCTATTATATATTGCTTTCTCAAAATATTTGGAGAAATACGGAAGAACAAACATGGGCCGATAATTAGCGATGTTTTCCTTGGGGTCTGATTTGTGCAGTGGGATAACTTTGGAAGTTTTTTTTATACCGAAGCAGAACGAATAGTTGATAAGTGCAGCGATGATCTGGGCAATCCTAGATATGAACAGTCTGTCAAGAGCAGGAGTGATCTGTAGGATCTGCATCGCCAGTACGAATAAGGAAGTAGAAATCTTGCACCCCATAGCTATTCCAACCTCTAGAGGCATCGACCGTTTAGTTTAAGTCTTGGTGGAAAACCTCGTCATGAACCAGCTAAGTATTCCTTAAGGATGTGAATAACGGGCTGAGACATGATGGGCCTCTAATGTTTTCCATAGGAGCTGATGGGGCACTGATCAGTATGCGTTTGCTAGGTCCAGCTACACGACGTACAAAGTCAGTCGGTTCCTCTTGGCTCTCTGGATAGCATCCCAGATCATCGATATATATTCTCGATACAACCGAGTACACCTGGAATGCCACCCTTTAGAACTGAAATGTCCACTTACTGACATCACAAACTCTTTGAGTCTCAATGCCATGATAGAGAAAAATATTTTTCCTTCTACATTCAACAGCGATATTGGTCTGAATTGATTCAGACCATTGGAGTCTTTCTTCTTTGGAATGTAGACGGCCTCTGCCTTCTTCCATTTATCATCGACAGCGGCCAAAGACTAGGTTCTCCGAATGAGGGAATGCAGCAGGTATAGTGATTTTGGACATCTTTTGTATAGGAGCTAGGGAACTCCGTTGGGCCCTGGCGCTGATTGGTTTCTCTCTTTCCTCACATCTTCTCATCTCCTCGAGGGAAAGCAAAAGATCCTGAAGCCTGTTCCAAACGTCTCTTCGTGTTCGAACTTGCAGCAACGAGGAATAACTAATAAACCGAAGGTGACTTTAATTTATTCATTTGAAACTTTTTTTCTTCGAAATTTGTCTTTAATATTTAACTTGGTTAGCTTTAAGCTCTCTTGCTGTAACTTGATTTGGAAAATATAAGAAAAAATTCATTAAAACTATTTAAGTGCAAAATTTGTTTTAAATATTTTAATAATTTATTACTAGACCTAAATATTTTATTAGCTGTGCCTCATACCGCCAAAGTCTAGATTCGCCACATAACTTTAACAAATGAAAAACCTGTTATCTCAAGTGAATAACTAAATTTACCCAGACCACTTGGATATCATCACAAATTCTATTATTTTTGAACGAAGTACAACTCAACTGTCTAAGACACGGAAATTTATTCAAAAAAAACGTAAAAGTATCAAGCATTAGTTGGAATATTGATATCATTTCCACGTCAACCCACATGTAGATTCGACTTAAAAATCTATATTTTAGTTGATAAAATTGCACAAAATTTGAAAAAATATAAATAGAAAAATTGGGTATTCTTAAAGCATGTTTTAAAAGATAAAATTTAGCTGAAATAACGAATTTGCCCTCCCCACTTGATTTGAACCTTTCCAGGATGCAGCACTAACTCCGCTTGAGCTACTTTGTCTTGCAGTGAGAGCTCCTCGGGTGATGCAAAAAAACTGATAAATGTCCGGAGCTGGTGGAAGCCTCCCTTTTAATTCCCCTTATTGCATACACCACAACATCACATAAAAACTCTAAAGTATTTATTCTCATGGAACTACAACCAAATTGATTTAAAATTTACAAATAAACTTTCCGCAATTTTAATCAAAGTTTTTTTTATAACAGTTTCAAAATTCAGTCCAAATTCCCTCTGCCATGTCTGGTTCACCGCAGATCGAAGACATCATGGTTGATCGAAGATAGTTTTTTATTAATCTAAGATTTGGAGAAAGAGCGCACAAAGCTGGATAATGAAGCAAAATCACAATATTAGGAGCGGAATCCCTAAAGGAATCTCCGCATGAAGCCCACAAGTTCAAAGGATCTGACAGGATATCACTCGTAATTTTTCAAAAAAAAACAAGAAGCTTACTTTATAGGTCTTCATTTCCAATCAAGAACTAACAATTGCTTTAAAATTTATCATCAATTTTGACTGTTTAACAGTCTATGGTGAATATTAATCAAGTTAAGATTTTTCAGCATCCAAAACAACTTTGTAACGGTTATTACAATTTTAAGAAAAACAAATTTATAAAATATGTAGCGTGGAGTTATGCATTTAATCGATGCAGTGGGACATTTAACCTGTTCTTCTTCCAATGTTTCCCACCAAATATTGTGCTTTGTTACGTCAACGCGTAAACAGAGCGATGAAAAATCACAGGGCTCAAATAAATTGACCGAACACTAATTTAGTGCAGTTTTAACTATATGAGAAGTGCTTAAAACAGCATAATTAACAGCTGATCGTTTTAAATAGTTACCGGTGTACATTTAAAACAAATTTCAATGCATCCGTTAAAATCCATCCTCATTGAATTTTACCTCTATAAAAAAATGTTTCTCGTTGTCATCATACCTCTCTGCTTCCTTCCAATTCCCATATACTTTCCCGATAAGGTGAGCAGAAAGACATTTCGATTAATAATTTATTTTTAGATAATATCACCAGTGTAATATTATATGTAAATATTATATGTATTAAATTATGTTTCTGTTTTCACAGTGTACTCTATTTTGCAAGTATTAATAATAGTTGAGTTTTGTTTGCTAAGTTGGCGAATTCAAATGAGGGTATTTCAGCATGTAAGTATTGAAGCATCTCAACTTATTTCGGTCATCATATAATTATGGACCAGCTTTTGCTCAATCTCTTATTGGTTCTCGTTCTGTTGTTTACCCGAGATGTTATAGGACCCAAGATCTAACTTATTCCTCAAAATTTCGTCAGCCTTCCAAGCTTATATTCTTGTAAGAAAGCCCTTAAATTATTTACTATTAATCAATTAACAATCTCATTATTTGGTTTTCATGATAGTACCAATAAATATTTTTTATAGTTTATTGGAAAACACTAAACGTTTCATACTTGGCATACACGGTCGCAATAAAATTTCCCCGTACGATTCTTTTTCGTTGGGTTCTTACTTGCAGTTGTGTTTTGTGCTTCCATAAATGCTTCAGAAATTAATAAAAAAAAAGTTATTAGAATTAATATTTTGTCATTATATGTTCAAAATTACGTAATAAAGAAATTTAATTGTAAAGAAAGGCAAGTGTGCGTATGTCGTCCTGTGGATGTGCAGTTACTGGACCACAGAAGCCCTTCCATTGGCCATAGCAGGATTGTTGCCATGCGTTGTCATGCCTCTCATGTCCATCGCAAAAATAGAAGAACTCGCAATGGAATACATCAAAGTAGGTGTTATGTTTGCTCATGGTTAAGGCTGAGCCTCTCACGATGGCAGCGCGAATTCGAACCCCGCTGCGGGAGCACCGTCCTAATCATCTAGCTGTGCAACGGACGTTAATAAATCATAAATATATTATAAAGATCTTCAAACGATTCACAATGATTTTAGTTTTGAAATTAAATTTCAAATTAAAGCAAAGTTAACACCGCAACAGGACACATCTCTCCTTTTCTTCGGTGGTATCGTTATGGCTATGGGCATAGAAAAATGTAAGCTGCATCAAAGAGTGGCCATTTCCGTGTTGAGGGTAGCTGGAGCACCAGCAAGAAGGCAAGTGAAGTTTATCATTCAGGGACTGATTTATGAGGCTTTAACTGATTACAAAATGACTAGATATTTTAAATAAAATTACGTGTAAATATTTCAGTTATTTGACTTTTTAGGGTTGCTTTCGGCTTCATGGCGACGGCTTGGTTCCTTTCCATGTGGATGAACAACACTGCCACCACGACCATGATGGTTCCACTGGTGAGAGCCATAATCCTACAATTAAAAGCTCAAAACTTGAGTTCAGAAAATTCTTCACCTGCTGCTGATAGCGGAAAGTTAAAAATAGAAAAGCCAAAGAAGAAAAACAGAAAATTCAAATATTTCGGAAAGAGAGAAAATCCTGAGTCATTGTTTTCTTCACAGACTTTAAAGCAGGAACGAAAAATGCAACTCGCAGAAACGGATGCATCTCAAAGTTCATTCACTCCAATAACAAGTCTTCTTACACCCACAATGGGAAGTCCGACTAAAAATCAATTTGAAGAGTCATACAAGACAGAAATATATCTTGCAAAAAATGAACAAAACAAAAGCATTGCTTCAGATACGTCGGACAAAAACGCGTTCCAGGATAAACAACTTGGCCCGAACAATCTTACAATTACACCATTAGATAAGAGTGTTCATTCGGATACTTTGGACCAGAGCCTTCATTCAGAAATGCCGGACAAGAGTATTCATTCGGACAATCAAACAGTTAACCAGCAGCAGACAGAAAGAAATTCTTCATTAACTCAGGGGAGCGTCCGTCCAGAAACTGATCAGCCAAACAGCCCTCAAGATAAAAGTTCCAATAACAACTCCAATATTGACAAAGACGTTAGCACCGATGATGAAGATATTTCAAAATTGGAAATATTTGGGATAAGGGACCCGATTATGTATGTATTTTTCATCATTTATAAAAACTGCTTCTATGTTTCAAATATTCTGTTTCGTCATTTGTAAATTGCAATTTATTTTCTCATAGCTCCACCATGTCGCAAGAGGAGAAGGATTTTGAAAAAAATGTGCCCCCAAGGTTCAAACACACCTCAAATAAATAAATCAGATT
The DNA here is from genome assembly GCA_021613335.1 of Whitmania pigra. Classification (NCBI taxonomy): domain Eukaryota; kingdom Metazoa; phylum Annelida; class Clitellata; order Hirudinida; family Haemopidae; genus Whitmania; species Whitmania pigra. The sequence goes on along the minus strand of JAJTWR010000278.1, from coordinate 1,384,224 downwards.
TACGTTTAATTGAAATGATTATTTTGTATTTAAAACTATCTTAACATAAGAACTTCTAAACAATTTCTAGACCAATTTTTCAAGTCAAAGCGTCTCAGAGAATGAACAACAAAATTGAATCGTCTTCAAGCAATTACCTCTTCAACGTCGACGAAACTTATTTTGAAAATAGTCTTTCAAAGTTGAGCAAATGTCTGTTATGTGGTGTGGCCTACTCATCCACCATTGGAGGCACGGCTTCCCTCATAGGAACAAGTCCAAACCTCATTCTTAAAGGACAAATCACTGAGTACGTCAACTTGGACATTTCATTAAAACATTTTTAAGAAATTGATTTATTGTTAATGATTAATGGTCGTTAAGGAATAATATAAAATTTACCGACAACCTTGAGTTACAAATCCTATCTTGTTTCTCATCCGACATATTGGTTTTATAAGTTAACCAATATTTCTTAACAGCCAACCTTCTCGATCTTCTATGAAGTCGTGGAAAATTCAATTAACAAGCATAATTACTAAATTTAATCAGAGATTTAATGACCTTTTCTTTCGATATCTACCTGGCATTTTAGGGATTCAGAGTCTCAGAAACAGTGGCATATCTAGGAAGAAAGATTAGCAATTTCAAAATGTAGTAAAAACTAGTGAAAGTGTTCTGATGGGAGAATAATTTTAATAAGAAAACAAGGACGCCATATTAACTTTTTCCAAGGTGGGGGCAACCCTCGCTCAACTTGAGGAGATAATTAATTTGAGATGAAATTTTGCATCTATTCTAAAGAACCCTTACCATAAAATGATGTCCCTGGAAGAAAAGTTGCTTTTTAGATCATTTGTTATCATAGGTGTTGACTAGTCGAATTATCGAATAAATCGACAGTGTTATTTGCAATTTAACTATGTTTCCATAAATTGCATGAAATAATCTTTCATAAATGCATTCAAGATTGATACCAATGCATGATGTATTGAACTATAGAAGTTCATCACAAATCAATAAATAAACTTGGATGATTCAGGATATTAGGCCCTGATGTCATCACATTCGCCAATTGGATGGTGATGGCTCTTCCAGTGTCCATACTGACGTTCCTCACCTGTTGGTTGTGGTTGGTTTATCACTTCATGGGCAAGAAGTTAGTCCTTCAAGCTTATTTATCAAATAGCCCCCTTTAACAATAGGAAAAATTAAATGAATCTCTCCAATTCAGCGAATTCCTCAGAATTTTTGGCATCAACCGGGGAGATGCTTTTATTGAAGTCTTAGGTGAAAAAACTATCAAAAATGAATACAAGAAACTTGGCCCACTAAGGTATGAAGTCTGAACTCTGCATTTGTATTGAGTTTTTGTTAGTTTGAATAAATTTATTAGGTAAATTTCAGTTATGCAGAGAAGAACGTAGCAGGTCTGTTCGTTTTGTTGATCATCCTGTGGGTCACCAGAGATCCTGGATTCGTTAGAGGCTGGGGTCAATTCTTTAAGGAAAAGTTAGGCATTTCTTCAACACGCTCGTCATATTATATTATATTTCTTTGCTTAATGACCTTCTAATGTTTTTGTATTTTTTTTTATTTATCAGTCATTTTACTTCAGTCACGTTTGTTCTTGTAACCACTATTAACATTTAAATTTATCACGTTTTGCTGGTTAAGATTGACATCTTTTTTGAATTAAATTTTGTAATTTTTAAATTTAAATTATTTCAGTCACGCACAAAATGAACCGTTGTGCTGCTGTTTTGATCAAAACATTTTTTATTGCTGCATTTCTCTAAATTATAGTGAAAATACTAGATTTAAAACAATGTTTATACTAACGTAAATACTAGATTTTAAAACAATAATTGACCACATAATGACTTTAGGTGAATTCCACCGCAACCAAACCAACACTTTTAAACAACCAAATTACAACGACAAATCTATTGAAATCAAAATTGTTTATAGGGCAAACTCAAAAAAAAAAAACTGTCCCAAAACATCAAATTTTCATGAACCTCAACAAAATGAGGTGCTCTTGGTCTTGAAGATGACTTCAGATTTTTTTGTAATGTGATGCAGGTATCTGAAGTCATACCAGAAACCAGGCTTTTACTTGCCTTTAACAAACGAAAAGTAAAATCTTGTAACAGTCATCTGCAAAATATTTCTCTACCTCGATGACAAGTGACACAATTGGATCTGGTTTTATTGTTTCCAAGATATTTACAGTTTTAGCATTAATAGTTTGTTCTTAAATATGTTTTGCAACTTGAACATAAAGGAAAGGACTAATGACTGAGATATCAACGCGATTCATGCTTCGACTTATGCAGGTCACAAGTAAAGGGAGATCTATTTGAATTTCCTGTACTCTCGCAAAGATTGCAGCTTAGCATTTTAATATCTTGAGACTTCAAAAGCAAGACGGTGATGATTAATCACGCCTCATGTGCGCGCTTTAAAGATCTTCAGTCGAGTTGGTTCACAAGCTGGCAAGTAAGCGACATGAGGAAGCCAATGAGAGCTTTCGGAGTCGCTCCAGTCCTGGCGGAAGCGATCGGCTTAAGGGCAACGAGAATCTTTTAAAGCTGACGATGAAAAGTTGAGTCTGTTAAAACTGACAGGGACATCCGACCATCCGAAAAAGTCAGGAGAGCAATAGGGCCAACACATTTGAAAACTGGAAAACTCTTTTGAAGAACCTTGTCGGAGCTCCAAAAAGGAGTATTAAAAAAACTTAATGTTTGCTACTATTTCAATTCACCATAGATTGGCATACGAAACAAATTATAGCCTCTTTATAGCCCCTATAGCCCAAAAAAGTATTTTCGCCATTTGTACTCTTTCAGTCTTATTATGTTTATTATTGTTCTAAGAATAAGTATGCAAATTACAAATGCATAAATATAGTGCTTAACAGCTAAAATGTTTAGATTTCTATGATAGATATTTCACTAGTGTATTTTTTGTGTAAATATATATATATATATATATTGTATATACTAATCTTGATTAATTAATTAATTAAACACAGCTGTTCATTAAATACAGATATGTCAGTGACACTCAAGCAGCTCTTTTCGTTGCCTTCCTTCTGTTCATTCTGCCATCGAAAAATCTTATAGAAGTGTATCAATCTAACCGAGGTTAGAAAAAAATTAGTTAACCAATATTCGATTATTTGTGGACAGCTTAGTGATGTCTATTTGGTTAAATTTAATAAAATGTGCTAAAAACGATACATGAACTCTAAGTTCTTATTAATATTTTAACAAATTTGCAAAAAAACTAAACCAGTTTAATATAATTAATTAAATAATTTATAATTTTATTCAGTAAGCTTGAAATATGGAACCTATTAGGCAGCTTGCACAACATCTAAACAAATATAAATTAATATCCAAATATTATGAATAACATTGCTTTCTAATGTCATAACTAAACGAGCAGAATTTAGGATAAGGAAATTTCATATGTGGTTGCTTAAAAAAGTGCAACTGTATGAACGTTCTTTATCCTACGGAATCGACTCCTAATAGGTTGACCATTAACACTAGAGAAAGGCAAAGTGTTTAACAAGAACGTTTAAAGAAAAAGTTATAATTTTTAGTCTGATCGATCTCATTCCAGACCGCCTTTAGGCATATTTTATTTCGTCAGTAACTTTATGTGTAAACCAGACTCGGCAGCTTTCCCTGAACATTTTGAACCGCTCAAAAACTGGACAACTCATAACTTTCATGTTTCTTTATTATGATAATTTTATGCAATATAAGGAGAACATCACCATTTATTTTCTCAAAATCATGCAGCTCCATGCACGTTGATTTGATCTGTTACTGGTTATCCTCTTCTAAATTCCGATGCTCTAAAATCATTCATCTAAAATAATATTTCAAATGATAGAATCCTTATCATTACATTACATTACATTATCATTTGTTTAACATATTTTTAAATTTACTTACAATTCATTTGATATCGTGTGATCTTTTGGAATTCGCAGCCACACTTCGATCTTAGTGGGTTCAAAATATCTTTAAAATAGAAATTTTCTGAAGAATTAAGAAATTTAATTGCAAAATGTTTTACATGTAGAAAAATTGAAATGGACATCAACAAGGGAGATTTATGAGGGGGGACTGGCCCTTCCCGTAATTTTGAAAATATAAGAAAAAATCAAGTAAATCTATTATAAAATAAAATTAATAAGAAATAAATTCAAAAAATGTATTTTACTCTAATATTTTAAATCCCTAAATACGCACACCGGTTTCAGTGCCCCCAAAATGGGCACCAACATTATAAGCATACAGATATCTCACATTTTATTAAAAAGTATCCATTAACTTTTCTGTGTTGATTAGCGTAAGCTGACTAAAATTCACTGATTTCAATGATGGACTTGAATTAAATAATTTTTAGGAAAATTGTCCAGGGATCGTAAAAGAGTAAAACCACTCATGGATTGGAAAACATTTTCTGCAAAAATGCCCTGGGATATTCTCTTTCTTTTGGGCGGTGGATTTGCCATGGCAAAAGCCATTCGCGTAAGCTTGAACAGTTAATCCGAGCCATGCTCAATTTCAAATAAAATAACTTGATTCAGGTCTCAGAACTTGATGTTTCCATAGCTTCAACCTTCCACTATTTCAGTTACCTCCCACACTGGGTGCTTGTCATGGTTTTGAGCGTTTTAACTTGTTTGACCACAGAAGTTGCAAGCAATGTGGCTACTGCCACCATTTATCTCCCGATTGTGGCTTATTTGGCTAGTATTTGATAGTTGCGTAAGTAATATGGTGCTGGATAATGAACATTTATTTTGATATGCAGTCCACATCTTTGAATCTTGATCCCCTCTACCTCATGATTCCAATTGGCTTATCTTGTTCCTTTTCATTCATGTTGCCTGTCGGAACGCCTCCTAACTCTATTGCCTACGCTTTTGGTGACATGGACGTTATAAGCATGGTTTGTTTCAAAATTTAATGAAATAATTTAATTCAAATTATCTCTAAATATTTTATTTTCAGATAAAAGTTGGTTGTGTAATAAGTTTGTCTTCCCAGGTTTTGATTCATATCTCTCTTAACACTTGGACAGGATGGGTGCTAAATATAGATGCCCATCACGTCGTTCACTCTAACCAAACCACAGATTAATCACAGCCACGACCGATCAATAGGTTATGTACTCGCAATAGCAGTGGATGGTGTGATTAAACATACACATCATCATTCTAATCATCTAGTATGACAATTGTTTGAACTGAATGACGCTCAAAATTAAGTTATTTTAATTGTAGTTACAGATTGGCTTGTAATAGTGTTCGGTTTTACAATCAACGCAAAGTTCAAATTTGAAGTTAAATAAATTAAACCCAAAAGCAAATGGTTACATGTTATTTGGTTTGAAATGTAAAAACAATTTCCCATAAATTGGGGGGTTTACATTTGACACGTGCTTAGGTCATAGGATTTGCCGTCCCCCTCCCCTTCTTGACCGTTAATAATCCGTTAGCCCACAAATTTTCTAAAAGCTCTAAAATATTTATTTTTAAGGAACTACAATCAAATAAGAATTTATTTCGAACAAATTTCCGTGCTTTTCTTTCTGCAAAGTTTTTTTTTTATAACACTTTCAAAAATTCAGTCAGTCCATCGGCAAGTTCCCTCTCTGTAGAGAGAACTGCACAACCTTGACTGGCTCAGTGATGATCGAAATGTTTTTTTATTAATTTAAGTTTGGAGAAAGAGCGCTCACAGCTACCAGCACTAATAGCCTGTGTTAGAAAGATGCGCAGCAGGATCCCAATTTTAGGGACAGAATCCCCAAGATGGTATCTCTGTACGAAGCTCCAAAGTTGAAGAGGTACATCGATTTTATCGTTTCCCGAAGCTTCCAAAAATACTTCAATCACTTCCTTTTGGCAAAGAACTCTTCTTTCTCTCGACATTGTCTTCATCAACTACGACAAGCAGATAATCATAATTATTCTTAAACAGGTTTCACGGTGTGTTTGCAAGACCATGAACTTGCTGAAATCTTCCAGATATTTCCTCAGTCAACCTGTCGATGACGCACAGCATTTCCCGTCTTATCCCAGCTTTTCGTCAGTCAATACTTCACATCCATTCGTTTCTTTTTGCGGATTCGACGCTCCATGCCGCCCCTCCCCCCCCCCCCAGGCCTAATGGGAGGGACCCTGAAATTTTTCCAAATCATTAATAAATTATTAAAGATACAAAAAAAGACTGCAGAAAGAATAGTGTCAAACTCATAATAATAATAATAATAATAATAATAATCTGTTCTATCTTTTATTCTTTATTAATTATAATTGGTAGTTTTGATTTGAACGGTTACAACAATTTTTCGACTGCGTCGGGCTTTAGTCCCTTTTCTAAACTTGAGACCCCCCAGCATTTTTCGCTGGTTGCGCCACTGTACCTTCTTTGAAAAATCACACAAAGAAAATTACAAAATGGATGGAAGATTCAAACTGCTCAAGAATAAAATATAAAATCTGTTCTTGGTGTGTTCTTACATCAATCGATGCTTTATACAAAATACCAAATTGGAAGTTGAATGAAGTTGAAAGATGAAAAATAGTTCAAATAAAGTTTTAACAAAAAACAGGGATTTTACATGTATCATAAAAACTCAATAAGATTTACATAGATTGTAATTAAAAATGGCGGTCAAGTTAACAATTTCTTGAACAAGATATGCCATATGTAATTATGTTTACATGTTGTTTAAGAACCACTATATCACTCATCATTGTCGTCTTAGCTGACGTTTACAAATTTTGATGTTAATTAAATTGTATAACATTGTTTTAATTATTTTAAATTAATTTATATTTTGAATAAAATAGTATTTACCTTTTTTGAAGCTTGTGGATCAAACACTGTTCACTTTTAAACATAGGTTTTTATCTTAGCCTTAGTGAGACGATAAATTGTGACGGTAAAAAACATGGATCAAATTTATAAGTTCTCGAATTGGATTTATAATAGCATGCCACCGAAGAGGAATGTTGTTTTAGAAGTGAAAAATGAAATTAGCAGGAACTCCAGGAGCTATCGCGGAGGGCTTGTGCGTATTGCGGGGGTATCTGGGGCGATCGCCGTTATTCTTGGAGCATACGGAGCTCATGGTATGAGCGAATTCATGATCAAATAATCCATTAACCTGTTTTTTTCAATATTTTATTTTGTAGCTCTTAAGCAGAAAGAATTTATATCTGAAGAACGAAAGCTTGTAAGGTTCAGTTAATGAAATTTTGTAAGGAAATGAAATTACTGGAAAAATTTGTTTGTAGGCTTTTGAAACTGGCAATAAATACCATCTAATCCATTCTGTGGCTCTCTTGGCCACCCCTCTTACAAACAGACCCAGGCTTGTATGTATCCCCCAACGTGTCTCCTTAAAAATCCAGTTAATATAATCAAGCTTTATTTTGTTAGGTGGGATGTCTGTTGATTGGTGGGATACTGTTCTTTTCTGGGAGTTGTTACTGGTTCGCATTGACCGACAACCGCATGGTAAAGAAAATAACACCAGCTGGAGGAATGATGTTCATAGCTGCATGGGCCTCGATGATCATTTAACTCTGATAGCATTTGCTTGACGTTAAAATAAATTGCTCAAGGAATCAATTTGTTCATTCATGCACATGGCTTCTATTGCTTAGGCCCAATAGCATTGGGACTTTCAACACTTGACTAAACAAATTAATGGACAGGACAGACAAAAGCAAAACTTCAACAGCAATAACTTTATTACAAAAGCAACAATGGGTGTGAAGGTCAGTGAACTCAAAACATCCTAGGTTGGTTGTTTAACCAGATGAATTTTTCACTCTACTACAAGTCTCTATGAACAGGCTTTGATGGTGAGTTCAAATGTCATCTTCGTCATCAGGGAGGGCTGTGCTTTGGGCAACCTGCAAAGAACAGATATGATTAACTCATGCACTTGATGATTCCAAAATAGAAATTTTGAACAATAGATCCAACCTTCAATTCTTCCTCATACTTGTTGACCATAGTTGGGTCCATTTCAACCTCAGGTGGAGCAAGTGCAGGCATTGCAACAAATTCCAGATTCTGATCTCCTGTCAACTTCCTTGCCAACCAAAGGAATGGCTTTTCAAAGTTGTAGTTGCTCTTTGCACTGATATCGTAGTACTAAGAAAATATTCCATATTTACTATGTGAATGAAACATTGCACTAAGCTTAAATTCTTACTTGCAAATTCTTCTTTCTGTGGAACACAATGCTCTTAGCTTTAACCTTCCTGTCTTTAACATCCACTTTGTTACCACAGAGAACAATGGGTATGTTCTCACAAACTCTGACCAGATCCCTATGCCAGTTAGGAACATTTTTGTAGGTAATCCTTGCAGTCACATCAAACATGACAATAGCACATTGACCTGAGATAGAGGTAGCTATTATAACACTGTCATTGACACAAATCATATATAGATGTCTATACCTTGGATGTAATACCCATCTCTCAATCCTCCAAATTTTTCCTGGCCAGCAGTGTCCCAAACATTGAATCTGATTGGACCTCTGTTAGTGTGGAAAATAAGAGGGTGAACTTCAACTCCCAGTGTGGCTGTAAAAAATCAGATTCCACAATTAATCGTTAACAATGCCATTTGAATCAATAGTTGCATCATACCAATGTACTTCTTCTCAAATTCTCCAGTGAGATGTCTTTTGACAAAGGTGGTTTTTCCAGTGCCTCCATCCCCAACAAGCACTAACTAAATATGTCAACATAGGCTCAGTACCTAATTTTAAAATAAGGAACCTCACCAACAACTTACTTTAAATGAAGGAATATCGTCTCCCTGAGCAGCCATGATTCGACGAAGAAGCTTTACAGATAAAGCAAAGAATTAATATCAGTAAAATCCATAAATAAGCAATTTGAGGTCTACAGCGGCTCTAACACTCTCGCATCGAGTTATATGCGCATTGGCGGGAGTAACCCTAACGTGATCGATGTTAGAAGAAAGAGAAGAAATATCGGCACAATATTCTATAAACCGCAAATCAACTTCACAATTTCTGCGAATTATTCACACACTAACCAAATTTCTAGAAAAAACAGCCGCTCACGAGTTCGCCGTAGAATGAAAAGCTTTTACAGGATGAAGCCAAGAACCTTCGCAGGGGTTGAGCGAAAGACAATAAAATTAAGTTTTAAAATAAATTAATCCAAATTTTCTTTAAAATTTAATTTAATGTACATAGTTTTAATATTTTAAATTATTATTTTTTAATATTTTTTAACAATTAATGCTCATTTGCAATGATTTCATTAGTTGAATTTCATTTTGGTCGGATTGAGACAGAGTTTAATTTTCAAATGTTTTTTGCTAATGGCACAAATCCTTTTATGAGATTAGTTAAATTAAGGTGTCGACATTTCAATTTTATGTGTTTTTAAAGAATTTCATCAAAATTTTTCAAATGAAGAAGCTGTATCGGCATTTTAAATTTTGGCTTCTCATGTTAAGGGTTCTTTTGCTAAGGGTAGGAATACTTAATTAACTTTTGCATATGCCATTTGAGTTGAATAAATACACCAATATAACATCTAAAATTGAATGAATTTCTTGTAATTGCTTATAAAATGCATATTTAACAAATGTACGCAAATAATAGGCGCGTTAGTGAAGTTTTTATTTTTTTGAGCTCAATGTTAAGCCTCAACATTTAAGCTCACATTTCTCCACTGATTTGACTTTGACCAATTTTTTGCTGGTTTTGTTAAGTCTGTGCCTAGCTCTTGATCATGGTTAAGACTCCCTAATCTTATATCTTACACCAGGGAATTTGGGGGAGGCTAGAAATCACGAAAATAGAGCATGCGTATATATCGCTGTAAAGGTATTTTCAAGAATTAATAATGAAGAGAAAAACTTAATGACCAAACTAGCACGATCGATAGTTGATCAATTACAACTGTTGAACATTACAGCCCTGAGAAATTTTCTGAAGTGTATTTATTGTTCTTTCCTATTTGGATTTTTGTGACTTCGAATGGTGCGCTAATGCAAATAACTTAATAAATAAATCTTGAAACATGCTAGTCGATTTGCCTACTTTCATTCAATCATCACTTGAATTTGTAATTCACCTAAAGATATTGTAAAATTATGTAGATTCTGGAGTCATCATTTTTAACTCATTTTTAACGAATTCGACGATTTTGGTTTCGAAACTGCTAGATAAATATTGATTTTGCAATCTACACCAAGTACAAACCAACATCCGAGCTTGTCGTCCGTTTAAAATTTAAATACTAGCAAAAGGTCGACTTCCTCGTTCTAAATGACTGTAGTTGAGGACCGTACATTATATATCGTTAAAGTTATTTAGATTTTTCTGATTACTAAAGTTTAAATTAATTAATAAAATCGAAAATTGCATGATTTTTCATGTTCTAATTTAATAAAAAAGTTCAATATTTGTGTTTAGAGGTGTGGCCACGTACCTATTTGCTTACCTTTTCTCAGCTTCGCAACCGCTGACAGCTCGGCAGTCAATTATTATTTCGCCTAACTATAAAATGTCATTTAAGGGTGTTGATATCTCTCTGGCCGATTTTCAGGATTCACAAAATAATCCTTGCTGTTCTGCGATGTTAAAAACTGTTATTCTTATTGGTGGACCTTCGAAAGGTAAAACTAAATGAAGATTTATTTAAATGGAACGTTGTTGACTGTAATTTATCTTTCAACCAACACTTTACTTAGGTACTAGGTTTCGGCCATTATCGCTGGACCTTCCTAAGCCACTGTTCCCTCTAGCTGGGTATCCAATGATTTTCCATCATATTGAGGCAGCGAGCAAGGCAAATAATAACATTGAAGTTTCCGTTACAAAAGCTGTTCTTTTATTTTATTGAATATTAAATTGCATTTTTAAGATACAAAACATGAAAGAGATTATTTTGATTGGAAGTTATCAACCCAGTAAGCATCTCACTGAGTTTATTACTTCTATGCAACAGCAGTTCAAGATTGTTGTTAGGTGTGTGATAGTGTTCATTAACTATTTACTTTGCTTTCAAAAAAGTTTATTATACATTTAAGATATTTGCAAGAATTTGATGCGTTGGGAACTGCTGGAGGACTTTATCATTTTCGGGATCAAATTTTGAAAGGGAATCCAGAATATCTGTTTGTAATGAATGCTGATGTATGTGGAGAATTTCCACTGGTTGAAATGCTAGAATTTCACAAGAAAAAATGTTCTGAAGGTGGCCATTTTACAATCATGGCAACTAAAGTGAGTCAAAATAATGCTTGACTTTACATAAAATTTTAATTAATTAATTTTAAAAATATAAAATATCAAAATTAGAATTAATTTTAGTTGAATTAAAAGCTGGCTCTAAAGGATAAATTTTTTTTAGGCAACTAGACAACAGTCTCGTAGCTATGGGTGCATTGTGGAGAATGCTGATCACCGGGTATGATCATAATTATTTGGTCAATGAATGTGTCTCAAATGATTGTCTTGGTCATTAAGATTCTTCATTATGTGGAGAAGCCTGAAACATTTGTAAGCCACCTCATAAGCTGTGGCATCTACTTGTTTTCACCAGCCATATTTGATCACATAAGCGTAATCTTCAAGGAAAAAAATGAAGAAGTGAAGTGAGAAGAGTAGCAAATGTATATTTTTTACATTAAATTAATTGGTAATATTTAACTACAAGGTTTGATATAGAGGAAGGATTCAGAATTAATAACTCTGTAATCAGGCTAGAACAAGATATCTTCAGCAGGAGATTACCCCAGACTGGTTAATACTGGTTTTAATACTAAAATCACACTATCCAGTCATTTTTATTAAAATATTTTTCCTTAAATCTTCCTAAAAATACTTTCCCATTTTAAATCAATCTCTTTGAAAATTAGGCAATGTTTTATAAATATTGAATTATGTTCTCAGGGAAGTTTTATGTTTATCAAACTTCTAATTTCTGGAGTCAGATCAAATCATCAGGGTTTGTTTCCAATGTTTATTGAGATTGATGTGTTTCATGAAACAACTTTTTTCCAATTTTTGGCTTCCATTTTAGCTCGACCATATATGCAAATAGGCATTATCTGGAAATTTATGCAACCAACCACCCCGAGAGACTGGCACAGAATTCTAAAAGTGGGCCTCAAATTATCGGGAATGTTTTCATAGATCCTAGAGCCACTGTACATCCAACAGCTGTGGTTGGTTCAAAGCTTCTACCTACTAATATATCTTCCAACTTTCACCCATCGTTGTAGCTTGGACCTAATGTGACAATCAGCAAAGGAGCAGTTGTTGGTGCTGGAGTCAGAGTCAGAGAATCGATTGTTTTGGATGAGGTCATACTGAAGGTCAGAATTAGACCAACATCAGTTCATTATATGTTTTAGGAAAAAGCTTCTAAATACCTTAGCTGAAATACCCTTAGAGAAACAGTTTTTATTAAGTCAATGTGTCCTCGAGGAGCATTGAATCCTGATAATCCTCAATAATCATTACCAGGATCACTGCTGTGTGCTAAACAGTATTATTGGATGGAAGAGTGTCATTGGAGAATGGTCCAGAATTGAGGGAACACCCATGGATCCCAACCCCAACAAACCCTTCACAAAACTGGAAACTTGGCACATGTTCAAGGAAGATGGCAGACTGACACCTTCAATAACAGTGATTGGTCAGTTGCTAATTTCTTCATCTTCATTTTGGTTTACATTTAATTTCCTTTTGATTTTAAGGATCAAGTGTCCAGGTCCCTGCAGAAGTTGTTGTTCTCAATTCCATTGTCTTACCTGATAAGGAGCTTGCACACAGCTACAAAAACCAAATTATCCTGTAACTCACAAATACAAATTGCTTAAATTTCTTGTTTGCTAGGTATTAAATCCTCATTTTGCATTGGAGATACTTTACATTTTGATTAGTTCTAATTTTGTTTGGGTTTGCTGATCTTTTTCCTCAGAAATTCAATATGTCCTGTGCTAAATTCTAGCTGATTTCCTTACTGAATATTATAATGCAAATTGCATTACAGAGAAAATTCAAAGCTTTTCAAACAATTTGATTGAGCATTCAAGCCCGCAATAAAAGAACAAATAAGAGATAAAAATATGTGATAACAAAATACAGAACACCAACAAACTCATCAGTGATATTTATTCACATGCCAGTATTGAGTATACACTCATTTCAGAAAATAAAATATATAAAAGGTGTTAATAAGGTCCATAAATGCTAGTTGTGTCCCTCGCCCTTATTCTTTTTATTTTTCTTGAGGACCTCTTTATTTTTGAGAGAATGACCAATGAACCTATTTGATGCCTCGATATCCAGTTTTGGGGCGAGTTTGCGGTCACGTATTTCATTGGCTTGAGAAGTGTATCTTTCAAGTTCTTTTACCCTATCCATGCATTCGACCAGACTGTCGGCACCAGTAATTTTCAAATAAATCTTGAAAAGGGAATGAACTGCCTGACTGGAGGCAATATCCAATCTGGCCTTATCCAACGATGAAGCATTCTCATTTACATCCTCAGAGCTAATGTTATTGACTTGAATAAACAATTCCTCAGTTTTTTTGAGGCTTTTTTCTAAATTTTTGAAACAGGATAATTCATCCTCGAGCGCACCGAGAGAATCCATGACGATAATAAGAGAAGCATTAACTTACGTAGCGCAAACCTATTTACAAACAAGGAATAGGTATCATAAAAAAAGTTTTAAATTTTGTTAAAATTTATTGTAGAATACCATATAACAAACAATTTCAATAAAAAATTATTACTTAAAAATGTTAAGTTTATCTTCATGTTTTAAAGTTTATATCTTTAATGTATAAATAACAAATAATGACAGATTTTGCTTAAACTCTAAAAAAAAATCTTTAGGTAATTGTTTCTTATTTACAAAAACAATTTCGAGCGTATGGACCCTTAGGATTACGTTACGTTCTGTGGGCTGCTAGTTCCTTACGAAATAAATGCATGGAAAGTGAATGCAGAGGCTCCGATGAGGGAAGCTGTTACTCGGGCAGTTCTGACCATTTCGATAACAATGAGCAAGATGTTGTTTTATTAAACGTACTTTCATGTAAGACATGAAAATAGCTATTGAGTTATAAATTTTACTTTAGAACTCGGACGAGTCGGAATGTCGATATTTTTCAACGTCAGAGCTTTCTTTTGACGACGAAGACGTTACCTCTATAGGACTCGGAGAAGAACAAAAACATGTTCATGCCTTGGCTGTCTTAGATGATGCTCAGGTAATACATTACGTAAGCTTCAGCTTTCAACTATAAGTAACACTGGCGTATTGCGAAAAATATATCGCGTAACATTAACATCAACATAAGCATCGCAGCTTACACAGTAAATGTATTTTGTGTTAAACTTTCTAGTATGTGTATGATATCAACTTATAAGATTTTTTGTTTTAATTCAATAAAATTTTAAATATCATATAATGCCAATAAAATGTATTTTATTTCAATTTAAAATTTGATTTGATGCAATTGTTCGCAGGACAAGCCAATCGCATTCGCAATCAGAACAAATGTGGCTTATTTTGCATCACCAGATGACAATCCACCAGTCCAAAATTATGTCGTTTCTTTTCAAGTCAAGGATTTCATTCACATAAAAGAGGTGGATTTATTTTATTGCCTATTTCCTATACAAGTTTTAAATTATAAACTTTTGTGAAATATGGTTGTTATTTGTATATAAATTAGGATTTGTTTGTTTCTTTGATAATGTTCAGAAATTTAACTCTAAACTAAAAAATTATGTTGTATGCTTTCTACAGGGTGATTGGAAAGTAAGGTTTATTATATTGGTAATGTTTACACCATCATCACCATGATTGCATCACCAACACCTGAAATGTTGAATATACTCAATTATTGTTATTAATATCATTGTTGTTGATGTTGATGTTATTATTATTATTATTATTGTTATTATTATTTTCATTTTTATTATTATTTTATTTTATTTTTATTTATTAGGCACAATTGAAGGGCCCAGTTGGACCACTAACACAATTATAAAAACAAATTAAAAAAAAGTATTATTATTATTATTGTTACTATTATTATTCTTCAGATATTATGGTAGCAAGCATGCTTTAATTAGGTAAAGATTCTTGTTTGAATCATAATATTGAAATGTTGCAGAAATTCAATAATGATTGGTGGATTGGACGATTGGTTAAAGAGGGATGCACAGTTGGTTTTGTTCCCAGTCCATCCAAGATTGAAGCCCTCTTGCGGGCTCAGTCAAAACTTGAGAAGATTCAAATGAGGTAAGCCATGTTTTGGACCCACTTAACTTGATTTGCCAATTAAATGTTTGCTAGTCCTGATTATCATATTTTCACCCATATAGTATGAGACTTTTGTTCTGAAATTTTGAAATCATAGCCATGGAGAAGGTTGAGATTGCAAACATAGTTCCCTATATCTAGCAACTCATTCATTGTTAAAGAAGTTTGTAGCAACTAAAATATTGAGATCTGAATTTTGAACAGCAATATCATGTTTGAACACTTTTGAGAATATTGATTGTTTTTAATTAATTGTTTTTGTGGTGAAGTGCTGTAAATCATGGGAAATTTTAGTAAATTTGCATTTTGTGTTTGTGTACAAAGGAACAAATCTGGGGATGAAAACGATCATTTAAGCAAACTAATTTTTGTTGATGCCATAAAAAACACATTTGAAATATTGTGATGTAAATATCAAGTAATTAATTGATTGGACTTAAGGACATAGATATATGTCCTTGCAATGTGGAATTGGTTAACAAGCTCATTGTTGTTTTTTAAAGTATTTGCTTCACTTTTATCTTGCAAAGCATTATACTATCTCAATGCTGGCTCTTGCCTATTTCTTTTGCCCTTGAAATAACTTGAAGGTTGAAAGCAAAAGTGCATGTCTTACATTTGTCAACCATTTTCTTAATGTTAAGTTAATGGCATTGATATTTCAATCAGAGGCATATTCTTTGCATAATGTCAGGCACTTAGCATAATTCATTAATATTTCTCATTCCATTTGAACTCTTTGAACATGACGATTAAATAAAAACACATTTAAATAAATACATTTAGTTGATTATTTATTAAATAGCTTTTTATTAATGTATTTATTAATGTAGGCCAAAGAAAAAATAATGATATTGGTGTATGATCATCTGCATGTTTTACAAACTCATTCTTACACAAATTGTAAATACTGCATAACATATTGTTATGTTTGCCCATGCATCATATGCTTAAAAATAAAGTATTCTTTCTGTTTATCTTGATTTAGAACAATCATTTCTTTGATTTTAGTTAAAGATGATTTGGTTTAGTGTTTTAAGTTAAGAGTGATGCACAATCTAACTAAAAATGTGATTTGAGATGTTTTAATGAAATCAATTATGATCAATTTCCAGACAATATACAAGCATTCATGTTAACAATGGAAAAAGTTCTAATGGTCATTCATCACCTCCCATAACTCCAGGTTATTTTTGTGGTCATTATGATGTTATAAAAGTTAGATATTGTTTATATATTAGGAAGCCAAATTTCTGGTGCCAAAACATCAAGATGAGATGGGATGTTGTTGTGATTTATCATGAGATTTATTCTTATACCTTGTGATATTGGCTTTGATGCTGATGATGACGGTTTTATTTCAAGCTATATAAATTTCAGATATTAAAAATGAAGTGGACAATTGTCAGAATTTTTCAAATGGAACCAGTTCAGGTGGAAGAAATCACAAGAAGAAGTCTTTCTTCAAAAAAGTGAAGCATTAATTAAAAAAATGGCTTTAAGATATTTGGTGCAAGCACAATCTCTAATGGTAACGATATAGTATGAATAAAAAGTCTTTCTTAAAAGTTATCACAATGAATGATTTTATTCAAGTTAGTAGAATCATTAAATTCAAAATATTTTTTAGACTGCTCTGATATATCAATTAAGTAATGTTTAAATATTAGGGTTATGACTTTTTATAAAATAGTTTATTTCATGAAACAATTTTGCTTTAAAATAATGAAAGGATTTAATTCTGTGGGTTTTTTTTTTAAAGTTGTCACAACACAAAATTTCTTAAGTTGTTAGTAGTCACTGCAAGTTTTTTATTTTAGGTGATCTTTTGAATGCCTTATGTATCTGAATTGAATGTTAAAGTACTTTTTAATCGCTTACCATTTATATAGTGCCCCAACCTGTGCTCCCTACTGGTGCATGATGGATTGCGAACATGAGCTTCCTAGATCTTTATATATAAGATTTGTGATTGAGCACTGCTAATTGCTTTTCTAAAAAATCTTCATTATATATCATTATTAATTACAATGAATGCTAAAATAAATGCTTCTAATACCTAAAAAAAACATGGTAAGATAAGATCTGGGCAAAGAATCTAGTACAATTTCAAACTTAGAAGAACAATCATTACATTTGATAAACAATACCTGGAAAATGACAGCTAGTGCTTCAAAAACTTCATAAGTGCCATCTAATCATTAGAACTGAAGATATTGCTTAAAAATATTTTGATATTTTTTTTTTAAGTGATAAAACAAAATCTTCAGTTTGGGATAACCTTTCAAAAACTAAATTAGAATAATGTCTATTTCATTACATTATTAGAACCAAAAATGTTCATTGATTTATGAAACCTGGGGTTACAAACAAGTCATAACCATAATGTTTTGCACCGATGGATTGCATTCCTATTTTTATAATGAAGCCTTAAATAACCACATTGAGAATAATTAAATGTCATTTAGGCATCTTCCGTTCCCCCTTATGAAGTGGTTCCAGCCATGAGACCTGTAATTCTCATCGGCCCCTCACTTAAGGGATATGAAGTCACTGACATGATGCAGAAAGCTCTTTTTGACTTTCTCAAGAAGAAATTTGAGGGGAGGTTTGTTGTCAGAATAACCATTGATTGATGCTTATGACACTCTACAAATGCACTTATTATTATTGGTTTAAATTTGGTTTAACTATTTATGTTCCTTAAGAGACATTTGTATTTGTATTTGTATTTAGCAGATCTTTTGAGTGCCTCATGTATCTGGGTAGGATGTGATGGCACTTCTTAATCGATCTACTGCTCATATATCGCCCTTACCCGAGGGCGCACCCTACCCAAGCTGGGTTGCAAACACGACACATAACGACTGTTGCTTTCACCACATTTTGCAGGAATGCAACCCTCTGAGCCAACTCGCAAGCTATTTAAGTTTAGTTAAGTAATTCATTTAAGATGCACCCACTTCCAGACAAAAGTTAAAAAAAATTATAAAAAGATTTTATTTGATAATTTGACTTTTTAATTTCAGAATTATGATGACTCACATTATCAACGATATTTCACTTGCAAAACGATCGAACGTTTCTACCACTTTATGTGATAGGAAGCCAATCCTTGAGAGATCTGCCAGCAGATCCTCAGGACTCGGTGATTTAATCGTCTAAATTTTGTTATCGCCATCTACTGAAATATTTACTATTGTTATCACTATTATTTCACTAAAATCTCCTGACAATTATCTTTGACTTGAGAATTTTCTTTGTAGTAATGCACTTAAAGTTAATGAGTATACCAGTTTAGATTGTGTCAAAGATTCTTAAAGCCTGTAGAATCTATTACATCTGTGATTTATTTATGATTTTAAGTTGCTAAGCATTATGCTATTGTGATAGTAGCAGGATTTCAGTGCAATGAATAACGGCCATTTCACATTTACTTTTATTTGGGAATAGCATATTTACATTGTAATGGCATGTCATTGGTTTAAGGATAATGGAAGTAATTATTTCCATATATAATTCTTTTAAGATGAGGTGCAAATGGAAGTTGAAAGGATTTTTGAACTCTCTAGAAGTCTCCATCTCCTTGTTCTGGATTGTGACACAATCAACCATCCGTCTCAACTTGTTAAATCTCCTCTTTCCCCAATACTTGTTTACCTCAAAATTACTTCCCTGAAGGTTTTCTAAAGTTCATTGCATTATTTTATTTTTCTATGCTTACTCACTAAGAATCAAATGCAGGAATACAGAGAAAATAGAGCATTTGCACTTACTGATTTTCAAACATATGATTAACTAGTGCTTTTTTATTTTAGGTTATTAATCTTAGTACTAGACCATTTCTTGTCTTCAGCTTCTGAAAGCAGTCATTCTTCCTTAAACAACAGGTCTTACAGAAGCTCATAAAAACGAGAGGGAAATTTCAGAGCAGGAACATGAATGTTCAACTTGCTGCCACTGAGAGGCTGAGTCAGTGCAGTCCTGTTAGTCTTGCATTTTGACTACAACTTACAGGCAAACTAAATGACTTTCTAACTTTATTATAAATTTGGCAGGACTGTTTTGATGTCATTCTCGATGAGAACTTGCTAGATGATGCCTGTGAGCATTTGGCAGAGTACTTGGAAGCCTATTGGAATGCAGCTCACTACAAGTCTGGACCCACGAGACTTCAGTGCTCACAGTCACTTGTCTGCAACCCTTCCTTTTATTTGCATCCCATCCAAAAACCACTCAAAAGTGAGACACATCAATCTCTGCCAAATTCTGTGTTGTTTGGAAGTTCTTTACAGAACCCAGAATCTTGCAAGATGTTCAAGAATGAAGTTAACCAATCGCTGCACAACTCTAGATCAGTGGGCATTCCCTCTCTCTATCCAAGACATGTGAAGCTTCAACAACAAGAAATCTTTCCATATTCCAATCAACAGGTTTCTAACTTCAACCCTTTGCAGCTGAAGCCTTCTCCTCATAGGAAATCTCATTCCTCTTCATTACTTCTGGGTTCTAGGAGACCTTCATATGACAACATGGTCAATCAACAAGGACATCTCCAGAACAGTATTTTTACCAAAGAGAACATTGATAGCATAAGATCCCATCCAGTTGCTATGAACTTTCTAAACCACATCTCGCGTGGTTCCTTTTCGAGGTCCACACCTCAGAAGAACATCAAGATGAATTCCGTTCAGTCCAATACCACCCAACAATCCAAGCAAGCATTCCAACTTCCTGGGATTTCTTCAGTGTATCAGTTGTCACCTAGGAGATCAGCTCAATGCCCTGCATTGAATTTGAATATGCCAAAAATTGCAGACTCCTCAAAGGCTGCACTGAAAAGCTTCCAAGTCATCCAATCTCCCAAGCAAAAAGATATCCAGGGTTCTAGTTCTCCTCATTCTAATTTGTATCACAAAGCCAAGGATGAATTTGATAATGGTGATGAGGAAGATGAGGATGATGATGAAGAAATTTTTGCTTCTCCATTAAAGGATGTCAGGCCAGTAACAGTGGAAGATTACAGCGAGGAAGAAACAAAAGAGAATGACTCACAGGGCAATGGTTATCGATCTCCCCATACAACTTATACCTCTTGGATGGAAAGAGGTGGAATAGGCTATCGTTTCGAGGACCAAGTAAAATCTGGTAGCCGTGATATGGCAGGGTTTCTGGTGCACGATCAAACAAGAGTCAGGGAGACACCAAGCCCCAGTTTGGGATGGTCAGTTGAAGAAGCAAATGGTCGATTGTATTCTCAAGCACCACATGGACTTGCTCATTTCAAGGAACAAGCGAATCAGATTAATCAATCTAGTCATCAGCAAACACAGCAGTTCGCCTTCAAAAGTTACAATCTCCCCTTTGCCATCAAACCAAAAGAAATTAAACATTCTTATTGGTTGAGTGAAAATGGCATCATAGTTCGCAAGACACCACAGGAACCTCGGAACCGCAGGGCTCATGGCGAAAATTCAGGAAGACATCTGAATTATTACAAGGAAGAGAATTGGAACATGGAAGAAGGATGCATGGGAGACAACGAGGATGCATGACTTCATAGTCTTTTATTCCTGATCAGTGGACTTATGGCATCTTGAAGAATTTATCTTAAAAGATAAAATTTTTAGGTTTCCAGACCAGTTCATCTTCTCAGTGCTGCTGTTTCTTGTTTGACATTGCTGCAAAACACAAAAATGTTCTCAAAGCAAGCATTCATTTCAATTCTGCATTTTCATTTTTCTTGTTCTTACCAGAAAAGACAAGCATTCCTTTGGCAGTTTAATAATCTTAGAGTAGTTTAGCACCTCTTTGTGATTTCTAGTCATGTTGAAACATCTCTTATTCCATTAACAATCAATTTTTCACATAAAGGCTACCTGGAAGTGCAAGTAATGTGTCGTGCAATATACCGGGGGTGCATGAACATGATTGTTATTGTGACCGTCATGGCACAGAAGTCATCTGAGTGTTATAAGCTTCCAAAATTTATTGTGATGCATGATGTTTTTGTTTTTTTCAATTACGATTTTTGAAATTTAATGAATAAAGCTCATTTGAAATGTGATTCTTAATTTGTAATTTATTTAAGTGAGGAGACAGCTTCTTTTATTAAAACTCGCAAAGAATTTACTGCCTTGATGTGACAATTAATTATATATTAAAATAATGCAGAGAAAAAACTGCAAGTCGTTCATGCAAATGCTTGCACAACACATTCTCTAAACCTAATTTTTTCTAATAAGAGGTGCTCTGGGCCACACCTGGAGCAGTTGGAGTGGACAATGTTTTGGCGATAACAGGGGATGAATGAATTTTATTTAATTTATAAACAGTGTTGTTTATTTTTACAAATGAAAGCCTATATATTAATGTCCTGATAGAGCCAAAGATCTTTATCGTAACCCTCGTGAACATGGTCTAACAAAACTTTCCGGCGGCTCTCACAGTATCTACAATGGAGAGGAAAAATTTATAAATATATGAGGATATCAATGATAAGTCCAATAATGTCGGATGTCTAACCTGTATTTGTCTTGTACTTTTTGCTTGATATCAACCAACATGTCCAAAGTTATTTCACGCTCAAGGTATTCAGAAAGCTGTTCAGTTGCATTCTCCAAGTCCTTCTGGTTGTCCTGGAATTTAAAATTTCTTGGTAAGTTCATCTTCAACGAGTAAGTTGATATAAAAAAAAGCGAAAACAAACCTCGAAGATGATAGACTGGTTGTTTTTGCGAAGGTAGTAAGCAAAGACGTAAGTGTACATGAGCGTTTGTCGGCACTGGCAAAGGACGTCGACTGCCTTCTTGAGGAACTGAACTTCAATCCAAGACATGTTGTGCTGTTGCATCTCCTCCATTTTCTGTCCAACGCTTGTATACAGCTGATGAGATTAAACATGAATGTAAAACAATTCAAACCACCATCTCAAGATATTATCACATTTTATACAACTTCCACATTGAAGTGTTTGCTTTGGTAAAATTACTCCAATTCTCAATTAATCTGCAGTATTTCTATTTGTACTTACTCGATTCTCAAACTTGAGACTCTGCATGTGGTTCATGTAGCGGTTACAGTAGAACAAATACCGTTGAAGAGCAGCTCTAGACCTCTGGAAATTGAAAGCAGTTGAATATTTTTAATCTTAATAATCTAAATATGTATGAAAATTTCGCCAAATAAATTATCACCTCCTGAGCGTCTCTAGCCTTCTTGGCGGCATCTTCATCGTATCTGTTGCAGTTATACCTTGGCATAAAAGATCACAGTAAGATTTCTTTAAGCTCATTAAATTTTTGTTTATTACCACGATGATCCATGAGGCTCCCAAGGTCCTAAGCAAACCCAACAGAAATCAAACTTGCATCTCTTGCAAAGCATGTGGTTGCAGCCACCATCCTTCTCTATAGTTGCATGACACTTTGGACACTCCTGAAAGTGAATCATGATATTGAATCAGAATTCTGTTGATGATGGTTATGCTATAGTAGTGTATAGTATGTGCTAATTACCCTGGTGTTGGCAGCAATCCAATTGGAGGTCTCACTATCATCATCACATTTCTTAATCCATCTCTTCAACCACTTGCACTGAACCGGGTCATGCCAACTCTCTCCGCAAGCGAAACTAAATAAAACATTGTATTCATAAACATTGGAAGATGTAAATGTTTAAACTTGCAAACAATTCTTGGGTGCTGCCAGTTTAGAAATTAAATTTGCACAATGTGGTCATGAAATGAATGTAAAAATTACCAAAAGACATTGCTGCATTTACATCTGACTGGTTTTGCATCAAAATGTTGAACTTTAATGACACAGCTGCAGTTTGGTGCAGTACACCAATGCAGAAGTCTGTTACACTGAATAACAAATTATTTAATCAGATCCTTGCCCAAGCATCAAGTCAATCTAAGATTTAACTACCTCTACAAAACTGTTTGTTATCAACTGCTGATATTTCAATTTCACAGTTGGATCTTTGACAAGTTTCCTATTAACCATATTAATGCTGAATGTGTCAAAGTTATCAATAATAAGCAATGTTATTTACTAACATGACTGTTTCATCGTCTACAAGTATGTCACAACCATGGGCAGCACACGAAATCATCTGCAATAAAATATTTTTGTAAAATATGCATTAATGTAGGTGCAATTTATTTTCAGCAACAAGCACCATGCCTAAAATTTTAAAATATATTCTACAACCTCTCCCATTCCTTCATCCATGATCTTTGTGGTTAGGTATTTGCTCCAGCAAGAAGCACAGAATGTGTGACCACATTGCAACCCTGTCATCATCTGCACAGGAGGAAAACATTAAAAGCATGAATAGAAAATCAAAAGTTTGCACTGAGATATTTACATTAGCAGAAACTGGGAGGAAGCAGATTTCACATTCAGAAGGTTGGACAGAAGTTGCCATCTTGCTTGACCGCTATTAATATTTGAATAAAGAATTGAAAATTGGCTATTGTTGCAATTACAAAAGCGTTGAGTGTAGAGTAATTGCAAATTAGACGACAACAATCTATTTAACCTTCAACTTTAAACCAGAAGAACTAGCAGTTGGTCCATTGGCCAATGTGATTTGACTTCTGAAGGGATTGACAACTCTCACATCAGAGAATAATTTCTCTTGATCACCATCATAATATCTGCAACAAAATTACATCTAGACTCATATTTACAGAACTATGTTCACACTTCATCTAACTCTTACCTCTCCATGAGTTTGTCTCGATCCCATTTGAAGTGGTTCAGGAGTACTCGAGTGATGGTTGTTGGTAACTAAGCAACAAAAGTTAATTCTTAATACATCGAATAATATTTAACAACTGGCATTTATATGCAGCTATCTTTCTTTCATGGATTTGTATTAAAGTCATCTTCGTGAATCAGCACTTAAAATTCAATCAACATTCAAATATCATTCCATTCAGTAACCAACCTGCAATACGACATTTACTTCTTTGATACAATCACCCATATGCTTAACTATCTCTCCTGCCGAAAGTACTTCGTATGCATAATCTTCTTCAGCCTCGTTTCCTGAAGGCTTAATTTGAGCTGGATTTGACATATCAAATGCAGAATCATCATCTTCATCTTCTTCACCACCTCCTCTTTTGTTCCTAGTGCCCATTTTGTTTCTTGTAGTTGAACCATCAGCTTGTTCGTCTTCGTCTTCTTCTTCATCACCGATATCTGTGTCGTCCATGTAATAATCGTCATCTTCAGAATCCATTATGGCCTTGATTTGTCCAAATATTCTAAATCAAGCTAGACAACTCTCTGAAAACTGGGATGTGAAAACATTTCGTGTTTACAAAATGATAACCTACTAGATCTTAATGCCCGTAAATGGCAAAACCTCAATAATACGACTTCCATAAGAATATCATTGTCAGCTCTCGATCGTGAGACGTCATTTATGCTACATGATTGGAAAACCAACGCTTACCTTTCCCGTTGAAAAATAAATATGCAAAACTTTTGTATAGTGTTTGGATATTCAATAAAGTAAATAAGAAAATAACTTTTCACTGCGATAGCAATTCACAAACGATGTAAAAGCAACACAAGCGCACTTATAAAATATGGTTAAGAAAACCACAAATATTTTATTACAATTTTATAAAAGATGTTCAATTACATTTTGATTTAAAAACAATAAACTATGACGTAATGATTGTAAATTAGCCTTGGTATATTAACTCTTCTCAAAAGTAATAAAATTTTTATTTTAATGATAACATTTAATATTTAGAAAATTTTTTATTAAATATATTAAATCAATCTGATTTTATGCCGTGCATATTGATGGATTTCAAGATTGCATGTTTGTTGTTGTTACTACTTGAGTGTGATGGACGACTGAGTTGAGAAAGATAGTTGTCGAAGCGGCCGTCATGATTTCAAAAAATCAAAAGCACACTTTGTTGAGAAGCTTGTTGTCTAACTCCTTGCCGGTTCTTTGCAAAAATGGATTGGGTATCCCAGATGTGAAATTCAGTGTCGAAGCTTTTGTGGGTATAACAGTTGGTGAGGGAGATGAAGTAATATTAGTCAGTATTAAAGAAACTGTTACGTCTGATGGGGTAAATGTTTCTCATGTGTGGAGCGGCCCCCACGAGGATATCCAAAAGTAATTTTCAATTTACTCGTTGCTTCAAGCGATTTGGTGTCAGTTTTGTTGGCGTGATTTAAAACGTCAAAACCTCCTTATGGCCGAGAATTTTGAGATGGTGGTCATAGTGTATATTGAACAACTTTATGATGCAGTCTCATATGAAAGGAAAGTAGAAATCATAATTAAATTTGTAGAGCATTTTCACATTGTAAATGAGGCTGGAAATGCACTGTGTAATATGTCAGCATAAATGAGGTGATCTGGAAGCTAATTAAAGTTATGGAATGTCATTGGCCAAAATATATCCCTTTTTTTTTTAAATTTTATGAAACATAAAACCACAAATTGGAGCTTTAAAAAAGGAACTAAGGGAAAAACTCTAATGGATGATGAATATAGTTTCATTTCATTTGATAATCTTTATAGAAGTTGACAAAATTATTTAATTTTAAGAATAGTTTTAATTTATCACAGTTTTATATTATTTATTTCTAATCACAGCGGCCAACATTTTTAAAAGTTGTAGCATATACATAGATTTAAATACAATTAATAATAGTGTAAGAGTTTGCATGCAGGTTGGCAGAATGGCTAGCATTTCTAAGTGGTAGTAGCAACAGTTGTTATGTGTTGTGTTCACAACCCAGCCTGCAATGCCAGGGGTGACCCTTGGGTAAGAGCACTATGTAAATTGTGGATCGATCAAGAAGTCACATCCTATCCGGATACGTAAGGCACTCAAAAAATACAAATTTGTATGGCACTGTAAGCATAAGCATCAGGCGCTCTTAGATCTTTATGTAGCATGATCACCCAGAGGCATTTTGTGATGGTGCAAACATATAAGGACTGTTGCAGTTGCTCATAGGAATGCAAACTTTCCGAGCCAACTTGCATCCCAATTCATGACCTTCAGATTACTCTTTCAAGATTGAATTATGAGAATGACAGGCTGCCTAGGTGTCCTTTGAGATTGTGTGGTTACGATTCTTGCGGTTCTCTGTAATGCAATTGAGATTGTAATTGGAGTTTATGCCACTAAGATATCATTAGTTGTAAAAAAGTGAACAATGTTCATAGCTAACTGATATTATTATGCAGTTCATGCGATCCCAGCAGTGGCATTAAAGAAGAAGTTAATGTTAGCGAAGATGTTCATGAATCAGAAGTGTGTGATCTCACTGAGGAATCCGAAGAAACGAATGAGGTTATTGAAGACAGCGATGGATTCAACTGCCAAAGATCGACCGTGACCAACGACATTGCAGATTATGCCTCATCCAATTGGATGGTTAAACAAGAACGAAAATGCTCTGATATGGAATCTTTTGTCAAGAAGGAACATCAGCATTATGAGTCCACTTGTAGTGATGTTTATACCGGAGAAGATGAAACTTCAAAAGACGATGAGGAAGATTACTTATTTCCGGCAAATTGCGTGACATCTCAACCGGGACCGCATTCAAGGAGAAGAGACAATAATTGTCCCAGGATGACAAGAGGTGGAAGAAGTCGCTTCATGCAAAGAGGCAGATTCAGAAGATTTGCAAGTTCATCCAATAATGGGGGATGTTCCAGCATAACAAGTCAAAATCCTTCTTCTCTTAGAGTTAGTTTGTTTAAGAAACAATTCTTTTTTAAATCTCTTAAAATCAATTTATCTAAGTAATATGTTGAATGGATGTGTTGGTTGTCCTGTAAAAAGGTGCTTGAAGCTTAGATGAAATTAAAAATATAACAACCTCATGAACCATCACAATTTTTTTGTGATTCTTTCCCAAGAATGGTAAAATTTTAAATTTGGACCTCAATTCTAACTTTATTGGATAAGCTGAAGAAATTGAGAATTGGATTCTGAATTCAACCAGAACTTTTGTTATATTATAAGTCATAACAGACTTATAAGTCTTGACATTGTCTACTTACATCTTTTGAGCTGATGTAGTTGTGATTGCCAATACAGGATCAAAGAGCTTGTGATGATTTGGCCCTGACTAGTGGTGGTACTGCTTACCAAGATCTCATGAAGGAAATGTGTGAACAGGTTTACTACAAAATTTGTACTGCAAATAAGTTTGTTCTACATGTGGCATCATTTATAATGGTTTATAAGGTTGTCAGCCAATCGATGTCTATGGAAACGCAATATGTGTGCCACATCTGCCAGGCAAGAAGGTGCAGCAAATCGAGTCTGATGGATCACATTCGAGGCACCCACCTCGCCATGGACAAGTACACGTGCAGAGAATGTGGGGAGAGGTTCAGGTGGTTCATGCAACTTCATCGTCACAGGAAGAAATTTCATCCGGAACCCGGAGATGACCAAACAATGGGTGATGGTGATTATGCCACAGATGAATATGGAGGTGGTTTTTAAATTGTCTCTGACAATGGCAACTTTTTAAAGAACTTGTTGAGGACTAACTCCGCTCAACATTGTCATCGTTTATTTGTTTCCAATGTGAACTGGTTCATTGAGAACTTTGTGAATATAGTTAGATTGTTCAATCATTTATAGATCTTTCAAACTATTTGAAATCACTTTTATCTTTGTAAACTTCCTCATCAAAAAATATGTCAGTTTCTTGATTTGTCTCAATTTTAATGACAAGTTTTTTTCAAGTAAAATAAAAATTGGAATGAGGATTGTCAGCAATTTTTATTTTTCTACAAATTGCATATGGTCTGAGACTCACTATCTAAAAAAAATATTTCAAATTATTTTCATCTATTTGTCCAAATTCTCTTTCTATGAAGTTTGTTCATTTATTTTTGGAGTCTGTTACATTTCTTTTACCCGGCCAACTTTTTTGATTCACTGGAGTGAATACAAATTTATCTTGAAGTTGAGGACTTCACCAAAGAATTTTCCAGCGGTGAATTTACCGTGACCCGGTAAATGGCCCATTTAATGGCTAAAATTGCATTTTAAAAGGTTAGATAGCTAAAGTACCAAGATGGGCTCAAGGCTTTGCAACTTACATCGCTTGAACATCGTCTAATAGCTGACCTCCGCGTAATATACAAGATCATCAATAATTTAACATCAAATCACCTTAAAAACCATATTTATTTTACAAACTAATTATCAACTATCAATTTAAACTAAGGGCAAATTTGTGTGCAATAGACAACATCAAATATTTGTTCACAATTTGATTAATTAATATTTGGAAGAATCTACCTGATAGCATTGTCTCAGCCAGCACGTATAGTCGCGTCACCTCGCCACCTCAATGAATATGACTTGTCACAATTGATTACTTCTTGTTACTTTTCTCAAAGTTTTGCTTGGTTTGATAGTGGGCAGGTAAAAAGCTTCGGTCCTCCACTTAGAGGCGTAGCATGGGTATTTTGCGCCTGGGGGCAAACTATAGAATTGGCGCCCTTTTCTATGTCTATATATTTAATCTTACTGTATTACACTACATTTGAAATTGAAATAAAAATCAAATTTTAATGGCACAAGGCATCCATATAAAAGTGAAAAAAAGTTCTAAAAATAGTAGCGCATGCTTCACCCAATCAGTCACAGTCTAAGATGATTTACATGCATAGTAGTCTAATACTGTCTAAAATAGATTTATTTTTCTTGATTAACAGTTGCAAATTGATCAATAACGTCATCAAAGTCTGTTTTCTCAAGCGTTTCTCTTTCTATACCAAGAAGAGCAAGATCACTGAGACGATTCTGTCCATTGATGCATTAAGCCTCATTTTGGCGCTCCTGTATCTTGGCGCCACTCCGCCCCCCCTTAACTACGCCTCTGCCTCCACTCACTTAATAAAATAATAAATATACAGTAAAACGTTTGAAACATTGGACTTTTAAGAACCAGATTTGGAATAGACATGTGTATTTTAAATACTTGTTACAAATTTCGGCTATATACTATATATGCTTGTCTCAAAAATCGACTGAACATAAAATGCTTTCAAAATCAACAAAATGTCACTTTTAGGCCGTGCAAAATTGCTACAAACACTTTGGACTCAAACTCAATTTACAGTTAAATTATCAAATAATTACCTTTTAAATTTTATTAAAACGATATTTTTAGTAATTAATATCATTTATTTTCTAAAGCTTGCATGTATCTTTATTTCATTGATTTAATTAGTGTTTTTAGGTAATCTTCCAGCTCTTTTTTTTCAAAATATGTCTTTCCGCCTCCATGTACATCATTAAAATTCATTTCCCAAACGTTTTCAATCGGCTTGAGATCCGAGGATAATTGACTATAACTCTTTATTCGTTAGTCATACAACAATGATAACTCATCATCTTATCAACTATTTAACGAAGTTGGTTGAACAATATCTCCAACTTATTATATGTAAAAAAAAACATTCTCCTCGGTGTTTACTCCCTTACTTCCCTTACCATGATAATGCCCTATTAAAATTTCTTTGCTCTGTTCGCTCATGCTGTATTGGCTTTTATATATATTATTTAATGACATTTTAAAGCAATTTTAAACGTAATTTCTGAAGTTCAAAATGAGGCCAGAGCAATTGATGAAAAATGTTTCCATTTTATAAAGTTTTATGCGTCACAACGAAATAATAAATGGGCAAGACATTTTTGAAACATTTTTTTTATAAGAAAACGAAGCATGAATTGATGCCCCTACATACCGATCGAAGGGTCAAAAAAGGGCGATTCTCAGGCGTCATTTACATAGATCCTTTGAAGCATAGAACGTGCATTTTTCATCCCGCCTGGTCGGTCCTTCGACAGAACATAAACATCAAAAAAAAAAAAAACGAAACCAAATAAAGAAATTCTGGATCGACAAAATCAAAACAAATTAAATCAATTCATCGAACATTCGACCACAAGCTCCGGAAGTCGGTCATTTATCTTGTTTCTAACTCCACGATTAACCTCGGGCTAGTTGGAGTCGAGAAGAAAGTTTTCTTTAAATTCATCACCATTTCATGCTCCAGATCTTTAAGATAGCAATTTTGTTCATATGTTATAGGGCATCTCAAAGAAACGTAAACATCAAATGAGAGAATTTCGATATCACTTTTCAAATAAAATAGATGCAAAATGTAAATAATAATAAAATCGATTTAACCAGTTTTTGGGAGCATAGATTTATTGATCTGCCGCAATACCTGGAGAATGAAAGTCAACAGAAAAACGAATGATGTTTCTCGCATGATTGCATGCACAACATGCGTACTAGACTGGAGTGCAAATCGACAGCTCAACCAATCTTTAAACAGTAAAAGTTTATATACATGTTGATATGCATTTGTGGTACCATTATTTCAATGAACTAATTATGTTTTCACGAATTTCTTTTAAGCGAATTCTTAAACATGGAAAAATAAAAAGCTTAATGATTGGTTTGATTGATGCTGGAAAAGGTCGCTACGGTGACAAATATTTTTGCCATCGAAAATTGTCGTGGGGTCAGCGACGATTTTTATTCTCGTTCTGTTTCTCATCGATGTTCTGTTGTTTTCTGCTGGCTCTTAACAGACTGAAATGTCTCGCCGCTGCCTCGATTTCTAACCTTGCTCTTCGAACATCGTTTTCTCTTCCGGTGACCAGAAATACTGGGTCTTCATTTCTGGCAGGAGTCTTTATGTAGGTGTTTGTCCTATGCCGTAATTCTTTAATTTTGCACCCTGGGATATTTCGGTTATAATCTATAAAAATAGCTTTGAAATGGTCCTTACAAACTTTTTATCTGAATATTGGCCGACTGTATTAAATTTTCAGAAGTAACTTTACAAGTTTTACAAGAATTTTCAAACAGGCAATTTAAATCAACTTGGAACGAAAAAATTATTATTAAAAACAGATCTTTTATATTGAAATGATGTTTTATTTCCTTACGGAGCA
This sequence comes from Whitmania pigra, assembly GCA_021613335.1. Lineage (NCBI taxonomy): Eukaryota > Metazoa > Annelida > Clitellata > Hirudinida > Haemopidae > Whitmania > Whitmania pigra. The sequence goes on along the minus strand of JAJTWR010000278.1, from coordinate 1,352,852 downwards.
TTATTTAGCATTCAATTTTTTAATTTTTGAAAGTTTTCAACTTATTGACTGAGGTCCATTTGAATAACATTCAATCCCGTAGACATTTTTCTATAAACCAATTGACAGTAATTATAATTGATATGATGAGAAGCCTATACCATAGGAACCTTCAAAGTTCTCTGACTCAATTCAATATGATTATTTAAATATTCACAAGATGAATTTTCAGGTCAATGTCAGTTCCATAAATAACTATTATAAATCTACTTTAATTTAAAATATTTTATTAATTTTTATTTTATTTTATTTAAATTATTTAAATAATTTTTGTTTTAAAGTAGATTTAATTATTTTTTCTTACATTCTCCAAATCACAGGGAGGGTCATGGCCCATCTCCTCCACTCCCCTAAATTTATTTAAGGTCCAAGAAAATAAACATCTTTAATAATTATTACTATCGATTCTGAATAGGGTTAGTTCTGGTAGGAATTTCCAATTACAAAAACTTTAGTTCTTGTGAAAATAATGGCTGTGGAAAATACTAAAGGATATGGTAGAAGGTAGGTTGGAGTAAGAGCCAAATTTACAATATAAAATGTTGAATTGGTTTAAGAATAACACGTAATAGCTCAGCAGTAAATGATGTTCAATAAGTCCGGTGTTTGTGCTGAAAATATTAAAGAAAAGTCCTGAAGTTCTATTTGAAGGTTAGCCACTGTAATCAAACTTGGAATCATTGTCATTAACTTTGCCGTTTTGGATTTTCTACGAGCTGTATATTTACAAAGAATTTAGGTTTTTATCATAATTTCTGTTCAAATGCAATATATGTATATAAATCATTATTATTCTGAATGATGTTTATTTTGAATTTGAAAGAATGTTCCGGAAACAAAGTAGAGGGCGATAAAAAGGAAACGTGAGGAGACGAGGCAAGGCATAACTCGCCTTAATTGAGCGCCTAATCCGACGTGAAGTAATGTCCTCCGTCAATTGAATCAGTCCCACATTTTATTGTCTTCCATGTTAATCCATTATATTCCATGTAAATTGCATGTGATCATTCATATTAAGTATACAATTTTAACTCCGTTCATTGCCCATACAGTCAATTGCACTGATTAATATATATAAATATTATATACCAACTGTAGCATGAATTCAGTTTATACTTAAGATCTTAAATTCTTTACATGTATCCATTTATTTATTCTTAATTTTAATCCTAATAGCCATTTAATTCTTACTCTGAGAATTTCTAGACCTTTCCAAACAACAAATACTTGTTGTCAGATGTAGATTATGAATTAAACATCCTAAAAGTTATGTACAATAGAGGCAACCTTGTCTGCCAACGATTTCTGCAACGTGTTCAGAACTAGGCACTGACACGCTGTCAGTCGTGTTGACACTCCTCCTCACCACTTGCTGCCTGAGTGATGAACTCTTGTGTTGTTGTTGCATACTGCACTTGTAATCGACTGATTTCTGGGTCCAGTCCAAACTGGCAGATACCTTCATCGCTTTGTATTTAAAATCAGTAATATGCTGTTTTTAGGTTCAGGAATGACTAAACCTTTATTAACTGCCACATTATCCTCGGATAAAACAAAAACAATCAATCAGTATTGCCGACGACTTTTTGTTGAAAAGAATGATGCGAAGATTGAGAACGCACCTGTTTCGTGACGATGAATGCATTCAACCAAGAAATCCCAGCCATCACTTTCCTTTACCTGTAGAGGACCGCACAACTCCTGCGTAATCGGCCAACATTCCTGATCTCCTTGCATGCCTCGGGAGTTTAACCGGGATCCATGACCGTCTCTATGTCTTGCAGCTTTTAAGGCACAATATCTCATCAACAACTTGTACCTCGATAACTCCCCTCTCGTTCTTTCTCTCTTTTTATGCCTTTTCAATATCTCTTCGTCACTACGAGGTGAAACCATCGATTTATGATTTTCGGATGAAAGACAATTAATAAATTAGAGAGCATTCATTTCATTGACTTACAAACCTTCGGTTTAATTTTATATAACTAATGTTTAATAATTAATTGATGTTTTGTGCTATTATTTTACAAATAACCAATCACAATCCTTGTTATGCTAGCATTAAATTATAATGAATGATATTTTGTATATTTTCAATTAATAAATTTATAACTTTATCTGTTAAATTAAAAACGTTTTAAAGAACAGAAGGATGCAATTTTGAATGTAAAAACGTTTTACGAGCACCTTGAGATTGCAACAGCAGTGCCACAGGGGACTGAAGGATTTCATCTGGAAAAAAATGCACCGAGTCCCTCTTCTTCATTTCTATCCAAGTGCACCGCTCAGGTGAGGCCAAGATTCCATCAAATGACGCTAATTTTTCACACGTTATTGAATTCGCTGGAAATTCAACCATTGTTTTCAGACCCAACCAACAACAAATTCTGATCTTTTGAAAGTGTCTGCAAGCGCTATAATTAGATAGATGATTTAGCTGCTTACGAGGAGATCCAGGTGAGTGAAAGATGCCATCCTCCTGCTGGCTCCCATGGGGAACAAGTAATCTTCGAGCCAAAGGAGATTTGAGATTCGTCGCTAGGGGCAAAGATCGTAAAGAATGGGTCTCAGGAAAGTCAAAAAGGAATTAGCTAATTAATAAATTATTCTTAGATATTGATTAAATTTTAATTATTTTTTTGATTTTTAATTGAAATAAATATTTAAACAGCCATTCTTATTAACAGAAAATTGGTAACGTCAGTTTTGTTTTAAATATAAGCGGTCAAAATTAAGATTGAGCATCGATAAGAATGATTAAAAGATTATTTTTGTGCATCTGCTTCATATCAAGTGAGTTAACTTAATATATTGAGTGTAGTAAATTATTTTGAAACGATGTATAATTCATATTAACAAAACGAAAGCTTGAAGATCTTGTAATAAATACTTATCCATTAAATTTTTGATGTAGAATTATATAGGACTATAGGACTATTCTAAACTGTATTATAAAAGTTGTGCACTTTTTCAAATTTCTTTAGAGATGTGATAAGCAAGAAAATGCTTATATCACTTATCACTAATAATATAATAACTCTTCTTTACATTGATTTGTCGTCCTCCAAAGTTGTCCTTCAAATTTGAAATATATCTTGAACTATTGATTCGTTAAGGTTGGTTAAGAAGGAATTATTTAAAAATTAATTTTTTTACGCAGTTTCATGCATTGGTGCTTCGCAAGACGTACAGCAATCTTCCGAGCACATTCCCCATTGTCATGTGACCAAACCAAGTGACGTTTATTTGAAAATCTTGTTCAAGATGTTTTGCTTTTACTTAATGTGAATGTAATGAGAAGCAAATGAGATAAGTAGGTGAATTCCACGGAAAACGTTTCCTAGGGTCCAAAAATTATTTTGGCAATCTGTGTAATTATTCAGTCTCATTATATTCATTAATGTTTAACCGGGATTCACGACTATATCTTAATATAATGATAAGTGTAAGATGTAATGATTTTAGGTTTGAATTTTTATGTTTGCTCGAAATAATGGGACACTCGCTAAAGATAAATATGATTGTGGGAAAATTTTAATATGTTGTGTAATTATATATTTGTGATTATATCTTAAATTTTCATCTATATGTTTTCACGCATTAATTTACAAATTCTAAAAACTTGATTTTAAGGCGTCCAATAACCATGAAAGACACTTTCAAAAATCATTGAAAACTCTCTAAAACTTCATGAATAACATGGAAAAAAATTATTACTGAGAAATGATGTTTCCTTTTTTTTTTTTTTTTTTCAGGTTTGAATTCGTTTATTTTCAAAAAACTATATTCAAATAGCCAAAAAAAAAATCACACCAAAAAAAGATTCACAAATTCATTAATGAACTATCCCAAGGGAATTAATTCCCGTCTAGGGGATAGGTTGTTTCAATTTGACAAATTTAAAGGGGCGTTTGAAAGGGTCTTTGCATATATATAAACTTCTAATGGTAACGACAGGTGAAAATTAATGGCAACAACTGAGAGACGATGAATAATCGGAATAATGAATAAGCGATGTAATCAACGAGGAAAAAACCAGGATAATAAAATGAATGATAAGGTGGAAATGTGGATAACAGGTTCAACAGGTGGATAGAATGTGTTTTTTAAGATGGGATTTAAATAGTGAGGAACTGTTTAGAGAAACAAGGGACGACGGCAGAGAGGAGAACAAGAGTGGACCTTTGCAACATATGGAGAATTTTTTGAAGGTGGTACGGGAAAATTCAGATCTCAATTGATTGGATGATCTAAGATTGTAAGAGTGGACATCTGATGATTTGAAAAACATATTATTAAAGGATGGAGGCAGCAAGTTATGTTCATAATTGTATATGAAGAGGCAAGTTTGGAATTTATTGATCTGATATATATTTAGAAGTCCATTTGAAATAAAAAAGTCCTTTGTATGGGCACGTGGATGGAGACGAAATATAGTACGAATTATTCTTTTTTGGAGTGTAAGTAAGTGGATAAGTTTAGAGGGATAGGTAGAGGCCCAGGCGATATTACAATAGATGAGATAAGGATATATTAAAGAATAATAAAGCATAATGAGAATTTTTTATCAACAAATGAAGAGACCCTTGACATGATGCCAATGTTTTTTGAAATTTTGGAGGCAACGTAATTGATATGCAAAAACCAGTTTAATCTATCATCGATAATAATGCCGAGGAATTTGGTAGAGGTGACATGTTTAATCTGCAAGTTGTTGATGCAAGGTTGAATACTATGGGTTCTGTCCTTATTTTTTGAGCAAAACAGCATAAAATTTGTCTTGTCGACATTTAAAGATAACTTATTGGCGCGAAACCAAGTGTCAACATTTGTTAACTCCCTATTGATGCTGATAATTAAGTCATTGAGATTTTTGCCAGAAGCAAATACATTTGTATCGTCTGCGAATAATAAAAATGTAAGTAAAGATGATGAGTTATGTAAATCGTTAATATAAATTATGAATAGAATAGACCCTTGAGGAACGCCACAAGCTACGTCACTAAACGAAGATTCAAACCCATTAAATTCTGTCAATTGTTTACGACCCGACAAATAACTGGTGAACCACTTCAAAACACAACCACGCAAACCGTAATGATAAAGTTTCGACAAAAGTATCTCATGATTTACGGTATCAAATGCCTTTGATAGATCGAGAAACACACCGATGGTGAACTCACCACGGTCCAGAGCGTCGGCAATTTTCGAATAAAGTAAGAGTAGAGGCATATATGTTGAGTGATTTTTTCGAAATCCGAATTGTTTGTTATTGAGCAGACTAAACCTTGATAAGAAGGATTCAACTCGACGATATACGGCCTTTTCGAAAATTTTTGAAAAATATGGCAGAATTGAGATAGGTCTGTAATTGCAGATCACCGGATTTATGCAATGGAATCACTTTGGCCAATTTTAAGTCATCTGGTACATTCCCGGACGACAGTGAACAATTGATCAGAGAGCTGAGAATATTAGAGATCAATGGGATGAATTCGCCAGCAATACAAGGATCAATACCATCAAGACCACAGCTATGGGAGGTCTTCAATTCTTTAACTATTTGGATGATCTCATCTGGCGAAACAGGGAAAAAAGACATTGTGGGAGTGGGAGATCTCGTAAGGAATTCATGGAAGGATTTGGATGGAGGGATGATTTTCTTTGCCAAGTTTGGACCAAGATCGGAAAAATGTTTGTTGAATTGTTCAGCTATTTCAGTTGGGGAGTTTAGTTCGCATCCGTCGTCTGAATAGAATATGTCGGGAGCTTCAACTGATTTGCTCCCTCTAGACAAAATACTTTTTATGATGTTCCAAGTACCTTTTGGATTTCCCTGTTGTCTCAGGAATTTTGATGAGAAATGTTGGCGAATTATAGCTTGCTTGATAGTTTTGAATCTGTTTCTGTACTTTGTGAATTTGATCTTGTTTTCTGGAGTTGGATTCTTTAGATATGTCTTGTACAGTTTGCTTTTTACTTTGCAAGATTTTAGGAGGGCGGGGGTCATCCATTCCTGTTTTTTAATTCTGGATTGAGAACCGACAGTTGTCAAGGGAAAACAATGATTGTATAGACTTTGATATTTCGATAGAAAAAGTTTGTAGGCATGAGATATATTTTGGGATTCACATTCTCTGGTCACTTCAGACCAGTCCACCTCAGTCAAGCATTCTTTAAATTTCAGTTTTGTTTGTTTATCTTGTTTTCTGTGCAGCTTTGGGGGCTCCACTATTTTAATAGTCTCATGTAGTTTGATGTTGATGTGGAGAGGGAAGTGATCCGAAATATCATCAATAATTATCTTGGAGATGCATTTGCTGAGAGAGATATTTGTGAAAATATTGTCTATAAGAGTGGCAGATGAGGGTCCAATTCTTGAGGGTTTGAGGAACACAGGCATCATGAAAAAGGAGTGGAGGATGTTTAAAAATTCATTAGTGGGTTGACTGCTTTCAATTGCTAATAGATTAATGTTGAAGTCGCCCATTATTATGGTCTTTTTGTTGTCTTTAATCGTATAAGACAAGAATTCTGAAAACTCTTTGTTAAAAGATTTTAAGCTGTTTCCATTATTAAAGTTTTTACGAATATTTTGTTCAGTTTCTTCCAGGCAGTCCCAATGGCGTTTTCCAAGTCTGATTTAGAGTGGAAATGCCTTCTATTGCTGAAAACAATCAGTCTTGAAAACATTCCCCACATGTTTTCTGCAGTCTGAAAAAAGGCTGGCCAACTCATAACTTTCAAATTTCTGCTCTGGAAAAATGTCTTTGTCAATGTGGAGTGTGGATTGGAGAAAGCTTCTCCAAAAAGCAGGAGATGATCTTCTAAAACTTTGATGTAATCTTGCGAAGACTATCTTCTATCCAATAAGGCAAATTCAATCAATCCTTCACTAGAAATTCCTCCCCAAATCATCACCAATGCTCCATGATTTTGATTAAAAAAAGCTTTTTCTAATTTGAGGTTATGCTAGTAGAATTTATGACCATCAGGTAAATCCAAATTAAATTTCTTCTCATCTGAAAAAATTAGTATTGTCCCGACAATCTCTGTTGGAGATACAACTTGTGATGGTTTTTAAGAGCTGAAATTTTAAATCTTTTTTCATATGATAAAATACCAATAGTTCTTAAATAACTTAATACTATACTTTTACAAATTCTTAAATCAAGTTCATTTCTAATTTAATTTGCTGAAAATTTACTTGTAGCTTTTCATACCAAGAGTCCCGGCTGACGAATCGTCAGATTTTTGAGTTGTCAATCTTCCATGAATATTTTTTCTCCATATTTCTTAGGAGCCTTTAAGTAATTCCAGACTTGGATCGATTGAGATCTTTAGTAATTTCCCTTATCGAATAGTTTGCGCTATATGAAGGCCTCAATCTGCCCCTTTTCCTTGTGTGACAACATTTTTCCTCCTTCAAAATAACTCTAAACTCTTTTTTGGGCTTCTATATCTATAATATTTACTCAAAGTGCATTGTGGTTGCATAACTATGAAAAATTTAAAATTTTGATCGATATAAGTAAGGATGTTCTCCACATTTTCAAACGTCCATAAATTAGCATAATTTGCATGTTTTACAATACCTACTCGTTAAATTTTTTTCGAAATTATTTTTTTCTTATGTTTCTCGCCTGTTACTCAGACTTGATAGTAAGCACTGAGCTGTATCATGACAAGTTTTCTGCTACCATAATCAATCGTGCTATTTTCAAATTAGCAGCATCAATAGGCTGATTAACTACATATGTTCACAATTGGAACTGAATTCCCTCTACTAGTGAATATGTGCTAACTGCATCCCTCGATGATATCTCAGTCATCATTCCTTGTTCTTGAGATTGCACAACATTTCCAGAATAATCTGTTCAGTGGCCTTATTTTTGGGGCCGGAGACATTGCTCCCTAAAGTATTTTGTATCCGCTATTGAATCTCTTAATCTCCAAACTTAAAATTTTTGAATCAACAACACCAGATCCAATTTTAACGCTAAAATTGCCTCTTGTCGTTGAGATAGAAAAATTGTTTGCAGTCGACTATGGTTTCAAAATTTGATTTGGGTCAAGTTTATGTGAAAGCAAGTGACAAGCCTGGTTTTTGACGCATGTAACTGAGAGAGCACCTGATTTCATGAACTTATGGTTTAATATAGACCACTATTACTTGGAAGATAAGGATGACTTCAAAGTGCCAAATCTAGATGAAATTAATGCTTAATTTTTAATATTTAAACTGTAAACAGTTTCAACTGCTCAAATTGATCACTGTTTTCCTTCAAACTATTTTTGGTTAACTTTTTAGGTTATAATTTACTCAGATTTACCTAATTCAGTGAGGCTGCGTCAGTTACGCTTGAATTCTTACGATGGCGTCTAGTTATTTAAATTTCAACATTGAAACTCATATTGTTATAATGTCATATCTTTCTATAAAACAATACAATGTCACAATACTGGCTCACAAGCATAGATTAAGAGAAATTAATATTATATTGCATGCCCTAAAATGATGAGTAATAAAATGAAGCGTCAGTTACTCTTCGCTTTATTTATTATATTTTAAAAAATAGCTGGGGTGTACCAGAAAGTTTCTAATAAGTTTATATTAATTTTATGAAATGAAAGTTATACAATCTATTGAATATTGGTAATTTGGTGATTTATTATTAAATTATGGTTAAATTATGTGGAGTCGTAGAAAATGGTGAGACTAAGAAATATTAAAACTAACTCACTGGATTCAATTTTCAATTAGCATTTTCTAATAAAACAACATATATTTGTCACTATAATAAATTTTTATAAAGGTGTAAATATTTTAAAATGCTTCTCTTTATGACATTTCAACACTTTTTATCGCAAGATTTTGGAGCAAAAACCGAAATAGATTCGGATCGGATGTTCTTGCAAAGCAAATTTGAGAAAATTGAAAAGCTCTTGCATGATTTTGTCTTGTGTTTAGCAAGTCAATCTAATAAGGATGTGTGCCTTTATGACTACCAGATTCCGTCGAGCAAAGGTCTGTTTTATGATGCGGTGGAAAAACACCCAATATTTTAAGCCCTCACAATTTTAAGATACCAATTTTCTGCAAAAGTCAGGTGGGGCGGCGTTTTTTCCTTAAAATGACGAACACGAATATTATATCTTACAATGCCCCTATGGCAGGATAACCCGAAAAATATTTCATCTAATTCCCATATAACAGTAGCACTAGTTAATGGTCACGCCGATAGAACTAATACTATATATCGTAATGAAGTGGTAAGTTTATCCCCCATGGCCAGTGCCGGATTAAGAACCGCAGTCAAACTTTTGTGGTCCCGGGCCCCTAGTGTCTGGCCAGAACGCCAGTTGTTTTCAATCGTTTAAATCTTTTCTACCAATGCCAGTACATAAAATGTAAAATGTAAAATGTAGCAATACGACATTATTAAATTAAGAATTTAAAAAAAAAACAAGCATTGTATAAATAGATATTTAACTATTTATCCAGAAAAGGATAATATGAAACTTAAACTACGATAGTTACCGTAAACCACGAATCTACCGATTACAATTACTAATCTCTTTTTAAATAACGAACCTTCAAAAAAATTTTTTTTAATTTCACAGTAGTGAAATCGTTTTAAATATCCTGAAAGTCAATCTTCTGCTAAACGTCGTTTTCGTGGCCATAACGGCAATCGTTCTTGCGTCATTGAAGCTCGGTGACAGTTTTAAGAACAATTGTCCATAGCTTAATGTTAGACGCAATCCTACAAACAAAATTCTTTTGGCACGGCCTCACTGGGCCATAGCTGCCTACTCTGCATTCAGTGACGCCGAGAGGGGGGGCAGGTGGGGTCACTGCCAGGGGGCCCGCATCTGTAAGGGGGCCCGGCCTGTCCGATCATGTCAATTTTTGCACGTCTCTTCGTTTACCGTAGGCGACAGAACATAATGTCCTAATAGCCCCATAGTTTTACAAACTGTAAAATACTTTTATATACTGCCGAACGAACAGTCCATTTCACGTAGGGTGTATAAACTCTGTATTCTGATGTGAGACGCTAGGGTAAGGTGGTGTAGGACGCCCACACCATTTTAGGCGAAACGGGCCATTACAGATTTGATTTGTGTTGTTCCCTAGCAGGAAAGGTTTGATTTACCATCACTTCTATTTCTGTGGAGTTATACACACTAGATTACTGCTAAAATTGATTTTTGGTCTAAAGGATGTAAAAATCTTACATATTTAATTTGTCAAACTATCACGATATTGAAAAAGCAAATCCATTGCTATAATAAATAACAACAGCTTGTGTCATTTAATAATGGCATCGTAACTAGGAAAAACGCCCACTTCGAGTCAACCATTTTATAACGCTTTCTTGCAATTTATATAATGGCATTGGACGTCATTTCTGTACCACATGTTAGGTTACAAACCTAACCGTTCATGAAATTTTCTCATATAACTGATGCAGTCGAAAAGTCGGCGCGTGTTGAGCGAAGCGTTTATTGTTGCGTCTCTAGACGACAGGGCTGTGCCCGTAGAAGTTGATGCATCACTTACTCTAGAAGGGAAATTGGTGGGAATTCCATGGATACAGTCGGCCTCTTAGAAATTCAGTCGATATGCTGTTGAATAAGTCTGTCGCCATGCTGAACCGTCTACACGCTTTGAAAATCGATACACTGTTTCCAAACGTTGTCATTATGATACGTATCTTCTGCACGCTTCCGGTTACCGTTGCTCAAGCAGAACGATCTTTCATCACATTGGCCCGAGTTAAAAATGTTCTGAGATCGACAATGTGTCAAGAACGCCTGACCAGCCTTAGAATGCCGGCAGTGGAAGGTCGCCTTGCAAGAACGATTGATTACAACAGTATAATTGAACTGTCTGCACGCAGAAAAGCCCGCAAAGTTTTGTTGTAGCCATCTCTCTTGCATGTCGTAAAAGTCGGTTCCACATAATTACATCGTTTTTAAGAACTTGTGTAGCTTAATCTCCATCGAAACACCAGTTTGCTTAGTGCACACAAATCTGTACACGTAGCATGTGGCTGGTTATCTTTGACTAAGGCTGTATGGTGTAACGGTCGTTGCAGATAAGGACACAATTATGATGAAATGAAAAACTGATAAGCTCACCGATGATTAGATTTGGCTAATTTAAAGCGCATCGCTGCGTGTTTGACCACCAAAAATTACTACTTTCATTTTGATTAACTGTAAAACAAATAAATTCAAATTAGATGACGAACAGCGTTTACCTTTGCAAAAGTCATTTCTATATTTTAATTTAGTACCATGTATGCACGAATGTTGAACCTTGATAGTCACATTTACCTCGATTTACAGGTTTTATTATAGCGATAAAATTTCTAAATACGGTCAATTCCGGATATAGTCACGTCCAAAACTGTAGGCTGTTGACTTGACTATAACTGAATATTTACTATAATCGAAAATAGTAAGCTACGTATGGTTTACACGGTGCAAGAGATCAGCTTGACTGTTTCCGAATCTTGACTGTAACCCAGAGGCCTAGCCTGGGTATTTTGCGCACGGCGGCAAACTATAAAATTGGCGCCCTTTTCCATGTCTATATATTTAATCTTACTGTATTACACTAAATTTGAAATTGAAATAAAAATCAAATTTTAATGGCACAAGGCATCCATTTAAAAGTGAAAAAACGTACTACAAATAGTAGCGCATGCTTCACCCAATCAGTCACAGTCTAAGATGATTTACATGCATAGTAGTCTAATACTGTCTAAAATAGATTTATTTTTCTTGATTTAACAGTTGCAAGCTGATCAATAACGTCATCAAAGTCTGTTTTCTCAAGCGTTTCTCTGTCTATACTAAGAAGAGCAAGATCACTGAGACGATCCTGTCCCATTGATGCATTAAGCCTCATTTTGGCGCCTCTGTATCTTGGCGCCCGGGGACATATATATCCCTCGCCCCCCCTTAGCTATGCCTCTGCTGTAACCTACTCGACTATACCCGGAATTGACTGTATTTTGACAAGGGGCCCGCAATGATGTCCTGCCCTGGGGCCCTTGTTGGCTCTCGGCGCCCCTGTCTGCCTTATGGGTATTCCGGCACTGTACCCGGCCTGGCATGCAAGGGCATCATTTCAGCTTTTTCCAAAGGGGAAATCCATCTCACAACTTGGGAAGACAACCTTTTTTTAGCCAAAATTCAGGAAGGCAAACCCTTGTAAAATATGAGGAGACCTTTTTTGCGTATAGTGTAAAATCAGAGAGGCCATATCACCGAAATTATGTCCCTGCTGGCATATTCGTAAATTACGTAATTTCTTACTAATATTCATAGAATCGATGATTATTCGAGAAAAATATGAGCACAAAGTAGAAAATCTGAAGCAAGAAATGACGAAGACCATCGTCAACAACTCCGTTAAAGAAATCGTCCAGACGCAAAACCTTAAAGCGAAACTGAAGCTTGTCAAGTTCCGGCATAAATGTCAAATAAAGTTGTATGAAAGTCGACAATCCGAGCTTACCGAACGCCTACAAAAATTGGAAAATTTGCTTAGTTCAAATAACACCGCTCTTCCTCGTAAATTAGATTCGAAAACTTCTGGACATGAAAGACCATGTTCTAATGTTACAGAACCAAGGGCCAAAGTTTTAATGATGGAACGAATAATAACCGAAAAAGATAAATTTATTAGCAAACTTCAGGACAATTTACAAAATCTCTCCGCAGTTGCGTTGAAACAGAGAAGGGTGCTGTTGCTATCAACCGAGCTCGTTAGAATCCAAAGAGTTCTTCTTGATTTATGTTCTTCGAAGCTCAAACATGTTTCAATATCAACTTTTACGCACACAGAAAGTCTCGCCACTACGCATAGGCTCGAAATCGACCGAACAATCGGAACCTTTCCGATAACCAATAGCAAGCTCGCACCTGAAACAAAACATGGTGAGGAAGCTTCCAAGACGCGAACTCACTTTTATCATTTGGAAAGCACTTTTTGCTCGCGAAATGGTCAGAAATACACCTATCAATCAGAACCAGAAGATCCACAAAGCCTTAAAAAGTCACGCATGAAAAGCTCGTGGTTGTCATTGGCAAACCATAGGTACTTGGATATCCCTCAAACGCTCGACACCAACGAATCGCTTACTGTCTGGGCCAAAGTCTATTCTGATGACGATTTGTTTTACTTCTTAGAACTAAAGCCCAGAAATATTTAATTGCCAGGGGAAGCTTAAAACAAACTTGCCAACATTTTTTCTTATGTATTCAAATACATATCTCACCCAAATCATCTTTTATTTTGCTTTTTTTACAAACACAAAAGTTACTCAAAAAGTGAACTGGGACAGACAAGTGATAGGAACCAGCACATGCAAGGACATAGACGGTACTGACAGCATTCTGTTGTTGCGCACATATTAAAGTTATCAAGACTGGTGGAAAAAATTGCTAATAAAGTTAAAGCTCTCCTCCTTTCATGCTTCAATGCAACTCCAGGAGTTCAACTATACTCCATTTTGCAAACCGAAGAACAATAGCTACAAACAGCATCTAAACAAGATATTCATTACCTCAAAACTCAAATGCGTTGTCTCCAATACAAGCACAACCAAAAGTCATTAATAATCTGAAGATCTTAAATGTTTAATCATTTAAACTAATAATCTTATATCCATTCTCTAAATTAGACCATTTAGGATCATCAAATTCAACTCAAAGTTGAAACCAATTTTAATGTTAAAATCAACATTTCTCATCTTTGCCTTTGCTGGAGTAGTCTGTCAATTGCAGCATTTAAATCACCAAATGTTGCAATCAAGCCTGAAAATATTAAACCATGATGCATCAGAACTTTAACACAAATAATGAGAATTAAGTTTCTTATGCATTTATTTCCAAATATGTACTTTAATGTGTTAAAACATTTATTTTATACTTAAAATTAAAATAGTATTATGCCCAAAATCAGTGGTATAATAAACAGTAACATTGCTAGATGAAACGTGAAACAAATACAAATTACTCTGTCGGAACGATGAAAATTGTTAGATAATCAAATGTTTAATGATTCCATGGATTAAACATAATTCATAAGCAATTTTTGATTCTCTTTGCACCACCAAATGCACATTAATATTTAAAAACAAATTAGTCACTGCACTTACATTGCAGATTTGCCTCTCTATTCAAAAATCCCATGGCAGCTAGCTGATCCAATTGAGATCTGTATCTTTGCTCAGGTGGCTCATTCTATAAATTATACATTTAAAATTAAAGATAACGACCCATTGGTCATCACTGTGAAGGTGCAACAACAAGTACCTGTGCAGTGGTTCCTGATGCACCAGCAGGCAGGTTTCCCATGATCCTCATCATCTCTGACAACACATTCCAATCCATGGCACCCATGTTACCAGAACTGGGAGTAGTAGTGGTGCTGTTGGTGGTTGAAGTGCTGCCAGCAGAAGAGCTGACAGTTGTTGTGGATTCACTAGCAGGTGTTGAGTTAGAGCTGGTAGAGACAGTGGGATTCAGAAGAGGAAAGGATGGAATGCCCATGCCAAGGCTGGAACAGAAAATGGGATAAAATTAAGAGTCTTCACTTTAAAGAAAATATTCAAATCTTGACAAGTACTTTGGAACTTCATGCTGAAGTTGAGCCATGCCTTGTTGTATTTGAAGGAGTGCCTGCATAGCTCTTGGATTGGTAATCAGTGATTGGATCTCAGGATTATGGAACTGAAAAAATGGATGTTTATGGTAACTTATATAATTTTCTTTAAATTTTGGAAATATAATATAAACTGACTCCTTGAAATATATTCGGCAAGCTCTGAGAAATTTGCTCTCTCATTTGAGGGTTGCCTTGCAAAAGTGGGTTATTGGCAAGAACCTGTAAATGCACCAACTTGATTACAACAAAGGAAAGCTCATTTCATCATTTAACGCACTTAAAGTAGAACAGCTTTGAAAAAGAGGCAGACCATCTGCAAATAGTTATGGATGTACTAAATCAGAATTATCTAACCTGCTGTGCCAACTGAGGATTTGCAGACATGTTTTGGAGCATGGACTGGAAGAAAGAAGACTGCACAAGTTGTTGCATCATCTGAGGATCAGAAGTCATTTGTTGAAACATACTCTGAATTCCAGGAGAATTGAACATTCCTGCCATGAAAAATAATGTAAATCACACTCAAACAATTGGAAAATAATGCTGGCTCTACAACGGCCTGTCTTTCATAAAAGCATAAACAAATCTAATAACCTTTATAATAATATTAACAAGGAAATAATCTGAAATATATTTCACAGTACTTAAATTAATGCTGACATCATTATTTAGCTAATATATATCATCAAATGTTAATGCTTGCAAGTTCCAGGTTATCATGACAAACCTGAACCAGCAACAGGCTGAGGAGTGCTTGCATTTCCTGAGGAAGAATTGGAATTGTTAGGTCTGCTGGCAGACCAGGGGTTGGGAAGGGGATCCCTATTTTCTTGACCGGTGTTCAGAGGTACATTGCCACTGTCAGATTCCCCTGAGAATATTTAAAGGTTCAAATTTCAAACAAAGAGTTAACAAATACTAATTGTAACTTGTAACTTCATTTATATAGCGCCATATGCATAGCGTCAGAGGCGCTTCTTGTAACCATTTATATAGCGCTCCTTCCCAAGGGCGCTGGCGGCAGTGCAGGCTGGGTTTCGAACACGACACATTACGACTGTTGCCATTACCGCCGTATGCAGGCACGTAACCCATTCGGCTAACCTGCATGCCATTCCAAACATAGTAACAATGGACATGCAAATGCTCACCAGCAAGAGATGCAAATGGGTTCCTGCCAAGACTCTCTGTGGCTGCATTCATCATGGGCTCTTGGATGTCATTGTACATCCTCTGAAGAGCACCAAATCCACCTGGAAGACTCTAAAGAACAAAAACAATAATAATGAGATGATTCGTCTTCTTTGCTGTTAAAACAGGCATGGAATTCACTCAGGTTCAGGCACCATCTACAGTATCAATGGCCTAAATGAACAAGCATGACTGACCTCAAGATTATTCATGGCTCTGTCTTGGTTTCTCAGCAATTCTTGAAACATAGCTGGATTTCTTGCAATCTCTAAAGTCTAAAAGACATTTATAAAAATAGATAATGAGTAATAAAATTAGTGCATGACGTACACAAATAATTAAAGCCTGCAGTTTAAAGTCTGATGAAAATTTGAGGAGGCCGACAAGCTCACCTGTCTTAAGAGGTCCTGATTGTTAAGTAAGTGGGACACCTCTGGATTCCTCTACAAAATTTTGAGTTTATCAATATTATATATATTTGGATCAAATGTCAATCAAGTAATACAAAAACAAATATGAATAACCAATCAAGATTAAATGACTCAAATGAATCACTCACCTCCATTAACTGCTGGATTTGAGGGTTACTTGTAAAAAAGTGACGCAGAATGTCAGGGTTGGAGATAAGCTGTTGGACCATGGGTGAATCCATCATTTGTCGGATGAGGTTAGGGTTATTGAGGAGCTGCTGGTCAATTAAATTTTAAAATTGAAAATAACTGTTGGTTAAAGATAAATAACAAATAAAATATACTTAAGTACTCAGTCAACAAATTGAAGGAGCATGAATTTTAATAGGAATGTCAACATAAATGATATATAAACTGTAGTAATGACATATTCAAAAAGAATTAAACATTTAATTAATAAATAACAAGCTCAGAGGGTTCATCATTGAAATCAAACTTTAAACAACACCAACATGACAACAACAAATAATTTTAGAACTCCAAAATAAAATGCAGATTTATAGTCAAATCTCCACCATTTATAACAGCAATAATTATGATTGACAAATAATCATGAATAAACAGCATATACTTGTCTCATCTCAGGTAGGTTGCCTAAATTGCCAAGATCTGCCCCAAATGTGGAACCCAAATTAGTGGAAGATCCAAAGCTCCCAGCTGTGGTAGCACTACTCTGGTAAGAAAAATTAATGATTGAAAACATTATGAAAAACAGTTCCTCTCTAAATTCATTTCATTCAAAATCCTATTATATGGCAGATTTGGCAAAATTTATATATACAAATTATAAGGATTGTAAGAAATTACATAGGTGGGTGATGTCGTGGGTGCAGAAGATGTTTGAGTGCTTGATGCAGGCTGGCTCTTGATAACCAAGTGCACAACCACACCATTTTTTATTCCATGTTGCTTTAATGTGTCCCCATCCTTCAGGATCTTGCCAGCAAATATCAAGCAAACAGATTCAAGCTTCGCTTCAAAAACTTCCGCAACTTCTTCTCTCAGCTGAAAATGCAGTGAGTTTGAGTTTCGGTAAGACAAGCCTTATCACATGATAAGCAAATGTTGCAATAATACATTCAATTGGAAGTGTAGTATCAACTCTATTTTTAAAATATTTATTCCAAAAACATTCACCAAACTGCACAGACTTATAACACATTGTAAAAAAAATAACTTCGCAGTTAATCAAATACATAAAAATAATAACATGCACATGAAACATATTAAGTTTCGGTACCTTCGATATTGTTTCATCCTCATCTAAATATACAGACTTATGCTCCTTAGTCGTTTTCACTGTTATCTTGATCTTATTCTCGCCGTCACCGACATTTTGCTCAGCCATTTTTAAACATACACTTCCGACACAATTGTAAGCAACGTTGCAACTAATCGTTGAGTCTTATTAAATAACACCAAAAACATGAAATACGCTAGATTTTAACAAATATAATTAAATACAAAACTTATAGAACATAATTTAAAAACTTAATTCATTTAATAAAGTATAGAAATTGTAATGTCTCAATATATAATCAAAATTTTGCTTGGACAGATAAATTTTGACATTAATAAAATAATAACATTTATGCCAGTAGGCACTCCTAAGACCTAAGAGAAGGTTTCGTACCAGTCTAGGTGAAACTAGCGGCACCGAAGCACGGTAAAAGCTGACTCTATGGAGAACTTGATGTAGCGAAAACTATCGAGAAAACATCTATGAACATTTTTTTTAAAGAACGTATTTATTTGTAATACAATTTATAAAATAGCGAACCTGTAAAACTTTAATAGAAGCATACCTGAAATGGTTTCAAAAAATGTCAATAAGAACATTTTAAATTTAAGAAATGCTTCACATATGTTTCAGTGACTTTTAATTGTTAGCTATGGTTCGAAGAAAGAACTGGTTGTCATTGAAACAAAATTATGAAAAAAACTAATTAACCCTATCTCAAAACTTACCAAATATTTCAAAGTTAGCCGAAATCGGATATCGAACATCGTCGCAATGAAAGAATAAAATAGATTAAGAATAAATATGAAAATGGAGGAAGAGGTCAAAGCAAACGAATAAAAGTTATGCAATGTCAGAATATCGAAGTTAATTTCAAAGTGCTTTGAATGGTTCTGTTTAGCTCGCTCTCAGCTTCTGCTGGTCTATTGATGAAAGACAGAATCTCTAATGTTTGCAAACGAGTTTTTGTCTGTTCTACGTCCAGACTTTTCAGGAGTTAGTTGCGTTGGTGAAATCGCATGTGTTAAGGATGTCAAAAGCTGAACATAAAGGCAAGCTTGAGGGATAGAGAATTGACCCAATTAACTACTGCCAGAGCATATTTTATTAACTTATAATAGCCGCGCAGTTTCTTAAATCTTGTTCAAATTGTTTTTTCTTTCAATTTTCTGTAGGGTATAATAATATTTCTGATAATAAAAATTGTATTGTCAAGATGATAGGCCAAAATACATTGTAAAACATTATCACGTTTAAAATGAACTAATAGAAAAGTGCAAATAATAAAACAGCAACTTTTAGAGTTTCACCAAATAAATGTGATGACAGTGATTGTACTCATACCCAGTGGCGTAGCTAGGGTATTTATAAATTTTAAAATTGGCGCCCCACCCAAGTCGATTAAATATGCTCATCATAACCCGCACAATTTCTTCTACTGAAAGATCTACTATAGATCATCCAGTCCTTCATGGATAGCTTTAACTGCTTCTGATCGTGCTCTCCAGCGTGTTTCAGACTCCCGCTTTACTGTGGTGGGGCACAGCTTTTTTAAACTCGTCCACAGTGGGTGGCAGAAGTATGATACGTCTGATGCAGCCACTGCAGTCATCTTGTGACCAATTTATTATCATTGTTCAGTTATTATAATATAAACTGTGTATAATACGAACATATAAAAGCCTCATTTTGACGCCCCCGTACCTTGCGCCCGGAGAAATATGTAGTACATATTATGTACCCCTTTAGCTACGCCACTGCTTATACCTACATCAGGCTACATGACAGCTAAAATGTTTTTAAAAAAAGTGCACGAGCACTTACCTCCATAGACATTTATTATTAGCATGTTAATGATGTGGTTTATCTCACAGACTCCTTAAACAACTATAAGTTATTATATGAGGTTGAAAAGCAAATAAAATAAGAAACCAATTCTTGCGAATTTTTGAAAAGCAGGTTCCTCAAATGTTTTAAGAAAATGTCAAGGATTTGGTCAAATCGCGGCACTTAATTTGCGAAGCCGTCAAAAAGTAAGGAAGTTCGGGAAGTCCGCTTCACTCTTCAAAACATCTGAAATAAAATTCAGATTTAGAAGCTATCGGACAAATATCTCACTAAAGCAGCAACTAAGGAGAAGACTAAGCACTAGAGTTCTCAAAGGCAAGCCTATACCTCACGATACAAGTCTTCAATTTGAAGGCGTGGGCCATTGTTGCAGCTGAACATCCACCTAGAGTCAACACGAATCCGCCTAGATATCACGACGCACGCCTTCGCACTTTGCTCACACGGACATGCCGTACCTCGAATTATTTTCAAACTCATAACAGCATTGCAAATTATGGTAAGACTTGAATGATAAATAGTTAGTAATTCAAAAAACACCAGGACTGATAATTTATTTCCAAATCAAGTTTTCCATTTTCAAAAACAAAGACATCTACACAAAATCCTATTTTTCTAGCCACTAACCAGAAATACAGAAAATAAGTTACACAAAAACGCCAAAATTTCGAAAAAGCAATTTATGTTCACCTGCTTACAAAATGAACACTAGAAACAAAACCTTTTCACCAGGCTTTGGTGGTTTGTTTAACAATATGCACTTAAAAAAGTTAAATAGCATTTTTCATGTCAATGGTAAAAACAACATACATCACCAAATTACTGTGAAAACCGTAAAAAGCTAGAAAAAAAAACGTACTTTAACAATCCTGAGATGATACAATTCAACGCTGACCATCCTTTTGCGAGAAAAGTCAGCATTCTTCACTCCCCAACACACAAAGAAAATATTTCAAGGTGCACAGATTGCAAATATTGTTAGCTTAGCTTGGCTTTTACTAAATTTCAAATGATACTCATAGACTTGAGGTTGCAATCACTCAAAAACCTTTGTGCCATGCCCTTCCAAGCAAACGTGAACAGAACAAATAACAAATTTAAGTGTCTATCAGCACTAACATGCCCTTACTTTAATCAATTGACATTTGTAAGGTTATTACACCAGCTTAAACACACATACTTAAATTGTACTCAAATTACGAGCAACAACAACTTAAGGATAAACAACTAATTTCAACAAGAAAAACCTGAAAGTTCAAGTTTCTGAAATGAAATCCAGGCTGCCATGCATTCAAACAAGACAAGAAATCATGGGAATACTCATCAATCTGCAGATGCAATGGTACCACATCTCAACACACTCAACTCAAGACCCACAGAATTGGTCGATATGGTTATTACCAAATCCAATGATTGGAGTTATGAGAAGACATTAACTAAAAATTAAATAAACAATGTGCAAAATAAAGGTGCCTAATATAGGACTGGATGATGTTCACAAAGAACTTAAATTAGCAGAGAATCTAGTTCCAAAATCGTTCCGATCAAATACATTTATTTGAGGAACAGTTTGATCCGGAGTGCAATGTAGAAATTTTTGGACATTATCTGCGATTACAAGACCTGGTGAAGATGAATTTGACTCCTCTAAAGACGAAGATGAAGAATTTCCAGCTAACAAAGATAGTCCTGCAGATGAATTATTTCCTGGATATGGTGCAATGGAAGCAGCAGTGCCAGCAGTGACTGAAGAATACCTCAAGGGCCTTCTCGAACATGGAGACAACCGAGCTGTTGATCTGTCGCTGAACCATGAGTGACTCAAAATTTCACCAGTCAAGAGCCTTTCATTCGGATCAGTTCTCAATAGATTCTTGAGGAGACATCTAGCCTGAGTAGAAGAACCTTCAGGAACAAGGAAAACACCCTGTCTGATTTTTTTAAATAGAGATCCTACATCAACATCATGGAACGGGTACTGCCCAGCCAGCATAGTGTAAAGGACCACCCCCAAACTCCAGATATCTGCAGACTTGCCAGAGTAACCACCTGATGAGAACAAAATCTCAGGGCTCACATAAGCAGGACATCCATGCCTATCTGTCAGCAGGTCATCTTCGGGATTTGGTAAGACATAGGAATCTTCAAGACTGTCCAATACCAAGTGAGAGCTAAGTAATATATCAACAAAATTCAATAATATTGAACCTCTAGTTTCTTCTATATACAAACAATAGAAACTCACCACTTGGCATCTTTAAAGACAAACTTTCTCAATTTCAAATCTCTCAAGATCACACCACTCTCATGGCAATGCTGCACTGCTGACACAATCTGAGTGAAAAGTCGGCATGCTTCATCCTCTCTCAATTTCCTATGCTTTCTCACGTAGGTATGAAGATCTTCATAAGAACTATCAAAGAAGATGTAAGCATGATCCTTGCCCACAATGACCTCTCTTATGCTGTTTATGTGTCTGTGCTGTCCGGCAACCCAATAAGGAGAAAGAACTTCTTTGTACTTTGATGCTGGCAGAACCTTCACAAATAAACAAAATGCCATATTTCCATCATTAAAACATTAAGCAACATACATAACTCAACAAACTAACTTTGCAAACAACTGTGGCTCCACTACCCAAATCTGTGGCATTACAAACAAAAACTGACCCAGACAACGAAGCATCTGTTAGACCAGAAATGAGATATTTCCCCAATTTTTTCAAAGCAGGCTTCTCAACATTTGAGAATGGTAACTGAGTACGTGGGTGAACATCAGGACTCAGAGCACCACTTCCATCAATTGAGTCAACATTATTAATTTCATGCTTAATGGTCGTATTCAAGCCTAGATGTGGCCTTGATCTAAGAGGATACATTTAATTTACCAGTTATTTTAAGAAGCTCCAAGCTCAATCAATTCAACCCTTGAAAATTAATATCAGACCAACATGTGGAAGACGCTAAAAAGCTCTTTATATTAAACCAGCAAACACTTTCAGACGTAGATGGTACAAATTATGTTCATCGGGGTAAGACACGAGGTCCTGAAATCTGCCCGAAAAACTCGTAATGGTCCTCGGTAGTTTCAGTCCAAGCCGATTAAGAGGAGCAGCGAGACTCGTCGAGTCTGAAGATAAGCCTCCAGAATCGTAAGCTGATGATGGAACCAGCTACGTAGTTTAAAATCCGTCGCTGACTACAACTACGCAATTGAGCCTAAATGCGCACTTCCGAAGACCAATCGATCGCGTCAATCATAACCAATTACATTTGACCATCATGTTAAAAAAGTCAGCGCATCGAAAGCTTTAAATATATCAAAATTTATCCCCAAATGATGAAATTTGGAACCAACTCCCGACGCCAACGATCCAAGCGCCACCGCCCCTTCAGCCCCGACATCGGCCGACGCCCGCCATTATGCAAAAACACTGCGTTATGGGTGAGTCAGCTGGTTTAAGTTTTAACCATTTATAACGTTGCAATAGTTATAAATTTACTTATAATATATTTTAATTATTTAATTAAACATGTAAACACAATAGTTTTATTTGTCTCGGATTTACTTATGAAAAATGTTTCTAGTTATACAAAATTTAATGAATTGCAAATCTTTGTGAATCCTATATAGATTTAAATTTTGCGACAACATTTTAAAGTAAACATAAATACTTCAGTCAGAAGATAAATGGGTAAGTAAATATAAACTCAATATTTTTCTAGCCATGCTGCTCACCACGTCATCACCGGACAGCCTCCCAAATATAGTAGTAGAGGTTATGTATAGGGGCATTTGACGGAGCAGAGAAACTGAAACGACTGGTTATCTGCTCCGATCTAGTATCTACAATATATCTCAGTTGATAAACTTCCTCTCAATCTGTATCGCGAAATGGGAAGTTTTTGAATATCGCAGTGTCTCCCACTACAGAAAAATATGTGTAACTTCAACTTTTACAACATTACAGGAACTTCTTGACAGGTAAGCTCTCGTTAAGAAACGATCTACCCGGCTGTCACAAACTCAGCAGCCTGCTTTCCCACTGCAATTGATGCCGAGAAAACTGCCGACTCATAAAGAGCCGCTACCATGTTTGCCAAAAGTACAGATGCCGCCTGACAAACTTAAAAGTGCCAAAATAGCTGCCAAGATGACCACCTCGATTTCAAGGACTACTCCATCAAGAACGAGCTCAACTCGGATGCGAATCCCATAAGACTCCTATGCCGTCTATGGACAGCTAATACTAGTCTCATTTTTAGTAGTTACACTATGCCATCTCAACATCGAAATCAAGTCGAGATCAGAACTAATAAGTCGATTTCTCCAACTCTCTTCGTCATAAGGGTTCATCAGTATTCACCTTGGAGATTCAAGTATCTAAATACTCTAGATTTCTACTTAACGTTTTTCTCTCTGACGCTATGGTGCCTTATAAATTAATTATTACTATTATTATTATTCCCCCAAAATAAGCCTTAGTTAATATTGTCAGCCGGCATTGGCTGTCCGTTGCAACACAATAATAATCAATGATTTAGCCCTGTCGTTCGGTGGATCATTCATACCGGAGTCCGACGGCTTTCCTGCAGTGGCCTCTTAAAACTTCTGGCTCCTCATGTGCCAGATCCAGAATGAAGTCGCTTCTGTGGCCTCAGACATTCTTGTCATAGCCTATGCTTGACAATCCAATCTTGGTGAGGAAAGCGTAAGTAGACCTGCCATCTTAAAAAAATTCACTGCCATCACAAAAATTATATGGAACATTGCATATGACAGGGGAGCATACAATCTAGGACAGGAATTTATAGGGCAAGGCATATTGACCTCTCAAAGTTTTGGAAAAGTGATTAGTTATCGGCATATATATATATATTCCTTAGACAGGAATTTATATATATATAGGACTACACTATTCAGGCGAGAGTTGGGGCCGCTTTTTCCCGACCCCATCATTGGAAAACGGTACACCTTCTTGGCAGTATTTTGAGTCCACTTCTCTTCATTGTCGTGATGAACGGGATGCCGATGCCAATAAAGGGAGTCCAGTTGTCAATGGACACGGACGATATCGCCCTTTTGGATTACTGGTTCCAATCTGGGCGATGTTACGTCCAGCATAATAAATAATAATAATAAATTTATAAAGCGCTATGTGCATAGCATCAGAGGCGCCTTGCGTCTTCGCTGTCTCATGAAGTTCTGAAGAGATGAGTCTTTAGGTGACGCTTGAAGAGCTCCAAGAATAACTGGGCTAAGACGATGGGAGGAAATCTGTTCCAGACATTTGGAGAGGCCTTACGAAAAGCCCCTGCTTGGGATGGATGATCTATGTACCGATTGGTGAAGTTGAGTGGTTGACGACGAGCGAAGACCAGGTATTTGGCGGCGATCTATAAGATGATGGAGATAAGGTGGGATGGATGTTGTTAGAGTGTGATATGTTATGAGGGCGATTTTGGAGGTGATACGACTATGAATCGGCAACCAGCGCAATTTCTTCAAACAGTCTGTGCTATTGAGGGTAGGGTATACAAAGGCAGCTTAACGAAACGGCTAAGTTTTTATGTCACAGTTTTAAAATATCTAATAATAAGCCGCAAGCAGTTTTTTTTCTCAGAAAAAGGATGGACGCCAAGGTCAAGCTTAGTATCGGCAACAAGCCCCTTTAGCCATCCAATACTGCTACCTTCTTTGGCATCGGCTTAGACAAAAAGTTCCTGACACCAAGATAAGATCTGCTGTGCGACAATGCTCCGACTTCCAAAAAGACACGCCGGTTGCTTTCTTCCACACGGGAGTTAAGGATGGTGGACTCGGATTGTTGCAGCTCAGAAAATGGGTGCCGATCATAAGAGTTAATCGAATGTCGGCAATGGTGGGGCAGTCCAAGACCAATGAGGATGAGTTTCTGCTTGATACGTTGAAGAATAACAGCGCAATTCTCTGCGAATACAGAAAGTTCGGAATAGCAAAAAGACCCGCAGCTAAAAAAACAACTGAAACACGAAACTGCGGCAAGTTTGTGCGACACTGTCGATGGATATGGGCTGCAATCGTTCACCCAAGGGATAGGAATTAGTGATTGGATAGTGGACGGTCAATTCAGGATGCCCCCAAGCGAATACATACAATGTATCAAAGTCAGAGCTGCCGTCCTCCCGACAAATCTTAGGATCTCAAGGTATCATCCAGAGATGAACACCTATTGTGATTTCGGGTGTGGTGCCTTCGAGTGCCTGGACCATATCTTCCAGGTTTGCCCAGGTATGGATGCAGAGAGAAGAAAGCCAATTAAAAAAGAAGCTGACCAAGAAAGGCTACATCACTACAAAATTGAGCCTCGAATTAATGTTGGAGGGAATCTCAGAATTCCAGACCTGGTGGCATGGGAGAGGGATCAGTCAGTAGTCTGCGATGTCATCATCGTTTCTGATAGTCCCATTGGACGAAGAACACATCAACAATTTTTTTAATTCATCTTTGAAAACATTTCCATGGATGCATTCCAAATTTTAATTTTCAATCAACAATTTTAAAAAATTGAATTATTTTGATGATGTTGATATGGTCGATAAGGTAGTAGAATTCCAAAATTGTGTGCCATTGTCAACTGTTATTGACTTGGAGCTGTATGCCCAGTCCGGGAAAGTACCAAGGTTGAAATAGAAGTATCCCCAAGTGTTGGTTGCAAGTTGGAGAATAAGAAGACAAACGCAGTTTTGAACAATCCCAGCTTTCATCTGAAATGGCGAAATTCTTTCAATTATTCTATTTCATCAAATAATTAAAGCAAGCTAAGTCTAAGTTTAAAACTGCCATTGAAAAGAATAATTAGACAATAATTAGCTAATTGATATAATAATCAATAATTAATTAATAGAACTAATGGAGTGATTAATCCAAAGAAAGCACGTATAACAGACCGTCTAAAGGTGATTGTGTCTAGCATATAGTTTGAGTGGTCTGAAGACATGAACAACACAGGTAATTGCGTTTTTTGCAAATTCTCTATTGATCCATCATAAATATAGTTGCTAAATAATGTTACGATTATTACCATGTCCAATATTTTCATATTCCCATACGCGAAAACGATCGCGTTTGGAGGGGTTGCAACAGGCAACATGAATGCAAAGGAAGCGGAAATTGTTGTTGGAAGCATGAGGTACAGAGGATTGATGTGCAACGTGGTTGCCTGTATAAGAAATCATCAATGTTTGTACATTATAAGTCAAATGTACTTTTATTATGCATAGACTTACAATTTCTGCTAAAATCGGTAGAAAGATCGTCGCCGTTGCAATGTTACTCGTTACTTCCGTGAAGATTGCAGTGATAATGCATAGTATAAACACCAATCCCCAGCTGGGTAGGTAACCGAGTGTTGTAAAAAATTGGCCAATTATTTCCGATAGACCTGATTCCTTAGTATTAATAATTAATTTTTAATAATTGTTAAAAATAACTTAATTATATATTTCATAATGCAAAATAAAACAATGATTTTAAATTAAGCTCATTTGCCAATGTTCACCTTGCTCGCCTCTGCCATAGCAAAACCTCCACCTAAAAGAAGTAATACATTCCAAGGAATGTGGTTATGAACTGTAGGCCAATCTAAGAGAGGTGGTGATGGTCCCTCAATTCCTTTATCACCTTGTGTTGTTTGATTGAAGTTTAGGTAATTTGGCCATTTGGATGGAAGCATAAAGAGAAGCACTGCTATTGTGATGGCCACGCAGGAATCTGTAACCCATCTGTGCCCAGCAAATAAAAAAACTGAGAATAAGATTGTAATAAGTAATCTTACCATTTATAGAAGAATGAAATTCTTTATCTTCCTCGTTATCAGTGTTGTGCAGTATCGAATTACATGTAATTCGTTACTGTAATTAATTACATTTTTTGGTAATGTTTACTTGTAACAATTACAAAAATTTTTTTGTACTCTTACTTGTAACAAATTACTATTTTTGGTCATACTTTTAATTCGTTACCTTTTTGTCGCAAGACGTTACAAAGTAACATAAATAACATTTTAAATTAGTTTAATTTATTTTAAAAAAATTTAAATTCTAGATTGTTATTCTTTGGTTCGTTCGAGAACCTTCCCCTTCCCGATCATCGCTCTTTTGTTATTGTGGTTATCGGCGGTCGTTTTTGTTTTAAATCGGAAATTGTTGATTAGTCATACCGAAGCTTTTTATAATATATAATATTATATACATATAATATAAGATTTAATATATCGTAGTATGGATTCATTTGAAGCCATTTTTAGTGTCGTTAGCGAAGATAAGAGGAACAAGGGTGAAGATAGTCCGTGGCCGTATTTGAACAAAATGTTCAGATTTCAATCAAAGGAAAATCATATAAGTATGCGTGCCTACTCTGCCAACAGAAACAAAAACTACATGTTCAGCATATGAAGGTTCTTCATCTAACTTGAAGTAGCACGTGGAACGCATGCATCCAACAGAATTTAAGGAATATGGGATATCTGTTGCCAAGGGTTGTCAAGCTTCATGAGAAACTGGTAGCCAAAATAACATCTTCTAATGCAGCAAAGATGGACGAGCTTTGAGCTCTCGTTCATCTGATGATGTCATCCAATCAGATGACATGAACATTATTACTGGAAGCGATACCCTGAAGAAATTATTTATCCAGTTGAACACTCCTCTGCCAGCTAGTGCAGCTGTTGAACGTTTATTCAGCTCTTCTGGTATGACAAAGAACAGCTGAAGGACCATAATGAGTGACAAACTATTCGAGGACTTAGTTATGTTAAAAATTAACAAAAAATTGTGATTGTAATGTAATAAATAATAAAAACACCAAAAGAATGCATTAGTTCAAATGTTATTATTTAATGACTGTTAGTACTAGCAGTTAATACCAGTAATTGTTTTAACGATAAGAGAAACAATTCCTTTTAAATAATACGGAATGATGTATGATCACAATAATGGCGGCATCAAAGTTACTTGTAATTTTTACTTAAAAGTAACTTTTGGACGCTGTAACTTTTAACTTTTACTTGAGTAAATTTTTGAGACAATACTCTTACTTATACTTAAGTAGCTTTTTGAGGTATTACTTTTACTTGTAACTAGTTACCGAAATGAGGTAATTTTTACAACACTGCTCGTTATGTTAACAATGTCATACATTATCCCATTAAAATATAAAAACTACATTAAAACTTGAAGATAAGAAGCAAATCTGGATTGTAGGTTAAAATCTATCGATAGGGATATTTGTTAAAAATGTGTTTAATCTCTTTAGTAAATCGATTTATTCACGTTTGCTTTTTTAAAATTTAACAGAGAATGTTTATACCAGTTTATAATAAATATATTTGGAAGTCGCTCTAGTCCAGTCAACAGTGACCGGCATAACAAGGCCAACGAATGCCTCTCGTAGCTGACGGTAAATGTTTATTTATTTATTTATTTATTAAACATCAAACTTAGAGTCCTCGAGACCTATATCACAAGTCTGTTCAATTTACATGCTAAAAGAACAATACAAGATGCGAATGGCAAAGATAATCAGGTATATGTTAAGAAACCATTAAAGTCCAAGTCGCGTATTAGGGCATTAAAACGAGAAATTATATTTGAGTTCACGATTTCCTTTGGCAGTGCATTCCATGGTTTAACGATCTTATTGCAGAAAGAATATTTGGTGACGTCTGTTGAAAATTTACTGTATCGAAGTTTGGAACCGTGCCTTCTCGTGCCTGGGTAATCCTGGAGGCGTAATCAGGGGGGAGTCCGCAAAGCCATTTAGTAATTTGAAGCAAAATTTTAAGTCAGCCAGGAGGCAGCGCCTCTCCAGGGTCACAAGTTTAAGATGCCTTAGTATTTCCATGCAAGGGTATTTAGCAACTGATGGAATTGATTTGGTGAATCTTTTTTGTATTTTTTCAACTCTATCAATTAAATATTTGTAGTGAGGGTTCCATACTGGTGAACAATATTCAGGAATTGGTCTGACGTAAGTGCAAAAGGCAAGCTTTATGACATTCTGGTGTCATAAAAAAAGATGATCCTCCATGAAACAGCTGCAGCTTTATATGTGATTGTATCAATGTGGGTTGCGAGAGCTCTAAGCTTGGGTCCATCATAATTCCATGATCCCTAACCCTGTCACTTGCTGGGGGTCTGGAGGGTAATCCTGGAGGAGTAACAGATGTCTCAAGGGGGAATCCGCAAAGCCATTTAGTAATTTGAAGCAAAATGTTAAGTCAGCCAGGAGGCGACGTCTCACTACACCTCCGAGTGGATCCGAGTCTCTCACCAAGGACAAGACCCCCAAGAGCCAGGATAGGGTTCCTTCAAAGAAACGACAAGAAGGGCTAGTCAAGACTGGATGAGAAGCTTAAACAAGGACTCAAGAAAAGCCTGAAGTGCCTCTGGAGGTCATTGAGAGCTGTCATGACCGCTTTATGTAAACTAGGGTCGAGACGATCGATATAACAAGGCCAGTGAGAGCCTCGCATAGTCGAAGTTTGAAGGTATAAGAAGTAGGTATCATGTGACATGAAGAAGCCATTGAAAGCTTTCGCAGTCTCTCCAGTCCAGGCAGCAGTGACTAGCACAAGAAGGCCAACGAGTGCCTCTCATAGCTTGCGGTAAATGTTGGGTCCAAAAAGGCAAAAACCGACACGGACATCCTGCCGATCACCGGATGCGGCCAGCCCCTTGGAAACGTAAGGAGATTCGGGGAGCCAAAACATTTGAAGACGGGGACACTCATCTGAGGATCCCTGTCGGAGCTCCAAGGCGGAGTAGCAGGAAACTAATACTCATCCAACAAAACTAATATATCCACAGTGCCAGGTTTTTCATGTATGTGGATGAATAATATAAATAACTTTAATCTCCACTTAAATCGAAGCTAATCGAACAAACGAAAAAAAGCTTTTAAAAGATTTTAATAAAATTTACCCGACAGGCTTGATCAGATTACCCCAACCAGGCACAAACTCTGGCAAACGTGTAATCCACAGAAGAGCCAACGTAATGAAGAGAATAAGAACTTCTGCTTCTGCAAAGCTTAAAAATTTGTTAGCGCAAAGTATTTAATTTAACTTCTACTTCGTTGAAAAGAATAATTAAAACTTTTAATTAAAGAAATTCATTCGAAAATATACAAATAAATTATAGATATAATTTAAGGCGCCTCTCACCCTAATGAATATGGCGCCTTACAATTACAATTATATTACAAGTATTACTATTATTAATTATTATATTACGACACTATGTTTTGCTACTAGCATACCTTATGCGCCCGAGCTTTTCATATTCATTGTTTATTACATCTCCTGAGGAATCTCGATCATCTTTAGTCTTGCGAACAAATTTCAAAATTTCTCTAAAACGGAAGTTGTTTAGGTAAATTAAATTTTGCTTATCATTGCAAAAATAGTCCGCTAGCCTGCACAAGTATTTGACATTTAACGTTAAAAATGGCACAAACTTTGGTCCTAGAAATAGAAACATGAGCCATAACCACGCGAGAGCGAGAGAAATGACCATGTTTGGAAATGCGTAGACAAACCAGGTGCTAAAATTCAGTCCTGTTTCTGGACCATAAAGACTGAAATGTGAAATATACCTCAGTTGTCATCGATTATTATCATTACAAAAAACCAATAAAAACGCTTTACTGCTTTAGCATAATCAATTTAAGTTGCAGGGTATAAACACTCACACATCTAGTTGTCCTTTCAGAACTAGGTTTGGTCCAGTTCCTGTTAAGGTAGCTGTCCCTCCGATGTTGGCGGCGTAGGCAATGCATAGACGAATTCCCCTTCCAGCCCTTTCAAACCACTCCTTATCTTTTATCGATAGGTCCACTTTTTCCAACTTTACTGCGCTGCAAATATTCATTTTTAAACTATTTAAAAACCTGACAATGGAGTGTATTAAATACCTAGGAATAACAAATGCAATTACGATGATTACAAATGATTGCTCTGGTAAAGAATGTTTTTGAGAATATTTCGTTTCCTTATGTATCCGAATAAGATGTGAAAGCACCTTATAATCGCTCTACCTAGCCTAGGGACCCATGAGGGTGCAGGCTGTTAGTTTTGATTTCTTGCTGACCTCTTCCAAACTGTTTGGATCGGAACTGCCGAAAATGATATCATTAAAGATTGGAAGAGCGCCAGATCCATGAAAACTTAGAAGCTTCCATGTCGATGCCCTCCGGCTTTTCGAGAGACTCTGTCACTAGATGTATTTTGAAAAGGCCAGAATTTTTTCTTTCTCTTCAGCTGTCAGTCCACTTCTTCTTCCCATGATAAAAATATTATTTGCTAAACTATCGACTAGAAATACCTTTTATATAGTTTTATATTTCATACATTATAACGTGATTCCCAAACGTGAGACACGTACTCAAATATCAAGTACAAGTACTCAAGCCCAGGTACGAATACAAGTACAAGTACTTCATACTTATTCATCACTAATTTATCTCTGCTCCATTGCCCAAACCGCACAAAGCGATTGTTTATTTTTTTATTATTTGATTATTTTTATTTATTCGATGTAGTTCCAATCTTATAACAATAACCGTTCTATCTTTACAAGACTTGCACTTTACGGACACATCTTTTCCTTTAAAGAAATAATCGTTGAACCCAAACTTTATTAACTTTATATGTATATTCTTGCTAACTTTTCATAAAACATCGATTGTAGGGGTCGATATATCAAAGAAGTCTTTGTAGAAAAAATAGTTTTATGTAACGGCACGAACGTACGCAACAATCCAATACATATTGGACTTCGTTTGATCAATCCATGGACTAATGTCCAAATTAACTCACGAACTGCACTAATAATAAAAATTAAAATAATAACCTTACATATTGTCCGTTAAGTTTTTGGTTTTTATCCATTATTTCACAACTGCTCTTCGTTGTATCCATGAATGTGTTCTTTAGCTGAAAACTTTCTACAACGAAATTGGTATCTTTGATGACGTTATTATTGATACCAGTGGCAATCTCTGCGTTGATGGTGTTTTCCAGGGCTGGTAATGAATCAATTGACTTGTAGTTGTCTGGTATGTGAAGGTTCTTTTGATCTTTACCTTCATTATCTGCTTGACAGCAACACACAATTCTTGGATTGCAATTGAACGTTAAAATGTTATCAATTCGTCAAATATTTCGTCTGACTCGAATCTGACAAGCGTGTCGAACACGTGTTTACATTTTAACCAAACAAACGCAAAATCATCACCATTACAAATTAAAAGTGTAATGCCATTGGAATTATATTTTGTAACCTGGCTTAAAGCCTTCGTTTGAGCAAGAGGCTTTTGTTTTTTGTGAGAAATGGTTTTCGAGTTCGTTGAGAACGGCCTGAGAAATGGGAATCATCATAGCTGTGGTCGCCGTATTACTTATCCACATGGAGAGGAATGCTGTTGTTGCCATAAAACCAAACATCAACCTGCACGATACATATTTATGTCAGTGGTAATTATTTGAATTTCTAATGTAAACAAAATCTTAAAATTGCTGATTCAAAAATATGAATGTACAGTGCTATAAATACTGTTAATATTTAAACAACACAATTTCTGCTTCAAGTCTAAACCAATTTTTTGAAAATTATTTCTCCTTCTGAGATTAAAAGTTTACATCAATCTCTAGAACATCTTACTACGAATGTTTGTAACTTAAATTACAAATAGGTAACAATTTTTGTTGTGAAATCAGGCCCGTATTTTATTTATTTGATTAAAGTCCTTTACATAACTAAGTCGATTTGGACTTAAAGGGAGTATTTAAAGAGCTAACCACTCCAAAGTAATTAAAAAATTTTTTAAATTAAATGTAAATCATCAAACAAATTTACAATCTCTAAACAAAATTTATGTAGGACAAGAAAATAATTAAATAAAAGTAATTAATTGTTTTTTATATCAACTATTGTTTGTAAAGTAAAAAAAAAATATGATCTTTTAAATATAAAAATCTGACCCCCGCCCAAAATCAATCTCTAAATACGGCCCTGTATGAAATTTTTGATTTCTTTGATGGTTGACTTAACCATCTTGGTTTTGTCCCCACTATCATGAGCACCCTTAGAGCTATCCTTTTGTGGAGATTCCATTTCTCTACTGCCACTGCCACCATCAGTCCTCCAAAGAACAGCATGTTGGCATCCTATTTAAATTGATTTGTTTTATTTTCGATTGCGAATTGTTATTTATTGAATCGTTCTATTGCTGTTTAAATAAATTAAAAAGTGCACGAGCATTTTTGAATTTTTGAATTTATTCCTTAAAAAGAAAAATAATTAAGTTTATTAACTTTGAAATAATTTTGACAAGCCTTTCTGGTATCCAAAACACCAAGCCATGGGAAAATGACAATAGGTAACATAGCTGTCACAGCCATGGGAATAACTTCAGTCATCCAGTATACGGCCATTATCAAAATCCCGTAGGCACACTTTGAAACCTAAAAACAAATTAAACGGAAACCAAACCACAATAATAATAATAATCGTTTTGTTCTCCATTTTCACCTTACTTTTGAGGGAGCAAGAACGGGAAGGGGAAGCAATACAAGTGGGGTAAGGACAAGGACAAGTGTCATTTTGATTCTCCATAATCTTCTATACCACATTTTACGAATCATTGTCAGAATTCTCAGTTATAGAATTAACACTCGATGATCGTACTTTGTTATTCTTTGTAACTATTATTATCGACGCGTTAATTAATTCCTTCAGCATACGCAATGCTTTGGAATATTAAGTTCACTTTCGTGGCTCAGTTTCAGCATTTATATATTGCTTATTTCCGCTCCTAAATTTCTACGCCTTTCTGCGTGCTTTACAGCGGTGCAGGTCAACGCTTTTAAACTGCAAATCAAACATTCACTTTTTGTAAAGCCTTTATTCGCTTAGCAGTTGTAGGTTAAGATGTTTACTAATGTAAATATTAATTACGTTGTACTTATTTGTTTCCAATGTTCACTGTTGGAAAGTATCCATAATCTTGAAGTTTCCGTTTAAACGTACGTAATCACATTCGACTCATTATCAGTACCGCTTAATTCATTCTGTTTAATAAATGCTACAAATTTACGAAAACAAATTTGGTGACATTTGCACTATGATAAAACGCTGAATATTTGATTCTAATCCATAATTATAAAGAATCAGTTTGGCGTTATAATTTTTATAGAATCGTTATTTTCTATAATATAACGAATAAACTGTTGCATTTTCAAATCATTTGTTTTAAAATTTAAATATACTATAAATTTAAATATATTATAAATAGATTATTCCGTATTAAATGTTGATAAATACCTCAGTACATCATTGATTTAGACAGACATTGTGGTCATTGGGGTGTTGCTCGAGAGCCGCGGGTCAATCAGCCCAACTGTCAGAGTTTACCGCATACTTAAATATAGTATTAGTCATACGTCACCTGATGACTTTTTTGCTTTTCCAAGACCATTTTGAAGTAAAATAATCCCCAACACGAAGTAAATTAAAAGCAGATCAAAAGTTACACACAGAAAGTTGGTATTTCTTCAAATTCTATTCCAGTTTTACAAAACTGAAATTTCATGAATTAGTTTCAATATGAGATTTTATCGGTAAAAGACGTTAAGTCCTACTTCAGTAGTTCTGCATCACATAAATATATGCGAATGAATTTCACTAGGCATCCCAATCTCAAGGAAAAAACAGATTGTTTGTTTGTGAGAACAGAGGCATGGTTTCGGTGCCCTGGGCATTTAATAACTGATAATTTGATGCCGTTCCCTCTTAGCAATATTAATTTGGTATCCAATTTTTTTTTTGGTGCGCTGAACCACGCTTAACATTATCAGTGTTGCCGTAAGTACTCCAAAAATGTACTTAAGTATAACTACAAAGTACCTGGGGCTGAAGGTACTTACAAGTACAGATACAAGTAAGTTGTAGTACAAGTACAAGTATTTTTGAATGTACTTAAGGGACCTTCATTGATCAGAAATAACATTCGTTATCTTCAATACAATGTTAATGCAAGTATAACAGAATTTATATTTATCAATAAAATTGTTTATTCTTCGTTAAAAGAAGCAGTGTTTCAAAATATTAGACACACAGTCTGTTGCGCTGAATAGTCAGTATAAGACCAGCTTGACTGAATAGTCTTTCAACAGGTGCAGATGATGGAATGTTGTGTTGAACTTCAGAAATACTTTTTTGACTGCTGAATATCTAGAAATAGTATGGTGTGTAATGTTGGAAAAATGAAACCAAAATAAGCTCCAGATGTGTCTTCTCCTTGTAAATTGTCTAGAGCTTGTGCAATTGGTCTCATTACTTCAATCCCTTCCTTCAAGAACGTGAAATCTTGAGAGCTGAACTTAGGCAGCAAGCGTTCCATCACGATATTATGATGTAATCATCCTGATGGCTCTGTAACTGTCAAATTCAGAATTCCAACGAATTGAGTTTGGCTTAGGTATTGTTCTCCCAAGTACATCTAACATTGCTTCAGCAGTTTTTGAACTCTGATGTGACGCATTGCTCAAACTGGAATATTTGCCAGCCACTGAACGATACATTCGCTTGAAAGTCGCATCACTTGCCAGTGCTTTATTGGCTTTCGGAACGTTCAAATAGTTCGGCCATCTTTCAACAAATGAGAACAATCGACATTGTAAAGAGAACAAAGGAAACAAAGAGACAGGCATATAGTAAAGGAAACGCCAAAGATTAGAGATCAATTCATTAGCACATTTATTTTTAAAAAAGAAAATTTAAAAGTACTTGGCGTAATTAAAATGTACTTACTAATGTATCATCACAAATG
This sequence comes from Whitmania pigra, assembly GCA_021613335.1. Lineage (NCBI taxonomy): Eukaryota > Metazoa > Annelida > Clitellata > Hirudinida > Haemopidae > Whitmania > Whitmania pigra. The sequence continues at coordinate 1,316,506 of JAJTWR010000278.1, read as the reverse complement.
TATTTAAAGTACAAGTACTAAGTGCACAATCGTGAAAGGACTTAAGTATAGATACTCAAGCACAACAAATGTTAAGTACGTACTTAAGTACTTGTGTACTTATATTATAAATTTGACTGGTTCCCCCTGGACACGGAGCTTTGTATTTGAAGATTTTAATTTTAGGATAGCTCCTTCCTAGCTACGCCACTGCATGCTTTTTAGAAACAATTTCAGGTTTGTATTTATGCAAGTATTTAAGAAGTAAGACTCAAATTATTTATTTTGAAACTTTCTATTTTACCAAACTATCTCTTACGCTAATCCCAGTGGCGTACCAACTGCTCTTGCGTACCAACTTGGAAATTAATAATCAGTTAACCTTCAATTTTTGAAAAGATTTCAAATATTTTTACAATCAAATCTGTTAAAAAATTACAAACTATCCCCACTTTTTTGCTTTTTTTTTGGTAACAGTTTCAAAATTCAGTCTATCGCAAGTTTGCTCTCTGTTAGATTGTAATGAGTGTGGGAAGTTTGTATCGCGTGGAGCCTCAATTTGTAATACCTCCAACCTGGTCAATCAATTGCGTAGTCATCACCCCATTTCCTTAAAGAATGTGGAGTAGACTAAAGTAGAGAAGAAAGCTGCTGCTATCACCACTGCAGTGACATCATCAGGCCAAGTTCAAACCAGCCTATTAATGACCAAGCATTTGATAAAGCAAAATTTTTGGACCTAAATGCCAACAAATTAATTAACACACTGAGATACAGGCTGATTGCAGAATTCATTGCACTTGATGGCATGCCCTTCGAGGTGGCTGACAGTAAAGCACTCCAGCGAATTCTGCAAGCCCTGGAACATAGATATAAGTTGCCAAGTTCAAAATATATCAGAACCCCACTCATTTTAACTATCTATCAAGTACTAGTTGCCAAGTCAAGCTGAGAGCATTACATGTGATAAATGGGCTGACTTTGTAAGTTTCACAACAGATGTCTGGACTACTCAATGCACAGATTCACTACTCAGTCTTGACTGCCCCTGGCTGGATGGAGATTTCAACAGATATTTTGTACAATGCCAGTCACTTGCCCTTTATATTGAACATTTGTTAGAAAAGATTGTGCAAAACTGGGATTTACTATGTTTATTTGTAAAGCGCCTTAAGCGTAACCGTCAGGGGCGTTCAACCATTTGTATAGCGCAGCATCCAAGGGACACTTTGTGGCGATGAAGGCTAAGTTGCGTACGACACGTAACGATTGTTGTTTTTACCGAATGTCGCAGGCACGCTACCCTCTAAACTAACTTGTACGCCATTAACAAGTCGGATTCACTTCATGATGCGTGATAATGCACCAGCAATGATTAAGGCAATGAATGATACCCACATTCAATCATTCGGCTGTCTCACACACATTGCAACTTAGTGTGAACAAAGCTCTCAAGGTGCAGCATATTGTCGTAAATGCCCAGAATGTAATTTACTTTGTTGACAGAATTATGTTTTAGTTTCAGTCTTAGTTGTTAAGTTCTGCAGTAAAAGTATGATTTCATGGGTATTTTGAGTTATATCTTAAGTCATGATTTTAATTTTATAAGCTATCTTATAGAGAAAATAATAAAATATCGGTATCGGTATCCGCCGATACATCATTCGTAAAATATCGGTATCGGGATATCAGTAAAAAGCCATATTGGTAGGACACTATCATCAAGCGGATTTGACGGTGTGAGAAAGACGTATTTGTTGCAAGATCATGAACTGACTTTTCCATGATCACAGTAAAACACGGAGAAGAGGGAATGATCGTTTTTCTCAAAATGCTGCCCATGCCGCACCCCCCGGTATGCCACTGGCTAATCCCGCTCTTTAGTTAATATTAACTTCCACAGGAATGAACAACCATCGACATGCAAAACTTGCTTAATTATTTCACGTATTCCAAGAAGATATAAACCAATGAAATTATAATACTTATTTGTATTTTGAAACAATTGTTCGGAAATGTTTTTTGCTAAATGTAGATTTATATTGGTGTGAAATTAAAATTTTTTAGCGTTTTTTAGCTTAAAAAAATTTATGCTTGTCTAATTATTCAATCAAATATTTTTTGATTCGCAAAACCTTATTTTAAAATAAATAGAGAATTTTAATGCAACTAATTAGTGTTATAATCTTGATATAATTTCGGAATAACAACGTGCTGGTATTTATTGTCATTATGCTTACAAATTTATGTAATGATGCATTGTTCTAAAATTGTCATGCTAAAGATTTTATGTCCAGGTCAAGCAAAACTAATCAACATTCCCTTTATTGGACATTGTCTGCTATTCCACTTGCTGAACAAATCAATTAATTAATTGTTGTTTAAAATTTAAAAAACAAAGCTGTTTATTTTTAGATAATTATGTAAATGGAATTCTAAAATATAAAATTATGAATTAAATGTAGTTTGTTTATATATTATAATGTAATTTTCATAGCGATGTGTACGCTCCGTCGGAGTGCTATAGCAGTGATATTGGTGAGCAACTTCTGCTGAGTTTGTGAACATGGTTAGAAGCACGAATTGTTTAGATCGATTTGTTTGTAAACTAGTGCGGGACAGTTTTGGTGATTATTGAGTTGGAAGCAGCTAAATTTCTAAAAGTGTCGATGGTTGCTATGCCCTCTTGTCGGATTTCGACCAGGGTAATTCCAGCCACATGTGCGTGGTTGATACTCATCGTTGGCACTGCAGTATACTTTATCTTCGCGTTAGTAAATTCAAAATTTCTGAAAACGATCGTATCATATGACTTACTTAATTTTCTTCAGATGCCCCCACCTTGTAAACAATTACGGCGCCTTGCTGGCTGTATATCAATCACTAGTCACAATTTATGTTGTTGCCAACTTTGGTTTGGCCACCTTTATGGATCCAGGAACTTATCCCAGGGGTAGGTTTTGATTCCTAAGGTTATGTTTGGCTTTAATTGGATGATGATTTATTAACAGCTCATGAAGATGAGGTCAGAGATGATGATTTTCATGCTCCACTCTACAAAAATATTGAGGTCAATGGAATAACCATACGCATGAAATGGTGCGGAACTTGTCAGTTATACAGGCCACCAAGATGTTCACACTGCAGTGTTTGCAACAGTTGTATTGAGGTGCTGAAACTATTGAATTTTGTAAAGCTATATAAAATAGCTGCAACATTAAAAGTTTACTTGCTCGAAGAACACCAGATTGATTAAATTATTCAGTCGTTTGATCACCATTGCCCCTGGGTCAACAACTGCATTGGGCGGAGGAACTACCGCTTCTTCTTTCAGTTCCTAGTTTCTCTCACCATCCACATGACAGGAGTGTTTTTTCTGTGTCTTGTTTATATTCTTGACCAGGAAGATTTTCGGACTGCTGCTAACGTTACCTGGTTTGTTGATTTTACTTATTCACAAAAACAGCTTAATAATGAATTATTTGGTCAGAAAATTATTAAAAACAGATAATTATTGAATGATTATTTTGTGATGAATTGCTAAATCTAAGTATTTTTTGATGCCCAGTTTATGCCTCATGGTGATTGTTGGCATCTTGATGTTTCCCATCATCGGTCTGACAGTTTTTCATATAGTACTCGTGGTCCGAGGAAGAACAACCAACGAGCAAGTGAGTTGACATTTGCATAAAATTACTATATAAATTATATCTAAATTACATATAAATAATATAAATATTATCAATGTGGATGTTATCAATGTCATGTGAATCATTATGAGATTGAAGTTCTTTCTTTGCTTTCATTTTGATGAAGTTCTACAAGCTTTCAATCTATTTTTTATAACTTTAGTATATTATATGTTAATTTAATCATGAATTTTAAATTAAAACATTATTACAACCAAATGAAACTAACTGTATTTAAAGGTTGTCAATTACAGTTACTAATGAAGTCAAATTCAATATTTTTTAAGCATAACTTTGTTTTTTGTTTAACCCACTTATCTCGAGCTCAGTTAACTCGCCCACTCTATTAAGAAAATTTTTTTGAAGTGGAACTGCCAAATTTCCTCTTTGTCTTAGCAATTTCTTGTCGGTTATGTGGATTCTTTTATGTCACCTATTCACTCTTGTTGATGTTGTCTGAGGGATAACACGCTGTAGTTATACTGTTATTTTTTTTTTCTAAAATTCTAAAAATGTCTGGAGGTATTATGAGAAAGTGGACAATCAGTCAACAGAGAAAAAGTATAAAATCATACTGCAGCTAGAAAAAGGAACAAAACTGGCAGACCTAGTTGTCAACATGGCCTTCTAGCAAACACCATTTCGGGATGGAAAAGGAAGGCCGACATAATAAATCATACCTGTGGCAAGAAATAAAATACGGTGGCTGAGCACAAAGATGTCAAGGATGCAGTGCTTTATTGATTCAAAAATTTTTTAGCCACAAAACTTCCTGTTAAAGGTCCCTTGCTGACGGAGAAGGTGGACATCATTACTGCCAAGCTAGGACACCCTGTACAACAAATTAGGACATCCTTTAAAGGAAGTCAGGGGTGCCTGGATCGTCTCAAAAAGAGGCACGACATTGTCTTTGAAGCAGTTTGTGGAGAGAGGCTCAACAGGAGCAAGTGAAATCACGACTGAACGCTCAAATGCACACAATTTTTTATACCTTCGAGAGTCGGATCATTTTCAATGCTGATGAAACTGAGGCGTTTTGGAAACGTTTCAAGGGGAGGCTTATCGTGGTGGAAACAAGTCGAAGGACCGACTTACAGTGCTAAACGCTGCTAACATGGATGGAAGCCAAAAATGCCTTTTGTTGTTAGCAAACATTTACCTATTGCTGTAATCAATGTAAAATATCAATTGCTCTTGTGTAAAAAATCCACCAAAAACACATGAAGTACATTCCCATTTATTTAAAGAAATTTCAAGAATATGCTAATCTACAGCTGCCATATTGATTTTTGGTTATTTTGATCATCAGCTATATCGACTTTTTTAGGCAAAACCCTATGCTGGCGACACGACTGGGTTCAACTGTATATAATTTATTATTTGCTCCTAGTTTGCCTTTTGAAATAAATGTATAGTTGTTTTTTAAATATTTTTAAATATTTGCTCGTTTGGACTCAGGTGACTGGAAAATTGAGAGGTGGTCAAAATCCCTTTGACAAAGGTTGTGCTAAAAACTGTAGTAGCACCCTCTGCTCTCCAATGTGGCCAAAGTAGAATTCGTTTTTTGAATATGAATTATGCTGATTACGTTTTGATGAAATTGTTCTGTTCAATGTATCTCAAGAATGTAAAGATGCTATTTTATGTTATATGAATTTCTGAATATTCTTTTAAGTTATTATAACAATAGTGGACTAATTAATTAATGTTAAGGGAACATTCCAAGGGGAGGTTCTTAAGTTGCTTTATAAACTCCCTTTTCAATGGATTAATTTCATGCAAGTGCCAATTGAAGGGAGACTTCTATAAAGTGAACTTTGTCCCAAAATTTTATTTGATTGCATTATTTAAATTAAAACTGTTAACTATGCAAAAGGTAATTAATTATAATTTGAAATCTATTGGCAATAATCCATATTTTAGCAGATACAAATTTTGAATTTTTAAATAAATTTGGAACTTATTAAATATTTATAATTTGTATGCCAACTTCATACTTGAGTGTTTAATTTGTTTTATGGATGAAGATTGTTGGAGCGAAGTCCAAACAAGAATCTTTTAAACATCGATATGGCCAAAGTAGCTTATCTCACAGAAGACAAAGAGGTGAAAGTTCTCCTGAAAGATTCTTCTCCATTGCCAGCAGATGCAATTGATTATGATCAGGTGATTATTTTATTCTTTCTGGCAGCAATTAACTCAGCTCTGAACACTTTGTTCTCTGTCCATATTCTACAATTTAGTGTTTGTACCTGTTTTTGGCTAAAAAAAACTGCTTATATTTTGTAGAAGCAAAAAAAAGGAGCTGTTTATATTGCTGAAATTATTTGCTTGTTAATGCATTCAATAAACTTGGTCAGAGAGCTTTAAGGACCCCAGGGCCTGATGATAGCTTGCAGTTGACGATACGCAACGATTCCTACAGCAACTTCTTTGATGACAAAGAAGATGATGGTGTCGATGCTTCAGATTTTCCCTTAGGAGGCAGTGCCCATTCTTTAAGGAATCATCTTGATCCTTCCCGTTCTTCAAAAATAGCAGATTCTCATCAAGTAAAAAACACCAACGATTCGGATGTTGATCCTACTGTAAATGTTCGAAAATGTCCTCATCAGGACGAAGGTGGGAATAGGTTTTTTAATATTTTCATTAAGTGAGTGTTCTAATCCAATAATGGATTTTTAGGAGGAGGTGATCCGGGGCTTCTGGATGTTTACTCATCCACTCTAAAAAATGCGCAGTTTGATCATCGCCAAATTAGCCAACAATTCATGCAACAGAACCAGTCAAAGCACAAGCTATATTCAATTCATAGTCCAATAACTGGAATGCCATCCTCCTTCCTTGTGAGAAGTGATGATGCTCAGCAAAAACTTCTTCCACAGCCAAAATTACAAAATACTTCTCAGAAAATTCAACAGCAGCAAAAGATTTTTCCTCTCAATAATAACTTACAACATACAGAGCAACTCTTGCTTCAAAATATACACCATAAACATCAACTTTATAAACCTGATCTTTTCCCTTCTAACATGGTGGACTCTCAAAAACTCAACCACAAGTTTGAAGATGAAGACAAATTAAGCAAAGCAAATGGATCAACTTATGAAATTGCTGTTTAAACCTCTTTTCTCTCCTACCTGGAAACACCCCACTTGATCATCATGTCTTGTGTAAAACTACTTTTTTCAAGCTATTCAGTTGGCAATTTTGACTGTTTAGTTATTTGAAGATTTTTGTGTAAATTATTTTCAGTTCAAGTTGAATCTGTGTATTAATGTGAAACTCTGTTATGGTTCTAAAAACCACTTAGTGACAAGGTGTTACAGTCAACTTGCTGCCCCAGATAGACACTGTGCATTTTTCTAAAGTTGGTTTCTAGAATGGGCAAATCATGCTAACAAGTGGTGCCCCTATCTCAACCCAATATTTTTGCCATTCAATGGGTTAGAAATTAATTTGCCACTCAAAAAAGTCAAGTTAATGATTATTGTTCTTTAATGGCGTGCTTTAGTTTTTATAAAAAAAATTGTTTCGCTTGACATATTTGTTGATTCTTGATTCATCAAGTTGTTAATAAATGTTTGCCACACGTTACGTGGCAATGTAACTTGACGTGTGTGTTGATATTGCAAAGCTGTGAATTGTCTCATTTTTGACTTCAAATGTGATTTTTGTCAAGTATTTATTGCCTATTTACAGTCTCTCAATGCTGTGCCATTAATCAATAATTCAAACTCCATTGTGGCTTGGTATGATTTTAGCAAAGGAGAGACACTTTCATTCTCATTGTCATGGTTCCATGGAATGCAGCTGGGGATTCTATGGAAGATGTAGTCATATGTTAATATTATTTCTATTTCAATATCATTATTTGATGTAAATAAGTTATTAGATAAAATGAACTTCGACCCGAAACTCTTGATCATTTATTGGATCAATTGGCTAAAATAATATCATTACTATTAGATCGAATAACTTCTCAGAGATCTGTGGCAGTGAGTCAGGATTTGATCAGTCTCAAATGCTGAAAAATGCCGAGCTGGATGAGATGTGAAGTGTCAAATGCTTAAATATTTGTTTTCCCGCGTAAACGTCGCTTTTCTACAAACAAAAAAGAATCTCTTGAGACTGAGCCAAAATGTAATGTTTCTAAACCTGCTTTGGAGGTGCATTCCTATGTGTTCGTTGCTAAACCAACAGTTGCATAACTCTGCTTTCTAAGCACTTCCGAGCAATAAAGCTACTCAAATTTGTGACCCTGGAAACCTTTTACAAAGAGGGACGTCAAAAGACGCCCGTGGACAAGTCGGTAACGTGGCTCTCGTTTAATACCCCTACTGACGAATTTATGCCTTAATCCCTGCTTAGGCTGGTTTTACTCGACCGAAAAATTTACAATCAAAATCTAAACATCGCTTTTTGTAGTGCATGAGACAATAGGATTAGAATTTCGCCAGGATTTAAAAATCGGAGGGAGAAATTTTGTATTTATATATACGAATACTAAACTATTACATTAAGTAGCGTAGGAAGAGGCCAGCATTTTGAGCGGATAGGTAAAAAAAATAAATAAATTGAAAGTAGTAATAATGAGTTTAAGGTTGATATGATCGGTGCTGTAAAAAAAGTACCTCATTTCAGTAATACCTCAAGAATGTACTTAAGTTACAGTAAAAGTCTTTGTTCAAAGATGTACTTAAGTAAAAGTAAAACATTACAGCAATTAAAAGTTACTTAAAAAAGTAACAAATAAAAGTACTGATGCCGCCGTTACTGTGATCATACATAATTCCACATTATTTAAATGTCTGTGTATCAATTGTTGTGCACTAACAGCCAGCACTTATAGTCATTAAGTAATTTGAACTAATGAAAGTGTTTTTATTCTTTATTTACAATCACAAATGTTTGTTAACTTTCAACATAACTAAGTTCTAATCCGACGGCTGTTCAATGTCAGACAAATGGCTGGGGAACTGTTGTTTTGATAAAATTTCCTCTGGTTCGCTCTCATAGTCGTTATCTACCTTTCCCTTACGTGCACGTCTTAACCAGTGTTATTTCCATTTGCCAAATAACTTCCATTACAATTCTAATTCCATTATTATTTGCCAAATAATTTCTATTTCTATTCTAATTCCAATCAATCTCCTAAAAATGTCCGTCCAATTCTAATTACCGTTGCTGAAATAATTTCTAATTTCTATTTCTGTTCCTATTCTAACTCCATTTTCAAAATTTTTGTTTTCCTTTCCGGTCTTTTCAAAAGTGGAAACTAATGCTACAACTACCACTAATATGCGGTAGGTAGCATCAAAATTATGAAACATTTATTGCCACAATAGTTAGCCAAATCACAAGTCACAGAGTAAAAAATCTATAAAAATGAATTTTGTCCTGTAGTCAGGATGACGCAGAGCGGAAATATTCGTTCCACATAGGCCTGAGAGGCTGGAGCTGACAATAAGTCCTGGGCTAACCCATGCAATTTACTGTAATCGTAGTCATCTCTTTCCAAAAATTCATTGCATCATTATGTTCTTCTATTAACAAGGCATAACAAGGCCAACGAGTGCCTCTCAAAGCCGGCGGTAAGAGTTGGGTCCAGCAAGACCAAACAGACAGGGACATCCGGCTGATCACCGGATGCGGCCCTCTTCCCGAAAACGTAAGGAGGCTCAAAGGGCCGAAACGTTTAAAGACTCCTCTGAGGATCCCTGTCGGATCTCCAAGGTGGAGTAATAAGTAACTACATCACGGCACTGGCCATTTGGAGCTCGGGAACAGACCGAGTGGCAACTAAGAAAGATTGGTGACGACATGGATAGACAGGTGGCATCTCGGAGAGACGAGGTCGCGAATGGGTTAGCTCCCCGTTCGCGACAAAGACCCAATGCTGCAACCACAACAAATGATATATGCCCCTATGGTTCCAGCCGAAAGGAGGGGGAAAATGACGGACCATCAACGGATTGAAGGATTACCGAATTTGCTTCCAACGAACTTTCGATTCTGAATAACGGACAATAGCGTGCCAGTTAGAAGATGTACGTGTGGAAGAGTTTTCGCAACCATCAAACAAAATCAAATTGCGGGTGTGAGGCATTGAGACAGCCTACTATCGCAAAGTTGCAGATAGGTAAAACGCCGGACAACACCGGATAGGAGTCACACCACAGCTCCGAGTGTGTCCGAGTCTCTCGCCAAGGACAAGACCCCCAAGAGGCAGGATAAGGTTCCCCCGAGGAAACGACAAGAAAGGCTGGTCAAAACTGGATGAGAAACTTAAGCAAGGACTTAAGAAAAACCTGAAGGATAGATCAGTAAAATCCTTCAGTGACTTCATCTACAACAAGTGCATCGAGAGATTTGGGGTCGTGCCTGTCAAACGACCCCAGGAAATGAAGGACTCCAGGCGACAGCGTGAACTCGGACGCCTCAAAGGCGAAAATAAAGCTCTTCGCCGTCGGTGGAAAGTGACTAAAGAAGACGAGAGAGAAAGACTCTCCGTCTTATGGGAGGACGTGAAGAGACGAGTGAGAGATTTGCGCCGCGCTGAAAGAGGGAGACAGAGGAAGTACGAGAGGAGGAGAGCCATGAGAAGCTTCTTTAGCGATCCGTACAGATACGGGAGATCGCTTCTAGACCCTCCGAAATCGGGAACACTTTCTGTAGAGCAAGACAAGTTAGAGGAACACTTACTCAAAACCAAAATTTTGACTGTGCCAGAGAGACACTCGGCGCTTAAGCTCCAAAACCGTAAAGAGTGCCACCCTGCCTCTTGAGAGCGTAGACCACGTCCATGGCCGGGACGGTCTTTCTCTTGGCGTGCTCGGTGTAAGTGACTGCGTCTCTGATGACGTTCTCGAGGAACACTTTAAGGACGCCCCTAGTCTCTTCGTAGATGAGACCCGAAATGCGCTTCACGCCACCACGGCGAGCGAGACGACGAATGGCCGGCTTGGTGATTCCCTGGATTGGTTGTCTCTGAGGACCTTGCGATGACGTTTGGCACCACCCTTGCCGAGACCCTTTCCTCCTTTGCCGCGACCCGACATGTTTCGAACTGATGAAAAGTGCGGAGAGAAAGATAGAGAGAGCGCGTATAGTTGCGCCCTCCGCCATGGGTCTCTACAGGAAAGGGCTGACATCCCGGTGGTGCCTCTGACGACCAGTCCCTTTTGCTTGGCGTCTCCTTTGTTCGAGGAAATGAGAAGAGTTGTGAGGAAAGCGAGAAATCGATCAGCGCCAGGGCCCAACGGAGCCTATCTCCTATACAAAAGATGTCCCAAGACACTATACCTGCTGCATTTCCTCAATCAGAGAGCGTGGTCTATAAGGGCATCGAGGCTCACGGAGTTCGTGATGTCTAATCAGTGCGTGGACATTTCAGTCCAAAAGGGAGACATTCCAGGTGTACCCGGTTGTATCGAGCATACCTCGATGATCTGGGAAGCTATCCAGAGAGCCAAGAGAAACCGGCCGAGTTTGTACGTCGTGTGGTTGGACCTAGCGAATGCATACCGGTCAGTACCACATGATAATGATAATAATAATGATAATAATAATGATAATAATGATGATAATAATGATGATAATGATAATAATAATGATAATGATAATAATAATGATAATAATCATTAAACACCAGCTCCTAGGGAATGCAGGCGATCGAGGCGGCGCCGCTGCAAGGGCGGTTTAAAGTGTGGTTGCTCCAGTTCGTGCTCCTACCAAGACTGCTCTGGCCGTTAACCATCTATGAGATTGGCTTGTCAGTGGTCGAGAAGCTAGAGAGGAAAGTTAACCGATACACCAGAAAATGGCTAGGCGGCCTATCTCCAGCGCTGTCATCGGTAGCCTTGTCATAGCATTTGTTCTCTCCCGGCTTGACAATCCAATCTTAGTGAGGAAAACGTAAGTCGACTTGCCGACCACGAATATTAGTTCTTAGCTCATAAGTATAAAGTACTTGTACTTGAATTAATTTTGCGGTACTTGTACTTGGACCATGAGTACTTGTACCTGAGACTTGAGTACTTGCACCATGTCTGGTTGGAAAATTATCAAATACCAAGAAATGTGGAGGATGTGGGTCTACTGAGTTGAGGTGTATGGAAAGCTGTAAAATCATGACGCACCCTAAGAAGATTGGTGCGCCCGAGCCGTCACGCCATGGAACTAGTCAGTAACTCGGGTGTTTTTGTCCAGTGAGATTTTTGAATTTAGAGATTGGTATTTCCTCCGTGTTCATTCATTTACGAAAATTGACTTATTTTTTTTTATTTTTCTTGTCAGTCTTTGGGGCCCACTCGACAGCTGGTCGCGGGCCTGAGGATGTGCACCATTGGCCTACATGATCACGTCCCATCGAAGCCCCAAATTTGACAAAATAATTTCAATTTCCTGAACGACCGCTTTCAATTAAAACTGCAGTTAATAAAATTTACAGTAAAATTAGAAGATTTGGAAATAAGTCATTTTCATAAATGCAATAAAACCAAGAATGTCCAAGGGTTCTGCTAGAACTTACTAAGCAGTTCTATTTTGACATCATCATATTCTGTAATAAAGTTCGTGGCCAGTGATGTCCGTTGCATAGAAATTTTCAAAATCTGTGCAATTTTGATGAATTGCATCGACGTCTGAATCTATATCATAAATAGAAGAATTTTAAAGTCCAGCACAATCCAAATTTTGTGCTCAGATATTTTAGCCGTAAAAACGTTTTGACATCTCTTGTTGCTCTTCATAACTCGCACAATTTATTCTTCTGTTGAAAGTCCTGCATCTCTTGCCAGTTCACCAGGAATCTTCCGACGTCGCCTAATTCTTCTGTCCATCTCAATCCCAAGGCCGTGCATTTTGTTTTGGCGTTTTCTAGAGCAACTTGGCTCAAATCAGTATGAAGCTTGACAAGGTCTTGCTCCAAAGATTCAATATCAGTTGCTGCTTCCTTAAAATTCATAGTTGTAAACGATCAATTTTTCCAAGAATGGCATTTCAGAAAATTCCATTATGGAAACCATGGAGTTAAAATTTAATAGGCCAGTAAGAGTTTAGTCCTCGGATAATTTATCTGGCAGCCCTACTATATTTCATCCAGTCCTTCGTGGATAGCTTTTGACACCTTCTGATCGCACGACTGATTTGTTATCCCTGCTCAGTTCATAATATAGCTTGGTATATAATACGAGCATAAAAAGCCTCATTTTGGCGCCCGGGGACAAATGTAACCCCCCATTCCCAGCTACGCCATTGTAGGTATAATAGAACATAATAAGGTGAAAGTGTAGGATTAAAATAAGATTTTTGATTGTAGCCCCGTGAAAATAAATATTTGTGGGCTTTCCGAAATTCAGGAATTTTGAAGGTTAACATGTTCAATTAATTATTTATGAATTATTATTATTATTATTATTGTTGTTGTTATTATTGTTATTATTATTATTATTATTATTATTATTATTATTATTATTATTATTATTATTATTATTATATATTATTATTATTATTCTTATTATTATTATTATTATTATTATTATTATTATTCTTATTATTATTATTATTATTATTATTATTATTATATTATTATTATTATTATTATTATTATTATTCTTATTATTATTATTATTATTATTATTATTATTATTATCATTATTATTATTTATGAAAGCACCGGTTTAGAATATATCAATGGGCAAACTGACAAGGGTAGTCTGCTCCCTCCCCAGAGACTAAAATAGCGATGTCTTAACTAATCACGTTTACTCCGCAGACCGACAAGGCTGTACTTAATTAAAGTTATACGCATGTAGTTGAATACCAAGAAATTGAAAGTTTGTAGGATTCGATCCCCTCGAAATATGCCCGTTCAAGGTAGAACTAGTCCTACGATATAAACTAAAGAGTTTTTTTTCTTACACACTAAGAGTTAGCTTTTTCAAATATAAACTTATTTTACTCGTTGAAAAGAATACAGCGAAAGGAGATAAGGTTTAGCGGCCATCCTCCAACCAATGGCATCTATTGATACCTTATTATGTAAAGTTATTATTAGCTGGCGGCGTTTAGTTTATCATAATTTATGCCTGAAAAACTCGATAACATTGAATGGCGCAGCAACTCATTCAAGGGCAGTTCTCGTTTCTATGCATCGTGGTGGGGTTTCATCAAAGACCTGGTTTCGCCCTATTCTGTCAAGCAGTTGGGTCGATTGATACTCGTCGCTTAGTTTCTTGTAGCTTAGGTAGTTGATTAGTTTTGTAGGATAACTTTTGTGCGATTGCCATTTGAGGTAAGTAACTTTTGAAAAAGTGGATTATTTGTATTTTAACTGAGGACAACATAAGTCTCAACCGTTTGAGAAATAGGTTGGAAGTTGCAGTATCTCGTTAATGACAAAGGCCCCAAGGCTTTTCTGGCATTTCTGTCGTGTGATTTTAGTGTACCGTTGCCTAAACTGTAGCAAAGATTTGTTATTCATTCGAAAACATCGTTGAATTAAATTATATCTCAATCGAGGTGGGATTAATTAATATGGATCCAACGAGCCCATCACCAAATTCGTCCAACACCGAAGAAATCAACCCAGGGTGGGTTAAAGCAATTTGTTGTGTCATTAAAGTTCATTTTAAATTATTAAGTGAGGTGAGTAGGTGCTCATGCAAGTGTTGCAAATGAAATGAATGTTTGACTTCTTTATCTCTGCATTTGTAATCCATAAATCTCTTGTTCTTGTTCTTTTAGGAAACTCTTCATTGGTGGTCTTAGTTGGCAAACAACTACAGGTTCCTTACATTACATTGATTTATTAAAGTTTTGAAGTCTACACTGTTTGACCTTAACAATCTTTTCAAATTTTTCATCAATTATTTTGTGATCAAAGTAACTTATTAACTTAATGCTTCAAAATAACAAAAATAAGGAATTATTTATTCTACATAAAAGTCATTTTCTACAGTCATATATAGAATAGAATATTCTTTCAGATAAAATACTTTTCAATACTACTCTTATTTGGATTTGTTTATTAGCACTATACTATTGTAATGAAATCCAGAGTAAAACATATGAATAATGACTGTAAACAAGCAAGGTATAAAACAATTTTCTGAGATGTTAAATTACTGATTTTTTTTATTTTGTCTACTTAGACCAGATTATAAAATATATAGTTTTGATCGCCTATTTTCTTGTTCTCCGCTCACCTATTTATTGACATTCTGATGAAAATATTTTTTAGTTTTATTTTTAGAAAATTATAAACATCATGGCTCCAATCTGCTTGGGATGCACTTTTGCCTCTTCAAATTTTAAATTAGACTCCTTAATGTAATGTTTTTGACAGGCTGCAAAATTTAAAATGATTGGTTACCTAATATTACCCATTGGTATTGGAAAAGAGGGTTGATTGAAAATTGAAAGCTGCATTTAAACAACCTTTTGCTGTTACACGGTAATTACACCGTTTTCCTAACTGCGTAATTATGAGCCGGCTCTACTGTTTGATCTGGCTTATCTTTTTGAAGATTCGAGTCTGCGTCCTGGTAAATAGGGCATGTTCTCGCTGAACTCGCTGCCTGCTTGTGATAACTGAGCTATAAATAAATTGAGAATACTGTTCTTGTCCCAATTCACTGACTCACTCCTCTTTCCTACTTTCTCCTCACTGTGGACTTGCCTATCATAGCATTGAACTTGATGTTAGCATAGAAGTCTCTGTTAGGTTACCCTATATATTATCCAACAAAGCAATATTACATCATTTTGGTGAACTAAATTATATAAAAATTATTTTGCACCTGATATAATGTTCTTAAGATGTACAAGATTTCAAACCTGTTATATATCTATTGCAATCTAAAGTTTATATAATAATTGCATAAATAAAATCTTAATAAAATATCATTGTTTGGAAAGAATATGACTAATTGACTAGATATGAAAATGAAATTGAAATTTGTATGCTAAGTTTATTTAAGAGGACTGAAATTTATGAATCTGTGAACTGCTTAGCAAAATCATCTGATTTTGATTATGCTTTGGTTTACATAAATAATTCTTATGATAACTTATGTAGCTGGAAACTTGCAATGAAATAGAAAAAGATGAGAGCATTGGCTCATTGCGCATTATAAAAAGGATGTGCATATAATTGGATTTTGTAGGGAGTCTGTTGTGCTAAATATATGAGGTACTTACAATTTGTTTATAATAAAAAGAACTATAATTCTAACGAGGTAATAAGAAATAATAGAATTTTTCTGAATTGCTGTTATTTCTCTGCTATTGCACCATTATTATAGGCTTGTGGACTATTGGACTGTGAAAGCTGTCAATTTTTGATAACTTTTAACTTATTATTTTTATTCATTTTTTTCTGTATTGAATATTTTATGGGGCATTTATCTTAATAAAACTAAACTGAAATCTTTATTATTTCTAGGTGAAATCTGGCAGCAACTATTTATATGCTATTGTTTAATTTGAATTAATAATCAATGACTGTATAGACAAACAAACAGTTACAGTTACTGGAATCTATGAAATTATGTGAACAGTAGTTTAACTATTTTATTTTTGGGAAATCTATCTATAGATAGAACTAAAGTGGTGAATGCGTTCATTACTGAGCTTACATGTTAATCCTTAATAGTTACTCTTGCCTCTAATCAATAAAGCTACAATTTACAATTGCTTTGTTTGGGTCTGTGTCCAGGAGTGCTTTGCCCCCTTTTTAATATTTGAGGATCATGCTACATTTTTTTAAGTGTAAATCAGTGTTATCAATTGATATTCCTAGGTGGGTGAAGCATTATTCAAATTTTGTTCATGAGACACTTAAATTATTGGAATACCAGCCAAAATTGTTTAAGAATTTTGCTGATTATTAATTAATTATAAGATTTGGTCTGGCTGGCTTCTTTCTAAACAGTTTTATTAAAAAAAATCTATGAGATTAATCCACGAGACAAAGTTTATTTACTTAAATTGAACAACAGTGAATGGAAGTCACCTCTAGGAGAACTGAAAACCAAAAACAATAAATCATTCTGCTTACATGTTAATCCTTAACAAATAGCAAGTTATTTAGTTATTAAATTGTTATGATTATAGGATGACATTTTCTGTTGGTAGAGAGGGGACAGAGGCTCTAAAACATTCATTATCAATAGCTTCCATTGGTTGATCTAGCTGTATTTGATGTTGAAGATCAAGCTAAGCTTTTTAGCCAGAGTCTAATGGATCAAATTGCCAATTTATATTTGCAATGTTCTAAGCTTCCTTTCTCAAGTTCCGAATTTATTTAAAATAATTTGTACAGGCAAATAAATAAAAAACTTCTAAGTAATAGGACTTGACAGGTTTAATGCTATATCATAATAGACATTGTATTTTAATGCTTATATGTTACAAGTTTGACCTCCAGGTAGGGCTCATCCATAATTTGTCTATCTAGCATTCAAATCTTGAAGTAACTTTAATTAAATAATTATTGATTTAATGACATCATTACTAATGATAATAACATAAAGACACCTTAAAGGTACAACTAAGTTATTATTGGTAGTAAAATCAAGTATAACAAATTTTTAATCTTATTTTATAGAGAATGATTATTTAATTTATAAAAGCCTTTTCTTTGTGGTGTGTTATTCTATAATTTCTGAATACTTATTAAACTGCCACAATCAAGTGGGTGACATCATTTATACTTTATCCACAGATAAATTGAGTGAGCATTTCAGACGTTTTGGTGAAATTTCAGAGTGCATGGTCATGAAAGATCCCATAACCAAAAGATCCCGGTGGGTTTTTTGTGGAAAACAAATTTTTTATGCAGCCTTAAACTTTTAAGAGCTTTTATTTTTATCACATATATTGAAGTTGCTGGTAACATGTTCTTTAGTGAATTTTAAATTAAATGCAATGTTAGTCATGTGTACTATCTTTAATGCTATTGACATCATTCAACTATTTACTTTTGCAAAAAAGGTGACATTCATATTGTTGATTGATGAAGTTAATGAAGATTTAATACTCCATTGATTTTGATTGGATTAGATGCTGATTTGGAACAATTTCAGAAGTTAATAGAATGGTATCATTTAGACAATATCAGATGTTTGATAATAGTTACACAACCATAAACGTTTTGGAACAATTATAATTATAAATAAAAATATTATTAAATATATGTATATTACATATTAAAATATTAAAGCAGTGCTCACAGTCACATAGCAAACACTTAATATTAATATTTAAAAATTCTATTTCAAAATCTTATGTGGCATTACATAAATTGTCACATTCTTGAACAATATGGCCTCTCATAGTTAAATTTATGAGCCTTGACAAAAACCTTATTAAAACTAGTCCTCAGAATTTAGACATTTTGTCCAACAAGATAAGCACATTTAATTTGCTAGCATATACAGTCGAACCAAGTTATGTCACTGACCCAGGGGTTTGCAGAAAAGCATTGATATAACCAATGATTAGGTAACTGAAAATCGATATATAAACATAATTTTGAAATGTTTTTATGTACATAATGTGTGTTAATAAATATGAAAGTGTACATGCATGTGTTTTTGTTGGAGTTTTTTTTACGCAACAGCAATTGATATTTTATATTGAAAACAGCAATATGTACATGTTTGCTTACAACAAAGGGCAGTTTTGACTTCTATCCATGTTAGCAGCGATTAGCAATGTAAGTTGGTCTTTCAACTTTTTTCCACTATGACGAGCTTCCCATGGTCTTGTCTGGAAAGCGTTTCCAAAACACCTTAGTGTTTCAGCATTAAAATGATCCCACTCTCAAAATTGTGCGCATTTGACTGTTCAACCAAGAATTCACTGGCTCCTGTTGAACCGCAGCTTTCTCCACAAATTGCTCTTAAGACAATGGTTGTGCCCCTTTTTGACATCCCTGACTTGCTTTAAAGTCAGGATATCCTAGGATGTTAGCTTTCTCCATTGGCAAGAGACACTTGACGGGAAGTTTTGTTGATCGCGAATTTGTGAACCATTGAAGCACTGCATCATCGACATCTCTGTGCTCAGCCATTCTACGTTTTTTTCTTGCTGGATGAAAGATCATCTTATGTTCAGAAAATGAAGATGGCTGAGTAGTAAAACTGTGGTTAATTTTAATAATTAGAATTGAAAATGGAAATTTGTTTTTCAGTAAGGACAAAATATTTGTAAACTTTAAGACAAATTTTTTTATGCCTATTGAAAATATTAATTTCAAGAAACATTTTCTTCTGAATTTGATGAATGTATTGCTTATAAGTTTCCAATTTATGTACTAATGGTTGCTCTTTATTTTGTTCAGTAATGGAAAAAGAGATTAAAATGTCCTGCAGCTTCTCAAATATAAATTTTGTACTTTCTTTGTGCATTAAATGTCATCATGCTTAAAAATTGTTGCTTACCTTGGAAGAGTACTATTCCTTTTCTCACACGTTGTAGGGGGTTTGGTTTTGTTATTTACAAAGATCCTGCCTCAGTTGAGAAAGTACTTGCGAGTGGTCCCCATCATCTAGATTCAAAACTGGTGAGTTGGATTAAATAGCCACTTTTCAAAAGCATTATCATTATATGTTAGGATATATTAATTTTAACATAATAATATCATTTCTTATAAAAATTTGTTATTGCTATTCTTAACGTTGATGAGTGAAAAGAAGGCAAGATTATTAAATCACTGAACACGTATGTTGTGCGCTTTTTCCTTCAGGTAGATCCAAAAATAGCTCTTCCGAGGCAATTAAATTCTGTAATTCAACCTAAAGTAAGTCTTTCCTGAAAGTACTTAACTACACAAAGCTACACTTAAATTTAATGAATTTTTACTTAAATTATTGAATTATGATTCAGATGGTCACTCGGACTAAAAAGATGTTTGTTGGTGGATTATCTGCTTCCACTACATTAGAAGACATCAAAGCGTACTTTCAACAGTATGGAAAGGTTTGAATTTTTCTTGATGGAATAATTTGTTAAAGTTCCTTTATTTGGTCCTGCTTAAGAAGACTTATCTTGCCATTAGCATTTGTCTGAATGAATTTATTTAAAGCACATCTGATGAAGTATGAATTGCCCACCACCCAGCTCCATGAGCGTTTAATTATCTGTAGAAATAGAGTGCACATTTAGAACCGAGGGTTGGGTTTCTATCATGATGCGGTTAAAAAGAACAAACGTTGTGTATAGTTTTCTGCACCGTCTGATCTCGCCATTGTGAGCCATTGCTATAATAAATTGTTGTGCGCTGGAAATAATCGTTTCACATCCGATGTGAACACACAAATTACTCACAGGTCGGCCATAAAGAAATACGTGCAAATTTATAAACTTGAAGAATTCATTGATGGAGCTGCTCCAATCAGTATCTAAGCTGAGAAAATGTAGCTCTCTTTAGATAATAGCAATTAGTAATATTTTATGTTCTAATAATTATCATCTCTTGAAGTACAGAATCATGTTAAGTGTGTATTTATGACGATTAATTAGCAAGCGATTTCGGTCCAGTATGGCGATGGTAAAGCAATTTACATTGATCGGGACTGGCTACAAAAAGGAGATAATTATCTTCAATCTTTCCAAACATGCCCTTCCATTCATTTGGTTTCAAGTCTTTCTATGCAAAGTGACAAAGGCAAGACTTGCAAATCACGCATCTCATTTATGGTTATCCTTTTAAGCTGCCTTAATATCCACACAAGCTTTATTGCAGAAAGATTTGCTTCTTATCGATTAGAAGCGAAAAGTTATGGAAATGCTTCGACTAAAAATAAGCACGCTACAATTATTCAGTGCACCAAATGAACTCTAGAGGCTTGATTTTTTCTCATTATGGGACTAATTGATAACAAATGAGTCTCAGGAAGTTTGTCCCTCCAAGGATTCATTTTGTGCCTGGAGATTTTGAATTATTTACAATCTCCATGGATATATTTAAAAGGACGCTTTTAAATAGCCTTGCTGAACTCAGTGAGGGTATGGGCCATTAGAGAGAATTACAATTCCTAACCCTTACAGAGAATTTATTTATTAAATTCATTTATCTTTTGTCTTTGTCTTGAGATGTTGGTGGTGATTGTTGGAGTGCCACAAATACATCGATAAAATCTATTATTATTATCAGCATCATTGCATTTATTATTATTATCATCATAATCGTTGTAATTATTATTATTATTATTATATTATTATTATTATTATTATTATTATTATTATTATATTATTATTATTATGCAGATAAAATCGTTAGTAACGAAAAAATATCCAGCAAGAGGCATTAAGCCTCCATTGTGTGAAGATTATGGAATCATTTGTTTGCATTCGTTTGCCTGGATTGATTTGTGTTGGAAGAATTCAAGTATTGGGCGTTAGAGTCTTAAAAGAAATATGGATTGTAGGAAGTAGCTCTAGACGCATGACTGAGTTGGCAACGTGTGTATTTGTATACCAAGGAAATGCTTTGCCAGATAGGAATAATTGCCAGCACTAACACATTTTTAAGACTCTCCCCAGAAGCTATTTATATCTGCTGTCCATTATTCCTTTCCTGTTACTTTGACCACGAAAGCCAATGATAAATTACTTGTTAACAACCAGTAAAAAACTATTGGTGTTCTATATTTTTTATTAGGTTTTATCATCCATCTAAAATCTAAATATCTCTGCTTGGTGTATAATTATTGAATAATGTCACCATGACCTTTGATCTTCACTCTTTTAAGTAATCTGAATTTCCATAAATGTTAATTTTAATTTGTTTTTTTAAATTTTACTGAGGTAGCTCTGCCAGTGGGTGTCCTTGGCAAATGAGTACACCAGTAGTTTGATAGTACCCTCAATGTGAAAACAAATACATAAGGCACTCAACAGTGCTTTAGATTCTTAGTCCACATTATCTTAAATTAATGAACACATTTTTGGATTTTTGTATAAGATAGGATCTACTAACTGCAACTTTATGGAGTTTGGTGTTTGTGCTTTATCTTATGAACCCAATCTCAAATTAATTAATAAGATGATTGATTTGTGTGTTTGATCAACATGAATATGTCAAGTGTTTGATAACAGATTGCTTTATGGAAGAAAATGATGTAGAGAATTATGCTTTCAATGATTTTAGTTTAAAATGGAGTTGTTTCCATTATTTATATAAGATTTTTTTTCGAGAATTAACATGAATTTTCTTACTTTCCAGTTAAACAAATTATTAAATAATATTGTTACAAATACAATTAATTTTTATTTTATCATGCCAAGAATTACAACCACACATTGCAAACACATGCCTTTGAAACATCACTAGTTATTGTTGCAGACTTGAGATGTTTGTCTTTGGAATTAAATGCATTTAAGCCAATATAAATACAACTCTGTGCTACAAAATATTTTCTGCATATTTTAAATTGCATTTGATTAATTCCGTTGGAACAGTCCCAGGAAATGACTGAGAGTTGAATTGTTTCCAAGGCATGCAGTCCATCACGGGATGTTTCCCTTGTCCATGAAAGGCGGGTATTTATCTTCATTGGGAGTAGAATTACGTGGGTTTGGAGATTTCAGTAAAATATGGCTCAAACTAAAAACACTCATTTACTTGGGTGCATGATATTCCTGGCCTTTTAAATTTACAATAAATAAAGAAAGTCATTTGAAACTAGTCAAAGACTTGAAGTAATTGTTACAACCTTAGCTCAGCTAATAGCTTAGGGAGGGCTTACCTTGGAATAGAGGATGCTTCTAGGGCCTGTCCAGGCTTCTTTTCCAGGTTGATCCAATAATATCAGGGCCATGTTGCAGTATCCCCAATTGATCAAAACAGTCCACATAATTATAAATTACTGTTTCTTGACTGCACACTGATTTAGCTGAGTTGTTGATCCAAAAGTTCGAGATTTTGACATCAAAGTGATTTTTGGGAATTAAATTACAACAAGTTAATTGTTTTTGGAAAGCGGGGTTACTCAGTAGCTTACACTGATTTAAAACAGTTTTAGATTGGCACCTAAAATTGCAGTCCAGTTATCTTTTGTGGAGAGGTTTTACTGATATCCATAACATTTGCTATAGTTAGAAGCTAGTTATTTTAATATTATTAGAATTATCCAATTTTTTTGCCTTTATATCCATAAAGTTTGTTCCATTTTTGTTTGTGCAAGCGTAATATGATTTATAATTTATAATACAACTCTATCTGGCATTTTGGCACCTTCTTAAGAAAACTAACCAACCTGCCACCTTACTGTTTTACTGCCTAGGAATTTGCTGACTTCTTTTAAATATGACTTCTTCATTGAAATTGAGGAATATTGTTGTAGATCGAAGACGCCATGTTGATGTTTGACAAAGTCACGCAGCGCCATCGAGGTGAGTTTATTAATCATCACTCTCAAACTTATTTTATTGATATATTCGTAAACATTACCCTGAATTTTGGCATATGAAATTTTATCTCGAGGAGGAGTTTGAGAGTAATTTGCTTGTGGAAGAATTGATAACGAAAAGCTTCGAAGCATGGCTTTCAGGCTAAGTAAAACCACGGAGATTGATTTTTGCAAGTATGGGAATAAAATCATCTAAAAGTTTTATATTTTTGGGATTTTGTGAAGAAATGTAACAGTGTTAACAATTAAAGTAACTTCTGAATTTTTCATGATTATTTTAATAGGAAAATAGGCCCTTTGCACAGATATTTGTATAATCTATGAGGTGCACTGGTACTTGAACTTGTACTATGGGAGGGCATAAAATATGCACTGGTTTCTGGTGCTATGACAAGTGTTACTTTGTACCATTCCAGTTCTCATACTTTTAGGCCATAGGTACTCAAACGTTTGTCATCAACTCTAGTGCATTGCTGATGCCAAACTTGCTTTCAACACTTTATTAATAACTACTGTTGCTTAATCAGTTTCTTGATCAGCATGATGCCGTCCTCACCTTGTCAGAATCTTTTGGTAAAATACTAATGATGATTCTAATAATTGACAAATAAGATGTCAACTAGACAGTTGGCAAACATTCCTTTGGATTTGCATAACCTCCAAGAAAGAGGGGTGCCTGGAATAATTAATAGTTTTTTTACGTTTTACTCATTTTATGCAAGCTGTGATATCGCTATCATCATCATCATCATCGCCCTACTCAAACCAAGGCCTGAGAAGGCTGATTAATTAAGCTAATGAGCTCATTAGGCGGTCACTCTCAAACATGTCACTCAAACACATGGCATACCATTGTTCACTCCTTCTTAATTAACATTTCTCTTAAAAATTGTTTAATTCTATTACAGTACTTATTTTTTAGAATTATTTTAAATATTTAATGCTTTTGGATAAATAAATCAAGCATTTAATGTTTAGAATGGCTTCTTGAATGAGTTAAGTGATTGCGCGGTCTCGAAAGATATCATTACGTCAAGCTTCCCGACAAACGAAAAAATGACGGTCTGGAATGATCGTGCAATATTCTCTCGCATAACACCGACGCGATGCGAGCTGTTTCTGCGGAGGAGTGTACAACTGCAGCCACTGAGCCTTCCATGCTTATAAGATGGACACTCCGGGCTTGCATTAACGCGCAAAAAACCTGGATTACTAGAATTATTCTTCAAACCTTTCCACATATATATTTTTTAAATTTTGGGATCAAGTTATTAACTTGATATATCATTATTAGTTAGGTATTTTTTTAATATCACAATATTCTATCTGTGCATCTTTCATGTTTGTCCTTCAAAAGATGAAATCAATATTTCTGTGATTTCCTTATCTTATCTAGATTGATTTTATGATGATTATCCGTTAAAGACTTTCGAACTTCCCATGTCACTGATGAGTTTTCCTTTTCTTATATGTTCTATTTATTACCTTTCTGTTAAGTTTAGCAGCACATTCTTGCAAAAAATTTTATTTAATGGTTTCAAACCTGTTGCCTGCCATTTTAAATGGTTTTAACAGGATATCTGTTAGCTCTTTTTAAATAAACTAAAATGTTGTTCAGTAGAGTTAGAGCCTGACTGAAAATGATTTTTGGAGTAGGACCAAATACGAAAATAAGCCAAATATAAAAAAATGCTTACATCTTAGACATAATAGAAAACATAGAAAGGTAAACTGAAACTGACTTTTGGTCTAAACTGTAAACGAAAACATAGTTTTAATTTCTTTATTAAATTTAAATTAATTGACACCTTTTTGACCAACTTATTTATTTTAGAAAACATATTATGGCTAACAATAAGCGCGGGTGTTTTTGCTTCAATTCCCAGGCCTCACTCGCTGACCTAAAAACTAATTGCGATTATTTGAGCTTCACAACACAGTCAGTGTTGAATAAAGAAATAAATTAATCAACTTTAAGCTTTAAGAGTGACCTTTAAACACCTAACTTTAAACAATTAACCTATCCTAACAACTAAGTAAGAGAAAGATTAGTTTTGATTAGTCACCCAGAAAGGATGGCTGTAGCTACTCACGCAAAGGTTTTGGTGCAGTCATGGAGCTGCAGATAATAGCCTGAAGTTCACTCCTAAATGAAGTTCATGTCCTACTTGTGCATGTTTAGCTTTGTGCTCCTAAATTTCACTGTTTATAGTGAAAAATGAATATAGTATTTTCATATTTTACAAGTTCTATTCATAAATCCTAAATTTAATTGAAGTTTACAGAATGTAAACAGTATACAATATATTATATTTATACAATAAAATGATGCTATATATGAACTAGAG
The DNA here is from genome assembly GCA_021613335.1 of Whitmania pigra. Taxonomy (NCBI): domain Eukaryota; kingdom Metazoa; phylum Annelida; class Clitellata; order Hirudinida; family Haemopidae; genus Whitmania; species Whitmania pigra. The sequence goes on along the minus strand of JAJTWR010000278.1, from coordinate 1,291,069 downwards.
TACAGTGCTAGAAAAAATGTTACGAAAGTCCCCATTTTTTGTAATAACTTAAGTTTAAATTATCGTATGAAGCTCAAATTTCGAAGAACTGTATAATATCCTTAAAGAATATAGCTCATGCATTTTTTTTCACTTTGATCAAGAATTAAGCGCAAATCCCACAAAAATCCATTTTTCGGTCTTCCGCCCTTGTATTTCTTTCCATATGAGTCTGGATCATCCAAAAAACATTTGATTACAGCTCTTGATCTATTCAACTCATTTGCAATCTTTCTTATTGAATAGTTTGCCTTCATGAAGGCCTTAACTTGTTCTCTTTCTCCCTCTGTCAAACCTGCTTTCTTCCCCATGATGAAATGAATGTAAAAGGAAGTTTTGAATTTCACACTCCTTTATATAGCTTTCTTAATGACAATTTAATGTTTGATCCTTCCAATAAGACCTTGAAATTGATGAAATGAGCCCAAAGCAGAAACTGTCATAATAATGCATAATTTACGGGAACCATTGACCCACATGAAAGGAAATTTTGCACGATGCTTACAAATGGTGTTTTATTTAATTGCTGAAAATTTCAGCAAGATATGTTAATTTGTAAGGAAATTATCCATAAAAAGTGGGTATGTCGTAACAATATTTCTAGCACTGTAATGTTCAACTTATATTTAACAATTCATGAGCACTGTACTTCTTTAAATAAGTTTTCATGATGGCATCACATAAGGCACAGGCATAGCCATTAACCACTTTCTCTCAATTAACATCAAAAATCATTATCATTATCATTGTTATCAACTAAAAGGGGATGAAGTGAAAATATCTTAAGTTTTTTCCACTGGAAAAGAAGCAAAAGATCATAGATCTGCCACGTGATTAAATTATAAATTAAATGCCCTATGCAAACTTATTCCAATTGGATGTCTACTTCCCTTATCTGCATGTATATTACATACAAATACTGACAGTAATTAAAATTTTCCATGTCGGTATTTTATTATATTAATGTTTTAATAAAATTTACTGATATTAAATTAATAGCTTATAATTCAACGTATGAATACCTATGGTACGACTGTAAATGCTGGCTGAAGATCTTAACTAGTGCTTATTTCCAGGGTATGTATTACAAGCATCTTGAAAAACCATGCTTATTAACACAGTAGTGGGGCAGAAAGCGAAATGACCCCTCTCTAGATAGAATTATACCAACTTTCAACTTAGTTTAATGTTGCAATGTTGTAGTTTCCCCAAGAAAAGTTTGAATTATTATTTGTGAACATCAAATGATGTATGTGTTTATGTCCCTTAATTTCCAGCACATGACTTCAGAGGCTGCAAATCTTCACGGACTCCTTTAGACATGTTATTCACTAAAGAATGTAGGGTGCACATTCTTGCATTTTTTTATAGATGTTTAGTTCATAGAAATACAATACCTTCATTCCATTGGATTTCAAATCCATTATTCAGTATGGAAGTGCATTTGTGGAGCTTTAAATCCACCCAAAATTAAATATTATTTTGAGTGCTGTTTTTGATATTCGTCTCTATTTTTAAGATTTTAGAACTGTTGGAAATAAAGTTCATTTTTGCAAGTATTTATTTTATTTTCAAGTGCTGTCTATTTTAATTTTGAGGATCATAAAAGAATCGGTCTCATCAGTATATATTTCACTTACGTCATTTCTATAATAGAGCTGTTATTTTAAAAATTTACAATTTCATCATTTCTGTATGTGCAGGTCTGCTCCTGTACTAGTTGAATTGTAAATTACTTATTTCTGTGTTTCTCAACTTGAGTTTAAGGTGTCTTCGTTTGATGGGATTGCACAATTTTCTCCAATTTTGATTCATCGCATCATACAAATGCAAGCCCTAGGGTGCTTTTGGACATTGATTGCAACACTTCCAAATGTGGATGTAGCTCTAATGGTTTCCTTTCGCTATTACATCCTGCCTGGTTTATGCTTATGTTCATATTCTACTTCTCTCCTCATTCAAATGGTAAGCATTGATTTCTTGAGCTGGGTTTGCATCGATTTTGTGATGCGTTGGACTATTCCATGGTAACTGTTCTGTTACTGGTTGTTTGACTTTGGCAATTCGATCTGCAACTTTATTTATCAATTCATTTTTACATGTTTCTCATGGCTGTTTGCCATTGGAGGACAACTTCACAACAAATATTGTGTCACTTATGCAGTTTTTGTGTTCCTCAAAATTGGTGATGCTAGTAAACAAAATTTCAAATATTGCTTTTATATAAATATTGCTTATTATATATATATATATATTTAAGTTTCATTTTTAACTCATTAACACCCATCAAATGCAAAGACATTCTTTTAAGTGTAGTCTTAAGAAAAATTTATAGGTTGATGGATTCTCAAAGACAAAATAAGTGTTGGACTAGAACTTATTCACAGGGCCTCTAGTTTGGGAATGTTATGCAATCATTAAAAAGAACTTATGTTTGAGTAGCACAACTCATGCTAACAATGTTTTCGTCCTAAGAACCTACGTAGGAATAATTTGACTCATCACGTCGGCTACCTGATCTTCCTGCTTGTGTTATTTTCAAGTTCTGTTTCCAGTCATTTGCACTTTGATTCATATTCAAATCAATTGATTTGAATTGAATTCGTGTGTTATTGCTATTCTCTGAATAAAGCGTGCTTTTGTGCGTCAAAGATATTCCTGCTTTCAACATTGCAAACGATTATGCTTCTCTGCATTTTGATTTTTACAGGTTTACGTTTTTAAAAATGTTAAGTGAACTTGCTTGTGGTCTTTTAAATAATGATCCTATTTACTATGAAAGTTGATTGTACTCCCTGGCTCTTTTCCACAAATTGTTTGTTTTGTTGCAGGTTTTGCCTTCGTCACATTTGAAAGTGAAGCCATTGTGGATAAAGTCTGTGAAATCCATTTTCATGACATAAATAACAAGATGGTTGGTATAAACACTATTTTGAGACTATTTTGCCTCCTGTACAATTCTTCATTATTATTCTATCTTAATTGTTTTTATCTTTATTTTGTTGATACAATCTTTTACAGACATCTTAATTCTTTCTGATGGCCTTTACACAGTTGTTCAATTTATGATTCTTCAAAAAACGGCATCAGGCCCAATTAGCATCCATGACATAATTTTCCTCTTAGCCACATAAATTAGCAGGTGACCAGAAAATTAAGCTAGTTTTTTAAGAGAAAATCTCACACTACTTTAAATGTCTGAAGCATCCATTTTAGTCTGGTTGGTGTGCTCATAATTATTTGCCTTCTGTGAGAAATAGTCCCTTCTCATTTTGAGTCTGTTCTAACATTATTATTTCTTCTTTGACATTATTGAACTGTTTCACTTCTCTCTCATTGTGAAAAGGTTGCTGTAAATAAATTAAATGGTGATGTGTGAATTGATGGAATTAGTAAAGGTCCATACTTCATTTCCTCAGGTTGAATGTAAGAAGGCTCAACCAAAAGAAGTTATGATGCCACAGAGCAGCAGTAGAAGTAATTATGTTTTTGACAACTTTATCTTAATTTTGTAATTCATTCAGATTTAAGATTTTATGAAGTACTCTTTGAATCATTTTATTGCTAAAGAATATTTTTAAAGCAAAAATTGTGATTTATAATCAGTAATTAAACATTGTTTAATATAATGTATTATATTAATGTTACATATTATAGTGTTGCATTAAGATGATTAAAAGTTATTGCAATTCAACAGACCTTGTATCTCTGAGCTTATCACCTTCATTGACATCATTCGGACGTGGATACTCCCTTGCCAATCTGCAACCTTACATTATTCCAGGTTATGGTTGCTTGTAATAGGCGGTTAACATCCCATTCTTGTGAATAGTTGTTGTTATCTCATTGAGATTAACTGCTTTTCTAACGTTCTATCATTTATAATAATGTGATTAGCTCAATTAGTTATGTTTATTAATTATAGTTATTAATTATAATTATTAGTCATAATGAAAATTTTGGATTGTAAAGTTTTTTTTTCTGAGCTCCCCTCAAAATTACATGGAGCAAAATGATTATGATGCTTTGATTGACATCTATTTCTATACACTGAGACAAGTAGCCGGGTTCTCACAGTTTTTCTTTAAAAGCCCAAGTTGATGTTGTGATTGATCAACTTTGGGTTCCAAAAGTTCTTTATTCCTATGAGGAATGATGATGATTGATGTTTGGTAAATAAAGTAGAATGGAAATGAATCCACCCATTACCAAAATTTTATTTTGCACTCAATCAGAATTCTTTGTATTTGCTTGGCTTTAATTGCAGCATGCTTTTGTAACATGCCTCAGATACCAACAAATACTGAGTCGTTATTACTTGACATTAATTTTTGTACTTTTTAATTTTCAGGCTTTGGAATAACGCAATTTGGTCAACCTGCTTCACTGCTTGCAAGCAGAAGTTTATCTTCACAGGATGGTAGAACTTTAGCTGGTTCATTCCTTCGTCTTGGTGGCCAATGCAAGGGTGAGATGTCCATGTTGGGCCGTGATTATCTGGAAGGAACTTATGATGCATGATTTTGGTTCTAATGTTTATTGCAGTATTGCAGTCAGAGGGGATGCTGTCCATGATGAATGGTTACCTGTCATCCTACGGAGCATCAACTTCTCCAACTGGAAATCAAACTCTTGTATCCCTATCTGGCAACAATGCACTGGATCCCTACAGCCACACATCTGATCCTCTTAATTACCTGCCGGTTTGTTTGAGTGCTTTAATTGCCATGATTGTGATTGGGTATCGCCGTTTACAATAATAATTAATTTTGAGATGTAACTCAATCAAACACAATGTTTGAAAATCATTTTAGGGAACCTTGGTACCTGCAGGCTTTCAGAATGGCTTCCATTGAAACTCCTGGAAAAAGATGGTTATGACTTGCATGGTTTGATTTATAATGACATAATTATAAGTGATGGATCTAATTGTACTGAGATCAGGACTTGCTGACGGGTTTGTCATCATTGTGGCACTGTACAAATGAGTATGTGGACGGTTGTTTTTTGCGCATTTGTTTGTTTATCGTGTAAGTATCATCATCATCACATTTCCTGGAGACTTGCACCGGTGTTTGTTCTCTGTTATGAGTCCCACCTGTGATTGTGACAGCTCCTTGTCGTCTGCTTTATTTAAAAACAAATCATTCAATTCGCCTCGTATCTTCGTTGTTGTTGTTGTTGTTGTTTTTGTTCAGCTGTTGGAACTTTGACAAGCAATCATTTTTATGAGCGTGTTGTTTTACTCGTTGTGATATTGGAATGTTTGCACGTGAAGTCCGTGTGATTAACATCCAGTCTGCAGGTTCAGTGCTACTGCACCCAGATCAGACTGACATTCTCATGAGATGTTCGCACTACCGCATCAAAAGAATTGTTTCAATACTCCGATGAGATTGCTATAATTTATTAAAATTTGACAATAGTTTGCCTAAGTTTCTGTGTTGAGGCAATAAAAATAATCATATTTATGGTCTTCATATAATTTTGTTTGAAGGATATTTTATTAATTTTGCATATTTAAATTATTTATTTACCACTTGGAAGTTAAGCAATATGAAGCATCGTCTGTATATATTGTGCTAACCATTCTTCTATTGATTTATATTCACTAAATGATTTTTCTCTTTGGTGGAATAATATTTTCTGCTGAAATCATAATTGAAAATCTTTTAGGCCCAGATAGCTTTGAGAAATGTTTTTAATTCATCGTTGCTTTGTTGAAACGTAAAATACGCCAAATGAATTTGAATCATATCAGAAACTCTAGTTAGATCATGATTTCTAAATTTTGTAAGTCATTCTTGAGGTAGAAGATCTTCATCTTTGGAAGAAAATGGAAAAGATTGTAAGACCACTTGAGAACAGGGTACTGAACATTGGAACATTGTAAATTTCTTTTCTTTTGCAGTGTTTTATCAGGAGGTTTTTGAAGTTGCTTCATAAGTTTTCAAAGGTTTTTTTTTTGATTCATTAATGTTCCTATTTAGTTTGTCTTATTTATATAGCACCCTTAAAGATTTTGTCTTTTTTTTTATATGCAAAATTTTTCAGAAACTAGATGTATATATAATGGAGTTTTGTGGAGCATTTTTCTTGTCAAACTGTTGCATATTGCAAAGTCTTGAACATTAAACGAGTGCACAGAAGTTACTTTTATTTTTTTGGGGGGGGGGGGGGGGAGCATACTAGTTATGCTTGGGCAACTGAACAAACATTTTAGAATACAAGTTCGATTCAAGATGTATGCTGCGGGTGCGAGAATCCTGTCAGGTTTGGGCAGTGTGGTCTATGGATCATCACAAGAGCCGTTTGTCGCACAAATCCTGAGCGGCTTAAACGCAAGTTTGTTTCTCGCGCTTTGGAATCCGTGCACATATTCATCGGCTCAGAGGCACTTACTCTGGTTTCTTTCCTACGGATAAGGAGCGTTGCATAAATTTGGCCCAGGTACAATAATCACACATTTCACACAGTTATCTGTTAAATTACTGCTGATTGTTGACCCAAATATCCTTTATATCATTCACGAAGTCGTATTTAATTAATATACAATAAAATTTAGCAGAAAAAGTTAAATATTGGTGGGGTTTCATTGATAAGTCCATTTGATGTTGCTTCTCGAGGTTTTCGCCGCTGAGCATGGGGTCTCTTCCTGCCCAGGAAGTAATTTTTATTACAGGATTCACAAAAGCTGATTATTATTATATAATAAGACTGCCTAAATGGATCCGTTTTCAAAACTCACTTATGTAATATTAGTACTGTTATTTTAAGTTATTATGGATGGGTTCTGGAATGAAACTTTGTGATATGGAAAAGAATCAAATAATGGCGTTTAAAAGCTTGAATTTTTCAATTTCAAAGGTCTCTAGGGTGGTTAATCGATCTAGTAAGGTTATAAGACGTTATGTGAATGATCAAAGATGATGAAAGTTATGGATCAAAAACTAACCCTGGAAGGCCTCAAAAACTTTTGAACCTGAGAATCGAGTTGTATTCCGCCAAGCTTCCAATGGGTTTAGCTTAACGAGTGTATAGCGATACTTTAAAAATAAGGACCATATTCAGATGCCTTCAGAGGAGTAGGTTTCTGAAATTTGTTAAGGGTCATCATAAGCCACTTCTAACGGAGGCTCACACGAAGATCCGACCAAACTGAGCAAAAGAGGTGAAGAGTTCTGACATGAACTTGGACTCTATTTATGTAAGGAACGAAGTAAGGGATGATAGCAGAGAAGAAAACAAAAGTGCCAACATAAGGCATCTTTTTAAGATGGTACGGGAAAATTCAGATCTGAATTGATTTTGTTGTAGTGGAATATTAATTAGGTTTATTATTATATAATTAGTTTTATATAATATATAGTATTTATGTATTAGGTTAAACATTGATCTTGGATAGCTCTTCTATAGCTCTCCGCTCGCTCTCACTATTCTATCATTCCACTCCAATCCATCTCCCAGTTAGTCTCTCATACTTTCTATAGTTTAGTTGTAGCAATAAACGAACATAGTAGTAAAGATACAACAGATTTGATGATCTAAGATTGATATTATTAGAGTGGATGTCTGAAGTTTTTTAAAGCATATTATGAAAGGGCGAAGGCATCATGTTCATAATTAAATATAACGAGACAAGTTTGGAATTTTTTGACCTGGTAAATGAATTTATCAACTGATAATAATATGATAATAATCTCAGAAATTCATTTGAAATAAAGAAATAAGTATATTAGTTTTTCTTTGTTAAACTGCCAAAACTGCGTAGTTTATTGCTAAAATTAATTTGACTCAGGTACAATGACATTATTCTATGTGAAATGCAATATTATAAGGAGCATATTTTGTTATTATCATATAATAAATGGCACTAAATAATATAGATAGAAGGTGCATTATAAGCAGAATTCTCGTGCTTTTCTTAATTTTAATGGTGTTTTTATCCACTTCATTATGTTATTTTTGATTTCCTCTCAGTGTTATAGTGCCTTAATATCCTAGGACTCAGGGGAAAAAAGGCACTTTAAATATTTGCTGAATAAATTAAATGGAATTCGAATGGTTCAGATTGCTATAAATATTATTGACACAATATTCGTATTGACAATAGTCAGAGGGCCCCAAAACACAGTGATGGTCTGGGCTGCCATTTCCTCTCGTGGTTCATCTGAACTCGTCTTCTTGGGGGGAAAGCAGAACTAAAATATGTTGAAACACTGGACCAGATTCTCTTTCCTTTAAGTGGCAAATTTGGAGGTCATTCAGTCATTTTTCAGCATGACATAGCCCTGCTACACACATCAAGACTGACAGAAACTTTTCTCCAGGAGAGGAATTTGAAGGTTCAAAAGTGGCCAGCTCGCTTCCAAGACTTGAACCTCATTGAAAACGTCTGGGGCCTGCTTGCTAAGAGTGTATACTCCAATAGGAAGCAATATTTCATTAAAAAGTTCATGAGAGTTCATGAGAAAATTATTAAGAAAGGAGATAAGATACATTATTCACTTTCATATAAATAATAATTTAAAGGTTTGATTTTATTAAATATTAACGTTTATGCTCTCTAGTGTTTTTTGTTTCTTCACTTAATTTTGGTTATTTCCAGTTTTTCTGGAAAATCCCGAGTAGTTTTGATTCGTATTTCGTAATTCGTCGTAATTTAAATAGATGCATGAAATCTAATTCTAGTTTAATAATCTTTAACAGTTTTTCAAATTAGCATTACAATTCAAAATATATTTTTAATTTTTCTTCTTTAGCAACTCGACAAAACTCTCTGGTCGGTTAAACCTATTTTTTATTTGGAAAAGCTTCACACTTATCTTTTTTCACAACACGAAAAACAAGTCTGACATTCCTTCTTCTTCTTCTTCTTTTTCTTATTATTATGTTATTATTATTATTATTATTATTATTATTATTATTATTATTATTATTATTATTATTATTATTATTATTATTTTATTTTTTACTTTTAGGTTTAGCGTCCGCAAAAGGGTCCGAGACATGTGAATTAAAAGGACAAGCGATTGAAAATGGCACTTAACATCCTTAATGTTACCGGGAATTCGCCATCACAGCTAGATGTGGTTCTCCTTTTCGATGGCATCTGTGAGCCCTCCATATTTTGTAGCTCTGATTGAGAACTTAAGCTACGATGTTCATAAGACCACTCTGGAACACCGTAATTTTTCTAAGGTCTAAACGATTTTGGGGAATCACCACTCTCCATTCGCATACAAATGCGCCAACATTTCACATCAATTTGTTACTAAAAATATTAGTTCTCGTTCGATCACCGATGTTAAGCAACGCCAAGCCCAGTTAGTACTTCTGGGTGACCACCTGGAAATAGCGAGTGCCGTAGACCTAATCACCTAGTTATGAAATGGGCGTTAATACACGTACGCGCAAGCATCAATCTCTGAGTGAACTAAAGTAATTCTCTGCTTTCAAGCATAGATATCTTGCGTGTCATTTCTCAAGACTTTGTTGTAGTGCACCTTAAATAGATGGTAGTCATCTGACGGCTACGTCTCACACAATATAGGGGTCACTTTTCCGAGCACATAAATCTGGTATTTTAAATCCCAGTTATGAAGGGATTCTGGGCTCTATTTTTGTTTTGTAGCCTCTTTTTTATCTCGTAATAACATAAAGCCTCTCGTGTCTTGTGCCATACTTTTTTTTTTAATTTCTGGATAATTCCCACCAACTCTACGGATCGACAACCCTCATCGCCTTCTCCGGAAGACTGCGGTTCCATATCTCAAGGCTCTAAGCCTGCAACGCGGTGCAGCGGCTCGGACCATCATGCATTTGACGTATTGGTTGGAATGAATTCTCGGAACAGCAGCTCAAGTCCACTCACACATTCTAACTCCCTTGGTAAATGATTTCATTCCGTAGCCATCTTGTAGAAGCTCTCCGAAACTGCCACTTTCCAATCCTGTTTTGATTGTTTTACTGCTGTTCCAAACTTTCGAAATTCTCTCAAAATAAGAAGTTGGACATCGATCATGACTTCATCCTTTTGATGATTTGTCTCTGAGAAAATTTTCATCAATCTTATCAATCGAAAACGAGAAAATCATTGTCTAAGTTGAATTATTATTATTATTATTATTATTATTATCATCATCATCATCATCATCATCATCATCATCATCATCGTCATCGTCGTCGTCATCATCATCACCATCATCGTCGTTATTGAAATCATCTTGCTTGGAATGATTTCGCTAGATTTTAATAATTATCCATTTTCTCTTAATCCTCCTCACTTATTTGATTCTCATCATTTTTCAATTCGTTCTAGCAGGTTACAAGCGTTTCAATTATTAATTTTTCTTGCCTAATATTCTTAGAAAAGCACTTTAGGGCTTACTATATAATTAAATTTAACAAATTTTTGACTAAATGTCCCATTTAATCATTTAATTTTTATCGTTGCAAGCCCACGGATTCTCGGATTTATCATTTCCATCATTTCTGGCTTCTAGTTTGGTAATGGAAAAGCAAAAACTCACGTCTGTAAAATTTCAATATTTGAAAACCCGGATAAGGCTCCTAAAAAATTACCCGCCCTGCTACTGAAGCAAGGGTTACAGATTTTGAAATTCCGTGACTGTTGAACTGAAGGACTAAGCAACGTTTTAAAAATTTAGATTTTTTTCATAAAACATAATGCTGCTGACGTCAACAGATAAATTCCTTCCCCTGGATTGTCAAATAGCCTCCTATGTTTTTGACATTTTATCCCCATAGCTTGTCGAATTATTAATTATAACAGCCACGTCACTGTGGCTACAAAGCAATGACGATTCGTTGCGTTGACAAGATTGCACTAGAGTGTTATTATTTACTAAAATAGTTCTAGCCAAAAGCGAGAACCGAAAACACAAAAGATTTTCGTTGTAGCTTTTTTTTTCATAAAATTAGATGATTAAACTAAAGATGTTTTTAAGGAGTTCATCATTCAACGAATCTAATAATCTCAAACTAATAAATCAAGTTATAAAATCTCGATGATGCAGATGCCAGTCAGCAGGAACTGAAGATTTTCCTGTCATTGAGCGGGTTCACAGGGCGGAAGTTTTGCAGGATCTTCCCTCCGAATTCATCGCTTGTAGTGCAACAATCCCGCGAATGGGAGTGCAGTTCTCTTAAAGCTTGAAGCTGGAAGGCAATTATTAAGTTTATTTATCTCAATTTTCAATTAGTTGGGATTCGGAATTACATGGTTATATTGTTATAATTGCAATAATGCAATGGTGTGAAAAACATTGAAATCACAACAAAATCTAGTGCGTTTGGCTTTCAAATGAAACATTTGCAGCGTTGCTAATTTTTGACTCCCATATCATAAAACGTTGTTCAATGCGTTGCTATCAATTCAATAAGTTTAGAGCATATTTCGGGGTCGAGAAAATCATTGTTTTTATAATATAAAACGTAATAGCAACATAGTTTTTAATTAGTAATTTCAAGCTAAAGGTCGTCTTTTTAGGTTGACTTTCTGGGTTGCGTCTCTTTGCAACTAACCAGATATTTTCAATAGAATATCCGGCGATTTTCCAGATTTTTGTAAAAATCGATTCGATAGATTTGGCGATGTGGTACGGAGAGATAGTCCTCCATATGAAAAATAACTCGAAAAGTTTGGCTGTAACAATAGCTGAAAATAATTGATCCAGACTTTGCTCAAATCAGCTGCAATCCATATTAAGTGGTATTTGGATATATTGGGTGGAATGTTTGTAATAAAACTATACAGGGAATCTGTCTGTATGCAACCATTTCATTCCATTCTACTATTTATCTGCTAATGCAGCTTCTGGAAACTCTAACTTGGTACTGCTCCAATGGCTTGCTTGTCATATTTTTATTTGCCTACATTCTTTCAATGGAATTCGTTGAACAAGTGTTGCTTTGATCGGTTTTAGATTTCTTGGAAAGGAACTCAAAGCTAAATTCAAGCCTTACCTTGATAACACAAACTGCTCTATAACATTAACTCAAAACATTATGGCAAACTAACACAATTTAAAAAAAAATAACATTCTGTAAGCATTCGTCTCTAATATCTACATTTAAAATTAGCATCTATTTATGATCTAACAGATTATATTCTAAACACCCTAAGGATGGCTAAAAATTGTTTTAAATGAGCTAGCTCATTAAGGTTTCATGTATTTGCAAAATTTATCCATTGTGTGAACTTTTTTAAATTTTTTTAAATTTTAACTAGGTAACACTTACCAGATAATAACTATTTACATTTATATTATTTATACCAAGTTTAATTTTTAAGAATATTTATTCTTGCTTAATTTGTAAAGTTTAGTAACATTACTAAAGCAACAATAATTATAAATGTTAATGAGTAGTTTATTATAAGCACTAAGTCAATAATAGTCAGAAATAAACAATTTGTCATCATGATTCTATTATTTTTCACCACGGTCTAATCACATAATACAACACAACTTCTAATTACATAAACGTCGACTCGCACCTAAGAAGTTGCATTTAAACTCGCTTAGCATTCAGCGCAAGGGATTCAGCAGGTTTCAATTTGTTTAAAATTTTAATTGAATTAATAGCAATTTATTTAAATTAATTAACTCGAAAATCAATCTAATTCTTCACTAATGTATCATAATGGGACTAGATCAGTATTTCAGTGCACGCGAATATGTCAGTATATGCCCAAAAAAATTTCTTTTCATAAAATACTTGCATTAGAAGAACTCACACCTGTGTAATTAAACATTGCTTGGCCAATCAGCCAATAGGATCAAGAACAAGTAGCACTTCGTTAATTCAAGGACAAGATAAAGTTAGGGGAAGATCAACAATAAATACAAGCAGAGGTCGCCGGGATACTCACCTGACTTTCGGAAACTTGAATTGGTTCCTTGAAGATGATAAATCTGGCAGACTCATAGCAAGGAGGTGTTGTCAGAGAACCACAATAAGTCCAGTAATCTCTTTTTTCTGTTTGAGGTTTAGATTAATTTTATAATATGTTTATAATTGTCACATGAAATCAACTTTATTTCGATATTAAAGCCCCTTAATTTCTGACAAAATCTCCTACAAAAAGTGACATCATTAAGCTGACCAATTATTTTATACCATGAGGTTTTTAAGGAAAAAAGTTTAGATAATTTGAGTGCTTTTAGAGGGCTTTCGCGCAATTAGAGCTCTAAAGTACCTTTCGCAAGTTCAAAGTTCACGAGCTAATAATTGCAATCGTCCCACTTACGTTTGTGATAAGAGAAACAATTGAAAGAACGACTGAACTTTGCATATCATTAACGCCAAGAAATAAATGCACTGAAATGAAAAATACTTGTTGAAGTATTTCCTCGAGGTTGTATGTGCCTAATTATGCATAACTTTGCATGAAATTTGCATATTGTTTGTGTTGATGCAACGTAGAGGCTCAAATTGCGAAGGATATTGCAGATAAACAATAGTTATCTATAAAGCAGGGATATCAATCAGAAATTGCTAGCCATTAACGATGGACATGTGGTGATACCATGGCTTTCATACTGATGATGATGATGATGATGATGATGATAATGGTGATGAAAATGACGATGATTTTAATAAACTCACTGGGCAGCAGGGCAGCAATATCCAATCCGTCTTTCAGATCGACACTCTCACCCTTGAAGTTGACCTTGGGGAGGATGGAGGTCACCTTCTCAATCTCACCATGGTGGCTTCCAGACTGTCAAGTTCATAATTTCAAGGTCATCAATTTGTATTCTATTAACTATATATTCAAAATATATTGCATCAAACATACGAGCAGAAATCAGTGGAAAATGCTATACTTAATGAAGTTATTTAGGATATTAAAAGAATAAGATCTTAAATTACATTTATTCAAAGTTAAGTTCAAGGTGCATTGACTTTTTGCTGTCACATTCTACAACATACTAACTTTTCTTGCGATGGAAATATTTATCAAACACTGTCGTTCCTTCGTTCAATGAACTTTGACCCAATTCGCAATGATTACGATGAAAACAAATACACGAGCTTCATCGTCGTCGCCCCCATCATCATCGTCATCGTCATCATCGTCATCATCGTCATCGTCGTCATCGTCATCATCATCATCATCATCATCATCATCATCATCATCATCATCATCGTCATCATTGCATCAAACCAATGGTCTTTTGACGCATGTTTGGGTTCGCATGGATTGTGCTTTCGTAATCATCAGATGATTACATTTGAGATCAAGTTCGATTCACTCTTCAGTTTTACATGAACTCTAATCATAAAACAAAGGTATTCTCAAAGAGTAACTCGCAAACAACTCACCTGTATGAGAACTGTTAACACAGCAAGACCAGTGGCAGATTTTGCAGCTTCTTCAACACTGGCACACAAATCGGAGTTCCAATGGACTATGTGCAGCTGAAGTGCAACATCAAGAGATGATGATGATGATGATGGTGGTAGTGTTTTTTTGTCATTACAATATAATATATTCAAGTTAATTGCATTAATGATAACACGTCGAATGAGATTAATCTCAGGAGGTGATGATGGTGGCTGAGACGACCACGATGATGATAATGATGATGGTTACAACATAATATATTCAAGCTAATTATAATACATAATAAAATAAATCAATAACAGGAAGCACAAAATCAACCTCAGCTGCAAAGTATTTTCCATCAACTTGGTGTTCAGAACCACTGCTGCTGTTTCTGCCCCAATGGAAATGGAATTGTGCTGCTTTGTAGCGGTGGCACAAGGGTCCGCCCTCAAACACTTGATAATTGTACAATGGAGTCAGTCAAACACCTCAATGATAATGCGTGCGAATCTATTATTGCCCTTAATTAATTAGTTGTTAATTGAGCAATCAGTTCCGGTTGATTGGTAATTAATTAAGTTATTTTCAACTTGAATTTGACTCGGCGAATCAAGCAGACTTATTACGTATGCTGTCGGTAACATTAATAAAAGAAACACGCTTTATTTGGTAATGTGATCTGTCAACATTTCGTAATCATTATCATCGTGGTAGTCATCGACATCATTATCATCATCGTTGTGTTAAATGGTAGGACGTCGATAAAATCAATGTTTGCCACATTCTGCAGCAAAAACATTCTGCATCATCATCATCATCGTAAAAATTTATTTGTCGAACAATTATAATTCAGCAAAATGCATTAATCTTTCTCACACATGTTGACGACAGGTGAAATGTAACATAAATAAAAGCAACTCACAAGAATTCTTGCCATCGATGACCACCTGGATAGTATGTCCGTTGTTGAGGATTTTCTTGCAACTTGAAGGAATGTAGACGAAGTTGAGAGGTTGAGAGAAAGAGCATTTGTCGATCTTGTCAGTTTCTATGTTCACCGGTGACTGGTGAAGACCTCGTGCGGCAGGTGCAACCTCCCCCCACTTGTGAGGACCTGCAGGAATCAAAAAGCACCTCGAACAATCAAACACTTGTTTTGCCTGAAAAGCAGCTTAAGGGAGTAATTGAAGGCTTTATAAAGAGATACAATCACGCAGCTGTTTCAGTCATAAAGTTCAAAAAGCTTAGATGCCGCGAGCAATCGTTACCATTACATTCCAGGCATCATTTATGAAACATTTTTAGTTAAATTAATAAAATTATTAAATATTTAAATCATACAACAATTAATTATCACGCGGGCTTAAATAACGGGACACGTCACATGACTCACCGTTTTCTTTGGTGTATCCCCAATTGGCCATTATTAAAAACTGAAACGTTTTAAACAAAAAGGTCAGTATTAGCACAAATAATTTTGATAGCTTTGTACAATGAAATTAAGGAATAAATGACGAATGAATTAGTTCACGCTCTAAGTTTAGATTTAAAGCAGGCCACCTGTGAAAAAATGTCTGAAGATATCAGCTGCTGTGAGATACTCGACTCGGACGAGATATCAAGTTGCAACCAACCCGTATTTATATCTTCAGTCCGAGTTCGAAGCGCATTCGACTAGAAAGACTTACGAGACCAATGCGATAAGAGGCATGCAGATTATGCCAGCCAAAGATTGCATAAATGATTATTGGAAAATCAGCTCGCAATGGATGACAGGAGATGCAAATAAAATGATTGTTATCCAACAATGTTTGTTATCGTCGTTGTTTGCTCTCGCTTGGTTGCACAACACCGCATTAAACATCTGAACTCTCACGATGAAAACTTGCGTAAGAAGCCGCTCTTGCTAAGTTTAGTTATTTGTCCATTAATTAATTTGTCGGAGGCTGAAATTACTCAACATCGATCATCGCTATCCAATTAAATACAAAACTACTATAAATTTTAGAGTGGAAACATATATCTGGTACTGAAAACAAAACAATTACCTTAAAATTTTATTATTGAACTGAATTATTTGAATTTATTCGTGTTGCTTCCTGGGCTAAACTCAAATCCATTCCAAACCAGATTTTTTTAACTTTTATTCAGAGTCGAACTCCTTTTGATGTTGAAATGTGAAGATTTGAGTATAAAATCGTTGATGACGTTTTGATCCTGAAAACGAAAATAGATTCTAAAATTTTTTCCTTATTGTTGCTATTAAGCTATTACTGTTATTATCCACACTAATGCTATTAATAACTAGTTGACAATAGTTAACAAAAAAACTCAGAAATACGATAGAAAACAACTTTTTATCAGTCGAAAATGGGAAGCACCATTGAAATAATAACTAAAATTTACTTAGTAGTCATCATAAATCAACATTGCTGCCTTACAGGAACGTCACTTCATTTTTTTTCCATTTGGGGAGGTAGGGGGAAATCCTCGCATAACTTGGAGATGACCTACTTTTGCTTCTAACCAAAATTCAGGGGGCAAACTCGTAAAATATGACATTTATTGAGTCTAATTTAAAGTCAGAAGGCCGTTGCCCCCCAAATGACGCCCCTGTTGCTTGAATTTTTAATTTTTATCTAGATGATTTTTTTTTAATTTTAAAAAGTGTTATTCAAATTAAATTTTAAATAAATTTCTGAAGGAAAGAACCTAAATGAATGCTTCTTTATTTATTTAAATGTGGAAACACATTAGGACTTTTGTGATTAAAAGATTTAAGTTTTTGGAGGTTAGCAAATAACGTTGAAGTTAATTATTTGGCAAACAAAACTTATAATTTCCTAATTATTCAGCAAAGTCTAATTTTTCGCTCCATCGGGTCGATAATAATGTAGAACTTTTAAATTGATCTATCCAGCATGAAATTTATTCATTGATCAAAATTCCTGAACTTTTCCGATGCCGACTAGATCCCGGCTAAACCCATAGGGTCGTCAAACAAGTCGGGCTAAGTCGGGGAATGACATATAAGAAATTTAAAAACTGTTCTAATGCAAAAGTTTGTTCCACATCAGAACCCAAGTTTCACAAATTCTGTCATTTGGTGGAAGCATTTTGGAACATCATCAGATACTTTGGGCAATGACATACTGCTCTTCAGAGTTACACATGTTTACGAAACATTAATGTTTCCACATTATTTAGCTAAGCGTCATCCTCTCCTTCTAAGTGCACTTCGCCTCTTTGAGCTCTTTTTCGCTATTACTTGAGTGAAATATTTATTTGATTAAAGCCTGTTGTTGAGATGATTTGGATAAACGACCAGACTTGAGCTGGGAGGTGGGCTTTAATACATTCTTGCAAGATTTACTAAGGCTAACAACTTGCACCGACACACCTTCCAGGAGGAAAATGGGTCATCCGAGAAACCTAAACGTTTCTTCTCCGTGCTTTATTACCCTCTCTGAATACTCAGATATTTGCCTGGCTATCCCCACAGAGACCATTCCAGCCTTTTTGCCCGCACAGCTTGAACAATGATTTCTTTACTGTTTTAGAAATTTGGATTGCCTAACTTTTAGGGAAATATGTTTTTTTTTTGTTTCTTTGAGCGAAATAATTTATGTTGTTCATTATTTGGTTCTTAAAAATTTTTAATAGAGTATTTGAAACAAAAGAACAAGGGCATGCAGAAAATTGTGCTAAAGTCTGCATGACCAAGAGACAAGTCTATTGATCGGTCCCACAGCGCTGGACATCTGACCAGTTATACACCGTAGTTGTACAACAAAGAAACCACGCCTATTTTTTTGTGGTCTTTTTAAAATATTATTAAATTATTGCTATCGTGCCCGTGTGTAGATGAGGTACGACATGAAAACACGTTAAAAATTTCTAATTCTATGTTTTTAAAAAGCCTTTTAAAAATATTTTTATGTTTATTGTGAGATAAATGTCAATTCGAATCGTGGCGTCGCCACTATGACCCGATATGATCTCGTAGGAAAATGATTTAAGCAATGAAATTAGACAACACGTTTTCTTTATATTTTAAATCTACTTAGTCTTCCCTTTTAGATAATAGCTTATTTTTGTATCTGCGGTATTCTTTACAGTAAAAACCATACGATAGAATTCCAATAATTATAGGAATTTACTAAGAACCGTGTTTAATAACTTTTAAAAAGATGAATAATTGTCGTTGACAACTTTTGAATAATTTAAGCCAGCTACATATACAGCTCGGGTTATATTCCTACATACTTGTAGCCGCATGATATCAATGAAATGGCGGTCAAAAAGAGTTTAACTTAACCAACCAAAAAATTTCAATTTAAAACTAACTAATAAGAAAGTATAAGTTCTCTAATTATTAAGATGAGTTACGAAAAATTTAGGTTTCTAAATCTAGAATATTTAGTTGAAAATATTTTCATTGCTTTATACCGATGCGTGTTCTCATAAATAATCCTAATAATTCAATGATGTCGATTCCAAGCGTGGATCTAGGGGCCACTTACTGAAAATGGTGGGCGGAATTAGGGGGCACAGCTACTAAAACATTCGTCGAAAGAAATTGTAAATTACTGACACAATTGTTAAAAATATTAAGTTAAGATACATTTTATAACTTTTAATTTATGTTGTATTAATTTTTATTTTATAGTAGATGTATTTAATTTTTCTTATATTTTCCAAAAGACGGGGAGGCCCCGGGTCCCCTAAACCCGCCCTTGGTAGATTCCACGCAATAATTAATTATATTTCTTGTTCTAAAATCATTATGTATTTCCAGCTTGCATGAGAAGTATTTAATCTTATTAGTAATTATTCTTTTACTTCTATTTTAATAATCCATGGGAATAAAGAGTACCAGGACGTGAAAATAAATCCCCATAATTTATCCCTAAATCATGAATAATTTCTCAGCGTGTTTGAACCCTACAAAATCTGAGAAGAAATAAGTAAACACAGTTTGCTTGCACAAATAAATGCTTTCCCGAGCCACCTGGCAAAGCAGAAGATTCCCTTTATTATCATTTTTTTATTTGCTAAACATGTTGTATTACTGTGTAAATGCCTCTCCGACCTAGAAAATAAATTATGCAAATGCCGCCGAGTTGAAATAATCTTGTTTATTTGATTAAAGTCCGTCTCATAACTAGGATGATTTGGAAGAAATAATCTCCCAAGTTAAGTCATCTGAGACAGTCGCCTTATCGCTGACGTCATTGGGGGAGAACAATCTGAGAAAATGTTTGAAAACTTACATCCATGTGTACATAGAAATATGCCAAAACATTGCCTCTTCCATCTTTTCTCATCCTCTCGTCTGCCAATAATATGCATGTCGTGTGACATGTCATACCATGGTCATAAAGCAAACTTATATTATCAGTACTTCACAGGCTGAAGCTCTAGCTATGGCCAGCTAACTCAGCTGGGAGAGGGCATTTGTGTAGCCCTCTCAAACTGACAGCTTTGGAGAACCATCCTGGCTTTTTATAACAAATCCACAATAACTCAGCATGATCCAGCTACCATAAGTGTTATTAGAGGGGAATAACATCGTGAGTCACGATTCGTGACATAATCATAAGACATCCCAAAATGCTACAATATTAGATATAAACAGCATCAATGATTTTTATTAAATGGTACCCAAATTAAGCCTATAAAAGAATTGCAATAAATTGCTGATGGAAATGGCAAAATAATGCATTGTGCATTTGAATCACTCAAAAGTGGACAACATTCACAAAGCATGTCTGTGAACAGAATTTTCAACTTGAGAACCCACAAAATAAACCACCACCACAATCAATATTGTCTAAGCTTGAAAAAATGTTTACTATGCAGTGCAATGCAATTTTTATCATTAGACTAACAAAAAAAACACTGACAAGATATGAGAGAAAAATTATATCTAGAAAAACTTAGGTATTTAATTGGAAATCCTGCTTTCTAATCAATCAGGAAAAGAGTCATTATTATGAAAATTTGAATTTTTGAGTTAAATAAGCTCAAGATTAACAAGTGGGATGATTAGCACTTCCACCATAAATAATCATTTATTGAAATTTTGAAGTTTTCCCTCAATATTTTCACAGTTGTACTTGATGGTTGAGAGATTCTTTGCAATGTCATTTTGTACCTGCAAGCATTAAACTTCATAAACAATAAAATCTTTAAATAAACAACTAAGTTTAAACCAATTTAAGGAGGTCATTATGTCCTTTTAACTGAATTCCAATCTGCTGTTGAGTTACTTCCAAGTGTCCAAGAAGCTGCTTGAATTCCAAAGCTGTGAATAAATGTTTAAAGACATTAATGAAAAACAATTTAACAATAAATATTCACATGATGAACTTGTAATATATCTGCCATATATCTGTTTAACCATCAAACAAAAGATTTAAATACTTACACTGCTCATGAAGAGATTTAAGTCTTGTCAGTCGATCGACAACCTGAGGAAGCATGCTTGAAAGTTTTTGCCATTTTAACATGATGTGGTACAATTCTGAAATCTAGCAGCAATCACCATAAAACGCGATTGTTTACAAAAAAAACTTTAACTTCAACGGTTCTAAACGTAAGCATCAAAGCTCATCTACTTTGTCCATTTTGGATTTCTGCTCCATAATGTCTCTCTTCTCAGCTATCTGATCCATCCTCTTCAGAACTATTCCAGCCTTATTCTCCACATCATTCCAATTTTGAGATTCCAAAGTTTTACTCTTATTAACAAGATTGGAAACAGTTTCCTGAGAAAAATGACTTGCATGAATAATTTCACCATTTTCACTTGGCCATGATTTAACTTACCAACAAACTTTTATTGGCAGCTTCAACAACCAGCGGTGTCTAAAAATTAAAATAAACTTAATAACAACTAAATTTTAAAATAAGCTTAAAATGATCTTTTTTTAATCTGGGAAGTTTGATGAGCTTACAGGAATTTCTGGTATTTTTCCCAAAGCCTGATCCAATTGAGCCAACCTATTCTCCAAGCTACTTATCTGAAGAATTCAAAAACTAAGAATAAATCAGATACGCAAGTTGACAAAGGGCAGGAAATTACTTTTGCCATCCTATCAACTTTAAAATCCTTGGTTGGATAAAAAAGTTGATAATTGATTTTTTGATCTTTTGAGACTTCATTTTCAGCTCTCTTGCCTCTAAACTTGTCAATTTCTGCCAGTAGCTTTCTTGAATATAAATAAGCAATATCAATGAAACAATCTTATCAATTATTATTTATTAAGCTTACTTGTGCAGAGTGCATTGAGGATCACTAAGATTAATTTTTGAGGTTTCATCTCCAGTCAAGACTTTCAATGAATCCAACTTTTTTAGCAAATCCCCAGTTTCGTTAAATGCCTGTTGAGAATTTTCCTCTGACTTTGTCTTATCCTTTAATAAAATTACAAACATTCAAAACTAAAATATGTACAACACAAAGATTTTAAATACTTTGACTGCCTTCACTTGATCCTGAAACTCAATGATTTCTAGCCAGAGTTTTTGTAACTTTTGTTGCAAAGTCTCTTTTGGTTCATCGTGTGAAGCCTACATTATTGTCGTTGGAAATTTTTATTGTTCATAAATGCATTAAATTGAAAGTAGAATCACAGCATAAAATAAAATGCATATATATGTACATGCTTCCCATATTAAGTGTATAAAATCAAAAAACAACTTCTTAAAAAAGCTTAAAACAAATACAAAATCATATGCTAACCAATTCATATTCTGTCAATTGGCTGAAAGGACTGGCTATAAAAAAGTTCATTCAATTATAAATGCATGAAATTATAACCCACTAAAACATACCTTTTGAATTATCAGGTTTGGATTTTCCATCAATAACCTATCATGTAACAAGTGTAATTAATGTTTACTTTTTATTAAACAGTTGCTTTTTGTGATGTGTCATTCAAACAAAAAGGTAAAATACATTTTTATATTCTATAACCTGGAAAGATCCTAATGTTGCATCTGTTTCATAGACATACTGTAACAAAATGAAAAACATATAATATCCACATAGCTAACTGGTTAAAGCCAAACACAAGATATCTGCACGTTAAAAAAAATAGCGGCAACAAAGATCAGTCAAAACAAACCTCTATTCCAGACTCCCCCAGATGTGCCATTCTCAGAATCCAAACCAGCAACTGTGGACCTATGAGTCAAACCAAAACAAAATGCAGGCATCGCATTGCAAATAGGAATTCGAGTATAATAATAGAAAATATTTTATATTTTAATAATGCAATAACTTAATGTTTGAATTGTTATCTAACCGCTAAATAGAAATGTTTATGCCTTAAGTTTATGTGTTTATATATATTTTTTGCAAATATGAAATTAATATATAAAAAATAAATATTGATTTTATAATATTAAAACAAATTTTTACACAATTCAGTTCCAAAAAAAGAATTAAATGAAACGCCATGTTGTTTAATCTCGCACTGGCTTTCTAAATCATTATACATTGTTTGTGTGCCGCATTAGTCTGGAGTTATGATGGAGGAAACTAAAGTTATCTATCACATCGACGATCAAGAAACTCCATATTTAATTAAAATACCAAAACTGGCGGATCAGATTACATTGCTGGACCTTAAAAATGCCCTCAATAAATTTAATTACAAGTATTTCTTCAAGTCAATGGATGACGATTTTGGGTGAGTGTCTTAACAAGATCACAGAAAGCATAGTACTGCTTCGGCGTCAAGGTCTTGTCCAGTTTGAAATTGTTTTTGAGGGATATGGGACTTTCGTAACTTATTATGGACTATTGAATGATTCCTTTGTTTTACTAAGAGAAGTTTTGAAATGCTGAGCTAGAGGCAGGCTAGCTTTAAGAATTTTTTTCTTTTTTTATGTATAAGGGCAAAGCAAACAGGACTTCATAAAGGTTCTTTTTTGAATATAACATTTTGTTATTATTAAGCCATCTTTAAAGTGACTCAGCACCCAATCATGGCGCAGGATCACTCTAATAAGCACAGCCAATTTTCTTTGTGTAATAGCTAAGGAGATGACAATGACATATAGCTTGGCAAATAAATGGTAACAACAAAGAAATTTGCCACAATCATGATAAGTGTGATTTTAAGGTATTTTGATTGTGTCTGGAAGCTTAAAGCAGGACATTCCTTGACAATGTAAACATTAAAGGAAAATATGAGCAGCATCCTGATTAGGGTTCTTTGAATGTTAAGACTAAATAATTTTTAATATGATGAGAACATGAGCATCAAATTACTTTTAATCCAGATGAGTGCAAATTCAACAATTCACATTGATTTATTTACTAGAGTGGTCAAGGAAGAAATTGTGGATGAGAAATCAAAACTGCCCAGTTTTAATGGGAGGATCATAACATGGGTGGGCCACATTGATATTTATGAGAAATTATGCAGAAAAATATTTAGATTTACTTATGTTGACGGAGATGGTATAAATTTGAGAGGAGAAAGTTATTTTTTGTTTAAATGATGGCATTTTGCAGCTTGTAACATCTGAGAGTAGTATTTCTGACAACCAATCACAGTGTGCTGATGTTTCTGCTGAAGTGACCTCAGAAAAAAATAAATCATCTCGTGAGGGCATGTTGGTGTTAATTTTATTCATTTTCATTCTCGATGTGTATCCCTGTTAATAAATTATATATTTTATAGAAATGAAGTGAAGAATGTTGAACTCAAACAAAAAGTTACCCAACCAAAAATTCAGGGAGCTTCGACTAGTGTCGGACAGTCTCGCAAGCCACAGGTTACAAGGACACCCTTGCAAACAAATTTTGATGCTGCATCTTCAGTTCTAAGCAGCGACATTGATACCACCAGTTTTGTGGATTCAGACGATGAGACGCACACAAGGTTTTGACTTGCCAACCGACTTGATAATGATGAAGCATTGCAATGTATTATGGCTTTTAGATATTCAACATCTACACATGCATCACAAGTCACACGGCCTCATGGACAGAAGAAAAAGAAGAGGAGACATAAGCTTCCTGTCTTGAGCCAGGTAATGCAATTATCACCTGATTGTTGTTTGTTTAATCATGTAATATTTACCATTATCACATATATTTTGATATAGTTTTTAATCTCTCTTAATGCTCACACTTTCAGTGCAATATAACTTGACTTGTTATCATTACTATTATTATTATTAATTTGATGGATGGATAAAAAATTGAGAATTGGAACAATGTGCCTAACAGATCTGTATTATACAAAAAAGTGGGGAACAACATTAAATATAATTTTTTTTCTAGTAATGATGTTTCTTAGTGATGTTTGTACTACTCATAGACTTGATGCTTTTGTTTGTTCAGGCCTCCTCATTTAGCAGCATCACAGACTCCACCATGTCTCTCAACATTGTGACCATAACTCTCAATATGGGTCTGACATATTTCTGTCATTTTAATTCAAGTTAAATTCTGTTTATAGTTATGTGATCATTGAGTAATTATTCTTTAAAATAGTGCAATCCTATAATTATTATTAATAGACATTACTAAATAAAATGCAAAATTACAATTTAAACTTATTCAGACACCGCAAGTTTTCTAGGGATCAGCATTGTGGGGCAGAGCACAAGGGGGGGAGATGGAGGAATCTATGTTGGTTCTATTATGAAGGGGTATGTTTCTTACTTAAATATGGCTGGCCTTATAACTTTTGTAATCTATTAATACATTGTGATTACAGTGGAGCTGTTGCTCAGGATGGCAGGATAGAACCAGGTGACATGATCCTCGAGGTGAATGGGATTAGCTTCGAGAATATGAGCAACGACGATGCCGTCAGGACATTGAGGGAAGCAGTTCAGAGGCCAGGGTAAGTATTTTATTACAGCCAATAGTAAGCTAATTAAGTTAAAGCCTGTAGCTACCTTGAACTGAATGTCAACATCTACTGTTATTAGCAAAATTGGATAAAATAATGTCTCACATATTAAAATAATACCAGTGATATCTGTTGAATTTAGGTTTATATTTATGGATATGGTTTATTTGCTCTCAAATTTTAGCCATTTAATATTGTACTTGATAGCATGTTTATTTATGAATATATAAATGTATTACTTATTTGAAAACAATTAATATTAATAGGCCAATAACGCTGGTGGTAGCAAAATGTTGGGATCCAAACCCTAAAGGATACTTTACAATCCCAAGACAAGAACCAGTCAGACCCATTGATCCTTCAGCTTGGGTGATGCATTCAGAGGCTGTGAGGGGGATGTGGGCACCCAGGGCAGCAGGGCCTCCCTCAGTTAGCAGTCTTACCTCAGCCACTTCATCTCTTATAAGCTCTGTTCCACCAAATGATTGTAAGTGTTGAGTTGTAAGAATGATGAATATGTGGCATTGATTAGTCAGTAAATTGTTGAACAATTTTTTAGTTGTAATCAGAGCCGCCCATTCCTCTGCAACATCCAGTTCATCACATAGTTCAAAAAGTTAGTTTTACCCTGACTTCAAAATCCATTGCTTAAGTTTGAAGTAGTTTATTCTTTACAGGCTATGTCGATTTGAATTTAACAAAGAATGCTGATATGGCAATAGTTGTGAGGGCAATGGCTCAACCTGATTCTGGTCTAGATATAAGGGACCGAATGTGGCTAAAAATTCCAATTCCCCAATCGTTTATTGGTTTGTAGCTTTTTGAATGTACAAGAGTGAAGTAATGCTTTATTGTGCACCTCCTTTTCTTAAGGTTCAGAGTTAGTGGACTGGCTGTACACTCATGTGGAAGGATTTGCAGACAGGAGAGATGCCAGAAGGTATGCTTGCAGTCTGCTGAAGTACGGCTTCATTCAACATACAGTAAACAAAATCAGTTTCTCAGAGCAGTGCTACTATGTTTTTGGAAATAATGTTGTTCAGGGTTGGCTTTGATTTTTTTTAATTTAACAATATTATTGAATTTCATGTTGCAACAACCACCTTTGCAGATTTTAGTTCATTATCACTTGCTGATGACATAGATTCAGTATCTTCTGTTGGTATGCAACAACGTGATGGCATTGGCCCTTTGCCACCACCCCCAACTTGGAACCTTCCCATTTATCCTGCACGACCAACCTATCCTCTCCCACCCAACGCTTACAATCCTACCTCAAACATGCTCTTGGGTCCCCCGTCAACTCCTTATAACTATGTTAATGATGGAGCCAGTTACATCAGCATGCCTGGATACAATGGTGCTGAGAGTGTCATCAGTTCAGGTCATTAACTTTTTACATCTTAGTAGAAGAAACTTTTCAAGAAGGGCTTTGCTTTAGGATTTATAACTATTATAATTAAATTGAACTCGATATTTTATCTGTGATTTCAAAAACATGAAAAATGGGAGGATGAAGTTCAATTTTGTTTCAGTGAAAAGAGACAGGACATGTGCTTGCATTGTGACCCACACATACAAACAGATCCGCAAACTCTGGGACAATCCGGACAAATCGCATCATCCGACATCTCGCCCTCAAATTTCAACAAATACCAACTCCCCACTTCTGGGCAAGAACACCATTAACAAATTTAATCAGGATATTGATCAAAGTACAAGCAGTGATACAGGTATATCATCAAAGTGTTTTAAGATCAGTTATTTTGTTGTGACTGATGTATTGAGTCTTATTCTATTAATCATAAATTAAGACAAACTAATCTTGTGACTGATGTATTGAGTCTTATATTATTCATCTTAAATTAAGACAAACTAATCTGTCAGATTCTGATGATTCTGCAAGTAGCCAATCAAAAACAAGTAAGGACATGAGCAAACAGACAGGATCTTCCTCGACAACTAAAACTGGTGGATGTGATTCAGGTGTGGGCAGTGTTGGTGCCTGTGGTGACAGAAGCCTGCCTCCTCTGCCAGGTTCAAGGGAGGGTTGTGTAGATACGAGCGGATCGAGCACCAGCAGCAGGCAACAAACCTTCAGGCTTGCCACGGTCACCGGGAATGCTTGTTGGTACCACCTTTGAAAGTAGTTGGAAATTGCATGTAATTGCAGTAAGGTCTCCATTTTTTCAGATCTTGATGATTCTTTGAAGATCATGGGAGACCTTTAAAAGGGTTTTTAATTGAAGATGGATAAAAGACTTAAATTAACAGTATGGAATTACTTAGTGATCTCAGTTGTGGGCTTGTACTAATACATGCATATTCACTTGTGCTAAATATTCTCTTCTGCTGCCAGGTTCTCAAGTGTAACATACACTACACATAGTAGATGATTTATTTTTCCTCTATGCATGGCAGTTTTAATCAGTGTAAACCTTAAACTCATGAAATTGTAGCATGGGTTTTTGCATGATATCATCAATGGGAAGAGATATACAAAGTGTTTTATTTGTTTTTGGTTTTTACTGTTATGGATTCCAAAATTGCTTAAAACTTTTAATCAACAAGTAATTCTAGTCAATAAATCCTGGTATTGAATATGTTGATGTTTCATTGAAGATGTGTTTGAACTTAGACTGATGTTCTGCAAGTTGTTTCACTAGTTGAGTTGTGCCTTAATTATTATTAGTTTAGATATTCAACACAACTTTTTATTATTTATTGCAACCCTAGAAACATACGAAAATCTTGGTAAGAATATATGGTTTGCATTTGATTAAGATAATTTGTAAATGAATTAGCTTCAAGATTGCTGTTTATCTGTAGTCAAATATTTCCAAGATTTTAGCTTCACATTTCTGTGTTGTAAGCTATGTGAAATGCTGGCTTCTTACATGTAATATCTGGTCTGATGGTCCTATCATTGGCTGAGGACTTAAGCTCATTTGGGAGGCTGTTGGTAATCATGAATATTGTGATTTTTATTGTGCGCTTTGATATTCCATCCACTGAAAAGAAATAGCGCATTATTTGTAGAGTCTGCAAACATCTGAAAATGGTTATTAATGTTTCTTCTCTGCAAGAAATGGCTGAAGTTGTTTTATTAATAATGGCCATTCTCAAAGTTGTGCTGTTAAACTTTGGGAAAATTGTTTTGGTATTGAGTATGGTCAAGAATTTTTTCTGTTGCTCTTTTTTTTTTTTGAAGAAATATTAAAGTGAAGCAAAACGGAGGTGATGTTGGCTATTACTTCAAATAAGTTGGCTTTGTAAGGACTATGAGCGTTTCTTCGAAATCGGCAATAAGGATTTTTTTAATGTATAATGATAACAGTCAAGTCTTGCTTTACCGGTACTAAATTAATATAGATAGAACAAACCTTAACCTCTGAGATACCCTACATCCAGCTAAATGGGAATCGCTAAATGAGATATTCGCTCCGGTGCACCTAATGGTACCGTTCCGCATCGGAACTAGATAGTAACGATGAGTCGCTGTTATTCGTAACAGTTTTTGTTTTGCTTTGCCCTTATCAAATACCGAAATGTCTGTCAGCGGCCCCACAAGTCATGCTAAAAAACATTCGGCAGTACCAATAGTGTGAGTTAACAAATCAACATCTGCTTATTTATGTAAATAAAAAATGTACATGTTCGTCGTGAAGATTATGTACATTTGTGTGGTTCATCAGTTCAAAAAATGATGAAAATGATGCCTGATACTATTGTTAACATTTTACTCTTCTATGAGAAAATTATAGAATCTGACATAAAAAATTTCGACAATATTCAGTTTATCTTCAAAATAAATTAGTCACAGAACTAAAGTTTTATAAAATACACCTTCCATGCAGTGGCGTACTATATGTTCTCGCCGCCCCTCTTGGCCGTTTTCTAAAAGCTCTCAAATATTTTTACAACCAAATCGATTAAAAATTTACAAACTCTCCCCATTTTTTCGTAACAATTTCAAAATTCAGTCCACCGGCGGCAAGTTCCCTCTTCATGGAGAGGACTGCCAAGTCTGTGGGCCTTGACCTGCTCATCGATGATCGAAGAGAGTTTTTATATTAACTTATGTTTGGAGAAAGAGCGCTCTCATCTGGCAACACTAATAGCCCGGACTAGAAAGTAATGAGGCAAGATTACAATATTAGGGGCAGAACCCCCAATGCGGTATATCTTTATGAAGCTCAAAAGTTGAAAGGGACCATCGATTTTATCGTTTCCTGAAACTTCCACAAAATACGTCAATCCCTCACTTTCCACAAAGAAAGTTTTTTTCTCCTCAGCTACGCCAATCATAATTATCGTCAAGCGGATTTAACGGTGTGAGAAAGGCGTATTTGTTTTGAAGATCATGAATTTGCTGAAACCTGAATCTTCAATGGACACAACAAAACATTGAAAAGAGGTGATGACCGTTATTTCTATTATTTTTTTTTTACCTACCCGCTCCTTGGCACTTGCTACCTGGGGCTGACCGCCCCTACCGCACCCCCCTGGTACGCCACTGCGCTTTATCATCTTTTCTTGCCCATCCATCCGGGAGCGGATTAGGTGTGTCACCTTGCACAACCGACCGAGTGTCATCTCGAATCAACATCTCTACTTTGAACGGGTGCCGGACTATTGAACGAAGGAGACGATAAATCGAATAACGAATTAGACCTTGTTACGAATCGTTAAAACGTCTCCTTCGTTATTCGACGTAAGATCCAATTCGTTGTAAGATCTAATTCGGTATAAGATCCAATGTATACAGGAATAAAAAAAATTTTATTTAATAAACAAAACTAGTAAATTCAAATTAGGAATGAATGAATTAATCTAGGACGTCATTTCAGCATTTTTCAAAGAGAGAGAAACCCTTGCATTGCTTGAGAAGATGATATTTTGTTACTTCTGGCCAGGGGCGCAACTAGGGGGGCTAATAGGAGAGACCCTGCAATTTTTCCAAATCCGATAAGTTTTTTTTTTGGTGGGGGGGTGGTAAAGGGATTTAACTGGTTTGAAACTTTGAGACAGAAGATAGTCAAACTCATTAATATATTATTAAAGATACAAAATAAGACTGTAGACAGAAGATAGTCAAACTCATAATAATAATAATCTGTTCTATCTTTAATTCTTTATTAATTATAATTGGTAGTTTTGAGTTTCAAAAATTTTTCGACTGCGTCGAGCTTTCGTCCCTTTTCTAAACTTGAGCCCCCCCCCCCCAGCATTTTTCGTTTTGACATCCCTGCCTTGGCTGCTCTTGATGCTTTGCAGAATGGCACAATGACTCCCGAGCTTTCGGAGTTCTGCAGCCTTCATGGAAAAGACGCTGAAACTGTGCAAAGACAGCTCCAATTCACATCGACAAGTTTACCTGCCGATCAGTCTAATCCCAATGCATGTATCGAACTGCAAGATCTTTTCTGTGCCACAAGCATTCAGCCCGAGTTGCATATGCTCGATGTTGCTCTTATTCAGACATTTACGTCATCAGATGCAGAAAGGGCATTTTCTAAACTTCGCCTTATTAAAAGTCATCTCGGGACGACTATGTCTGCCTGTCGTTTGCAAAGTTTATTGAGAATACCTGTGAACAAAACAACTACTGCACTTCTTCCAGTAAATAAAATGGTGAACAGATTTTCACAGACTGATCGAAAAATTATTTTGTAACTGCAAACACATCAAAATGTAATTTAGACTACAACATTTCATCTAGGATTTCATTTAGGATCTTAACTTTATACATAATTTAGATTAGGTGAAATGTTTAGGATATCAATCATATCATATTACAATTTTAAACATATCATAAACTTTTTTTTTACAGTTGCTTTAACTGGCTTGAAACTTTGAAATAGAAGATAGTCAAGCTCATTAATAAATTATTAAAGATACAAAAAAAGACTGCAGACTTATAAATAAAAACTTATAATAATAACCTGTTCTATCTTTAATTCTTTATTAATTAAAATTAGTAGTATTGATTTGAACAGTTTCAAAAATTTTTCGACTGCGTCGGGCTTTTCTAAACTTGAGTCCCCCAGCATTTTTCGCTAGTTGCGCCCCTGCTTCTGGCCGACATTCAGGGCAAACAATTTAAATATATTGTCTTTTATTCGTCGGTTCAAATTTGTATTTGTCATGTAAAAACTTTTTTTTTGAACAATTTTATTAATCATCAAATTGAACAAAACAAATCAAACAAAAGAGACACCAATATACGGATTAATAAAGAACTCATGGATCAGCTTTAAGCAAACGCAAGCTTCCGCTAGCAAGCTGACCCTGAAATATCAATTAATTAAGAAAACGAATAATAAACCCGTCAAATAAACAGTTAATCAAGAATACCATGAACTAAGTACAATTTGTAGGGCAATTTAAATAATAAACATAATAGCATGAATGGTCCAGTTTGTGTATGATTTTTGATAGATGAAGGAATGGTGTTGCATAGTCTAGGTCCGTAACATGTTATTGAAAAGAGCTTGAGGGTGGTTTTGGCAAAAGATGGACTATATTCATGGGTATGACGGAGGGAATGTGAAGGTTTAGTGTAGTTGACACTTTGAGACATAAGAAATAAACCTACAAATTTATCTGGAAGGGCATTCTTATTATAAGAGAACATAAATAGGGCAGTTTGAAGACTATGTATTTATTGAAGAGTTAATAAATTAATAAAATTTAAATATTGTGATAGACGAAATAACGAATTGAATCTTATAACGACAGTTAAACGTAAGAGACGATAAATCGAATAACGAATTAGACCTTATAACGAGTCGTTAAAGCTCGTCTAATTCGTTATTCGTTATATCGTCTCTTTCGTTCAATTGTCTATGAGCCCTTTGAACTTCTAAACTTGTCAATCAACCCACAACTTAATTATCAACACACGTTATAGGGCAGTTAAAATATAGGTCTATCGAATCTTCTATCGATTTATCGAACCTATTAAGTCGCAACACTTTGTAGCTGACCTACTATAACAGTCGGGCTATGCTGGACCCATAACCCGTTGAAAATCATAAGGCTGAAATAAAACGAAAGCGTTTACTTGTGCGTTCCCAGAACAAACTAAAGAAACAAAACAACGAATTTACAAAACTATTTTAACATAACTAAATATATTTCAAAAAATTTTAACATGTTTTAGTAATTTATTTTAAAAATAAAAATCAACATTTGAGTTAATCATTTCTCATCATTTCATTGCGCATTAGCAGTTTATAAAAGCATGCCGATTGGGATTATCGTCTTTCTTGGGTGCGGTTGCTCGACAGTGTTCGATGGATCCTATAATTCTCGCATATGCTTCACAGACTGGTCAGTCTAAAGCTATTGCCCATGACATGTGTGATTTGGCCAATTGTCGGGGCATTTACATTGAAGTTAAATGCATGAGCTCATTTGATAAAGAAGTGAGGCGGTAGATTCATGACTTAAAGCGATTTTTATTAAGTAGTAAGAATTATTTTCCTAATTAAGTTCAGCTTGGGAAAAAAGAAATATGTGCTGTTTGTGGCGTCTACTACAGGAGATGGTGACCCTCCAGATACAGCCATAAAGTTTTGGAGGTCTTTAAAAAAAAGCAAAGAAAATCTGGAAAATATGTCTTACGCTTTGTTAGGTATGTCTAGTGCATCACAAGGATTAGGTAAGTTAATCATTGTAGGCTGTATTGGGTCATGAACTTTTTATACAAATCTTGGGGCAGGACTTGGAGATAGTAACTACACCAATTTCTGCAATTTTGGGAAAATGTTAGACAAGAGGCTAAAAGAAATGAAAGCAAAGCCATTTATCCCATCCATGTGGGCAGATGATGCAGTCGGGTTATATATCTTTCATGATGATGACATTAGACCAATTTCATTGTCATACTTTTTAATTTACTTGATTGAATTCAGACTAGAGACAGTTGCAAATGAATGGATGGGAGGAGCCATTGACAAATTATTGAAAATTATTGATAAAAGTGAACTTGCACCTTGTGCCCATCCTCCTGAAGCACTGAAACAACTTGTGGAATCAACCACTTCTTTATCCATTGCTAACAAATCAACAAATGCAAAGCTTGAAGAATGTTCAGACTCAGATAAACTGGACAATTCATCTCTCAAGTCCATTCCCTTTAATGAAGTCTTGATAAATAATGCCTCTAATGTTTTAAAGTACTTTAGATTGGATTTTGAAATTTTAAAAATTCCTTCACGTCCTATTAGAATTCTTGAAATAATGCCAGGTTGCCAAATAACTGAGGAGGTGAGGAGCATTATTAATAATTTGTTGATATTTAATGATTGTGTCAATTCCTCATTTGCTGATTTATTGCTTTAGCATAGAATCACCTTTCCTCCTCATTTTAAAGAGTCAAACTATTTTTTTTTACCAAACTGTCGGACGAAGTTGGAACTTGCCACTCTCAAACATGCTTGCAATTTAACTGAAGGCAATAAGGATGTAAAGAAAATATTATACTTAGAATTTGATATTTCTGTGAGAATGGATTTTTAAATGCAAGGCTGCTTCAGAATGTGTGTAAAACAAATATTTATTTCAAGGATTGTTCATGGGATACAGAAATATTGCCTGGAGATACTGTGGGCATTATATGCCCCAATAATGAAATGGATGTCAAGGAGCTACTCTCACATATTAACTTGGATAGGTCTAAAGAATGTTGCACAGCTATATTTGAAGTAATTGATGCAGCAGCTGTTGCTAAAAAGAAGATTGTGATACCAGAGAAGTGCATGATTATTGATCTTCTTACCTGGCACATGGACATTCGTAGCATTCCTAAGAAAGTGAGTCAAACCTGGTGTTTGCTTTGATGAAATACTTATTAATTTGGGCTACTTGTTTTTCAATAATTTATGTAAAATTAACCCTAACCCTCTTAATTAAGACTTGTAGAGAATTAACATAAAAAGAATTGTGACATTTTTTGCTTTGGATATGTGCCTGTTCACTTTGTCAAATCATTTACACAAGATTCAAGCATTTCTTCATTTGAAATGCAAAACATTTTACTAGCTACAGCAGCCTTATTATGAATATTAAAATGTCTTATTCTAATTCAGTTGTTATGTATATATTTTCCCTTTTGCTATGCTTAATATTTTATATATTTTTTAAAATCTTGAAATGTTTTATAAAGTTAACTAGATTATTTTGATTTGGCATTATTTTTTTCTTTGCTTTGATATAAAATGTTCTTTTAACAGGCTTTCCTGAGAAGTCTGATGGAAGTGACAGAACATCAAGAAGAAAGGAAAGTTTTAGAACTGTTATGCAGCCAGCAAGGTTCTGAGTATTATACAAAATTATTTGTGGAGCATAGATTGAATATAGTGGATCTCCTGAAATTTTTACCTTCGTGTAAACCATCTCTTGGTCTTCTTTATGGTAACTGTTTTTATGTTTGTGCTCTTCTGAATGTTTATAACTATTCCGACATTCTTTCAGAACATTTGCCGAGGCTTCAACCACGAGTGTATTCAATTTGCAAGTAAGCTGCTTTTCTCTCAATTTATTTGTATTAGTCTCTTTATTATTCTAATATTATGACATTGCAGTTCACAATTGGCTAGCAGAAATGCTATTTCAGTTGTGTTTTCAATTGTGGAGCACAACAGTTTCACTATCCATGATATTCAAACTTCTTGTGGAGTCGGTCAGACTGATGACCAAGTTTCATGCAAAATCACTAAGATGGGTCTCTGCACTGGGTGGTTGTATGAACAGTATTTGGCTTGGAGTTTAATGAATGATCTAAGTTCTCCTATACAGGTTTGATTGCTATAACTTTAATAGAAATAAGTTAATTTTTGAGGAACCATGCTTAAATCTCAATGGTAAAATATACTTTATACATTTATGGTGTCAGATTGCTGAATAGACCTAAAACATAAATTCAATCAAATTATGTTAACATTTTCTTCTGCAGGTGGCAATGTTCTTGAGAAAACCCACTCAGTTTAGGTTGCCAGAGGACCCATCTGAACCTCTCATTTTGATTGGGGCAGGGACTGGTGTTTCACCCTTTATAGGTTTTCTCCAACACAGGCAAGAAGTGTTTTGTTTGAGGATTATATTTTTTAGATATGATTCAGATGTTTTTATTTAATTTTCAACAGGAAATCCTATATGAATGGAAATGCAAATTTTGGAGATACCTGGCTTTTTTTTGGCTGCAGAGGCCAGAACGATTTCATATTCAAGTTCTAGAAATTTAGACAATTAAATTTGCTGAACAGCCTAAGAAAGCATTTTAATCAATTTCAGAAAAGAATTGGAAGAATTAAAGAACTCTGGAGTTTTAAGTCATCTCCAAGTGTGTTTTTCTCGTGAAGATCCTGCTTGTCCTTACTACGTCCAAGATGGTTTAATGCTTCATGGAAACAAACTCGCTCCTTTTATTTTTCAAACCACTGTTAAGGTTTCTAAATAATTTTGTTTTTGTTATGCAACTGATTTTTGTACAAACTTGTAAAAACTTCAGATTTACATATGTGGAGATGCCAAAAAATTGGTGGCAGCTGTAAAGAGTGCCTTAAAACTTATTTTCCAAAGACATGCAGGTGATTTCTTGTTTTTAATTTCAATCTTGTTTCGTTTTTAACTTTAGATATTGCTTTTAGATATGACAGAGAATGATGCTGATCTTTTTTATGAAAAGTTGAGATTTGATAAGAGGATTATTGAAGATGTCTGGACATGATTAATATAATTAAATATTATTCTAAATCAAGACTAAAATCCTGCAGAATTGTATTTTGTTAGTTCGAATATGCCTTGTGGCTGAAGTAGCTAATTGTGTTTTTGAGGGGTGAATTCATTTGAAATTGGTTGGTTTTTGGACAGCTTATGGTTTTGGTTTGCTCAATTCAATGACCTACTAAGAATTTTCTAATTTAACCATTTGTATATATTTGATATTATATTAATTTCAATATTCCAAAATTTCTCATCATTAGATCATTACTATTTACTTTACACAGGTTCATAAGGTTACTTGCATAAAGCTAGCAGGGTGTTTACAAATTGCTAGCATGGTGTTAAATTTAATTAATCGCAATACTTTTTGCAATCTCATTCACCCAATCTATCCTAGTCGTTCAATAGGAGCATACCAAATTGTTATTACAGTCTGCCAAGAGATACAATCAACTAACATTGTGGATTTTCTGGATTTGAAGGTCTTTATCCCAACTTCAACACCCCCAAATCATTTCATCAATCTGCGTGGGTCCATAATATAATAATATATCCCCATACGAAGGTGATAACTACCTGACTCATATGAGCACGGTGAAAAAAGCCATTGTTTAAAAATAACTAGCACGTTGAACTTCTCAGAGCTTGATCTCCAAACTGAACTCATCAAATTTAAAACAAAAGCCATATAATTAATTTAGAAACATTTGGCAATATTTTCATGTATTTAAAAGTTCTAAATTATAAATAATTTAAGAGATACGAGTCATTATCTAGGCCCAACTTCCGCTAGCACGGTGAATCAACTTCTCATGGCTTTATATCTAAATATACTCAACCTATTTTAAAACACAAAACGTATAATTAATCTAGAAGCATTTGGCAATATTTTCATGTATTTAAAAGTTCTAAATTGTGAATAATTTAAGAGATATGAGTCATTATCTAGACACAACTTCCGCTAGCACGGTGAAAAAAGCCATTGTTTAAAAATATCTAGCACGTTTAACTTCTCATGGCTTTATCTCTTAATATACCCAACCTATTTTAAAACACAAAACATATAAATAATCTAGAAACATTCAGCAGTATTTTTGTGTTTTTAAAAGTTCTAAATTGTGAACAATTTAAGAGGTACAAGTCATTATCTAGCCGGTTGAACTTCTCACAGTTCATGATTGATCGCAAAATTTCCAACAATCTTACTGGAACTCAATGGTTTTCCTCAACGGACATTAATAGAGCCCAGTCATTACTAAAAGCTAAATATCCGACAGTTGGGAGGTAAACATTTTAATTTGAGTAAAGCGTTTAATATTACAATAATACTAATATTACAATATTACTAATATTACATTCAATAACATAATAACAATTCCACACTTTTCAGCCTTTATGACACTGATTTCCTAAGTGAGGTATCCGTAGAACCTCTACCTGCAGAATTCAATTCGGAACCGCCCACCTCCAAATTCGTCCAAATTATTAATGTGGGAGTGCACTGGGTCACCATATCGAATTTGAATTCCGGACCCGACGAAGTGATGCTGTATGACAGCTTGAATTACGTCATCGATGAAAAAGCACAACGGACGATAGCTTATATGGCTAAGAATTTTATTCGAGGTCCGGTGCTCACAATCGTCCGGAAAGGAGTCCAGCAGCAACGAGGTCACGACGACTGCGGACCTATGGCCATTGCATTTGCGCATTCATTGTGCTCTGGCAATGACCCTAGTGGTTGCCAATACGAGCAGGAAAATTTGAGTCCTTCAAGAATGAAGAGGTCAACATACCAATGACCGGAGTAAAGGTAACCTAACATTTTTTTGCAGTACTAGAAAATAATGTAATTTACTTGCACATATTAATTTTCAAAGGTTCGCAAAGACTATGGTGTCATAAAGGTCGAAGTATGGTGCGACTGTAAATTAAACTGGATAAAAGCACCAAGAAGAAAAAAAGAAGACATGGCTACATGCGACAAGTGTTCCAGGCAGGGTTTCTTTCAGGCATTATTGTTCGGGGGGGCATTTCATGAGTTCGGGGGGGCGGCAGTTTTTCGTGCCAAATACAAGTTTAAAATCAAATCACGCATAACCTCAGTTCAATAATTATATTTTAGGTAAAAACATATTGAAAATTAGATACTGCTCTTGAAGGACTAAAAAAGGAGTCGATTGTTCTTTTCATAGTATGTAACTGAAAAATTAAATTTAAAAATTTAAAATTATACATTTATTTTTATATAAAATTCATGAAAAATAAAAAGCAACTTTTTAAAACTTCTCCTCTGCTTTTTTTCACCAAAACAAATAGTGTAATAATCACGTCGGAGATCTTTGTGACCGATTGGTTTTTTTTTGAGCTCCGTGAATTAAGTTCAGAGAATTCAGAATAATTATTCAATGAAATTTAGTTATTTATTCAAAGCTCGCTTCAACTCGTTATTATTATACAGAACAAAACGGAAAGATTAAAAACAAACCAGATACTAAATATCTTAGTCCAAATACACATTAACAAATAAGTTTTTAGGTCAGTAAGGATGGTAGGCATTTTTTTTTTAACTTTTTTGTCTTAGATTTATGGGTTTTTGCATACACTTTTAGCATACAATTTAAAAAAAAAAAATTTTTCGGGGGGGCGATGGCTGAGCTCCGGGGGGCTTAGCCCCCCCGAAAGTATGCCTGAAAGAAACCCTGGTTCCAGGTGGTATCATCGATACTGCCAGAACATTCCGGACGAAATTATAAAATTTGGCAGTGATTGGATCTGCAGCCACTGTAGCGATGTTTTTAACGACTAAAAATAAAATATTAAAATCTAAAAGCCTTTTAAAACATTTAATTAATCACAAACTAAAACGCAATATGAATACATATTATTAACATTACATATTATTTTACATTATTCATCTTCATTTTCTAGCCCCTTTTTAGGGCTTTTTGGTAAAGGCGATTAAAAACAACCGAAAGAGATAAAGATGTGCGGATTGTTTTAAAAAATAGAAGAAAGATCAAAGTGCCAGGGACTAGTATTCATAAAAATTTTAAAAATTTGGAACTATTTTTAATGCTTGAAAACTTTGAAGATCTTGTTAGGGTAGATCCGTGTGTGTGCTAGGCAAATCAGTTACATATTTGAATTCTCCTGAAAAATATCTATCAGAATATGTATGGCATGTATTTTTAATCCGCAGGGACGGGGTCGACAAAACTTCGATAAAATTAAAACAACTTGGGCGAAATTAGAAGGTTTATGAGTAATGGAGTACGAAAAAGGCGATTATAAATCAACCGACCCAGTTAAAAATACAGCAACTATTTTAAAATATAGATCACAACTTATAAAGCCAGGGCTTTTTGAAAAGCTACTATTTGAAAGTTTATTAAAATTCGAGAACTATTTTTATTCAGCGTTTTGAACGATTTAGAGCTGAAATATGGTTCTATAATATAGACGATTAAAAATCAACCGATGCAATTGTAAATGTTACTTGAGATTCAGCTTTGTCATCAAATCGCAAATGTGCCATTCTACGTCTGTGATGTCGTTTAAAACCGTCTTCCGCATTTATGTGTAATTTGGATGAAAATTGTTTTCCAGCCTGGATTAATTGCGTCATCTCTGTTTCACTGTTGAGGAAGTCTAAGGTCGTCTTTTATGTTTTCTATTAATAAAATTCAGATCAATTGCTTCCAAAGATTCAGTTAACACTTTTATTTTGTACAGCACATTCTTCATAAACATAACAGACAGAATAAAGTCAAAACTCGTACGTCTGTATAAGCCCATAGCATTAGATTTAGTCGTTGAGTCACACTTTTGATACGAAATTTCATAAAGTACTTCTGCAATGGCTTCTAGGGAGTTCACAGCTTTCAAAGATTCAGCTCTTGCGGTCCATCTAGTACGTGACAAATTGCGCAGTTGTAAAGAGTTCTATATTTCCTGAAATTTTTCTTTTAACGGTAGATATTGTTACTAGATGTGAAAGTGATGTGTTTGATTCTTCTAAAATATTAAACATATCGGAAATGATCATACTGGCACGACAACAATGTCCAACTGCGGTTACTTATTACTTCGCCTTGGAGCTCCGACAGGGATCCTCAGAGGAGTTTCCCCTGTCTTCAAACGTTTCGGCCCTTTGATTCTCCTTACGTTTTCGGGGGGTCGCATCAAACGGATGTCCCTGTCGGTTTGGTTTTGCAAGACCCAACTCTTACCGCCGGCTTTGAGAGGCACTCGTTGGCCTTGTTATGCCGGTCACTGCTGTCTGCACTGGAGCGACTGCAAAAGCTCTCAAAGGCTTCCTCATGTCGCATGCTGTCTGTTTGTCACCTGCAAACTTCGACTATGCGTGGCTCTCATTGGCATTGTTATGTCGATCCACCCTAGTTAGCCTACAGCGGTCATGAAAGCTCTCAGTGGCTTCTTCACACCATCTTAATATATGCAAACTGGGCCTTATAATTTTTTTTGTAGCGGCATCCGGAGATAGAAATTTTCGGGACTCGATCGCGGGCATTATCGAGGCCGCGGTTTGGACCGCAGTTCATGTTGCTTCGTGAGTTCGCGGTCGGCCCATTTCTACCGACAACACCGCGTC
This sequence comes from Whitmania pigra, assembly GCA_021613335.1. Taxonomy (NCBI): domain Eukaryota; kingdom Metazoa; phylum Annelida; class Clitellata; order Hirudinida; family Haemopidae; genus Whitmania; species Whitmania pigra. The sequence continues at coordinate 1,250,448 of JAJTWR010000278.1, read as the reverse complement.
TCTCGGCCAATGGTGTGGCCCCGTCGTTCGGTGGATTATTCATACCGGAGACTGACGGCTTTCCCCGGTTTCCTGTAGTGGCCTCTTAAGACTTCTTCTGTTTCCTCATGTGCCAGATCCAGAATGAAGCTGCTTCAGCGGCCTTAGACATCCTTGTCATAGCCTTTGTTCTCTCCCGGCTTGACAATCCAATTTTAGTGAGGAAAGCATAAGTCGACTTGTCGACCACGCCACTTGCGCCAATCTCGATGGAGTAGAGGTACGGTATTGCAGCCTGTCCTCCCACGTAACCGTCAGCTCTAATAGAATTATGGCATCGGTCGACGGCGATGCGAGCACCAGATCCGGCCTCTTGCCACGTTCTATCAGCAGGGGCGCAACCAGCGAAAAATGCTGGGGGGGGCTCAAGTTTAGAAAAGCCTGACGCAGTCGAAAAATTTTTTAAACTATTCAAATCAATACTACTAATTTTAATTAATAAAGAATTAAAGATAGAACAGATTATTATTATAAGTTTTTATTTATAAGTCTGCAGTCTTTTTTTGTATCTTTAATAATTTATTAATGAGCTTGACTATCTTCTGTTTCAAAGTTTCAAGCCAGTTAAAGCAACTGTAAAAAAAAAGTTTATGATATGTTTAAAATTGTAATATGATATGATTGATATCCTAAACATTTCACCTAATCTAAATTATGTATAAAGTTATGATCCTAAACAGTTTAAAACAATTTTGAAATGTTGTAGTCTAAATTACATTTTGATGTGTTTGCAGTTACAAAATAATTTTTCGATCAGTCTGTGAAAATCTGTTCACCATTTCATTTCATGGAAGAAATGCAGTAGTTGTTTTGTTCGCAGATATTCTCAATAAACTTTGCAAACGACAGGCAGACATAGTCGTCCTGAGATGACTTTTAATAAGGCGAAGTTTAGAAAATGCCCTTTCTGCATCTGAAGACGTAAATGGCTGAGTAAGAGCAACATCGAGCATATAATGCAACTCGGGCTGAATGCTTGTGGCACAGAAAAGATCTTGAAGTTCGATACATGCATTGGGATCAGACTCATCAGCACGTAAACTTGTCGATGTGAATAGGAACTGTCTTTGCACAGTTTCAGCGTCTTTTCTATGAAGGCTGCAGAACTCCGAAAGCTCGGGAGTCATTGTGCCATTCCGCAAAGCATCAAGAGCAGCCAAGGCAGGGTTGTCAAAATGACTGGTTATCTGGTGATCAGATAACCAGCGAAAAGTGCTGTGGGGGGGGCTCAAGTTTGGAAAAGGGACGAAAGCCCGACGCAGTCGAAAAATTTTTGAAACTGTTCAAATCAAAACTACCAATTATAATTAATAAAGAATTAAAGATAGAACAGATTATTATTATTAAGAGTTTGACTATCTTCTGTCTCAAAGTTTCAAACCAGTTAAATCCCCTTATCCCCCCCCCCCCCACCAAAAAAAAAACTCATCGGATTTGGAAAAATTGCAGGGTCTCTCCTATTAGGCCTGGGGGGGGCGCAAGCCCCCCCCTGCCCCCCCCTAGTTGCGCCCCTGTCTATCAGCACCTGGGGGTAGTTTAAATCTCAACAACCAAATCTCAAATAGAATCTCAAAATTCCAAATAGAATCAAATTCCCAAATCCCAAATCGAATCAAATCTTCCAAAATTTACTGCTGCCCTAGCTTCGCAAATTTTTTCGAGCAAAACACAATGAAATTAACAGCCAACATTCATTTATGACCTTTTTACAGTTTTATTACCATTTAAAAAAATCATTAAACCCAGTTTGCGTTGTTCCTAAAACATGATTGTCTTGAAGAATATTCTCATTGTCATCGAAATTTTCATCTGACAAAAATTCTGAAATTTCATCAATGTCATTCAATGGCTCAATCGATTTGTAAGCACTTTGCTAGCCTTATGCAAGTCTTATTTTCGCCCATTTTGTTTTGATTTTATCGGACGTTTTTTCGACCCTTTATTTATTTGATTATAGTCCTTTGCTTAACTGGGATGATTTGGACTGTTTTTTCGACCCCGTCCCTGCGGTTTAAAAATACATGTTATACATATTCTGGTAGATATTTTTCAGGAGAATTCAAATATATAACTATTTTGGCTAGCGCACACATACAGATCTGCCATAAAAAAAATCTTCAAAGTTTTCAAGCATTAATTAAAAATAGTTCCTTATTTTAAAATTATTTTTGAATACTTTTGTCTCTGGTTCTTTGATCTTTCCTCTATTTTTTGAAACAATCAGCACATTTTATCTATATCGGTTGATCCTTGACCAATAGACCCCAAAAGGGGGCTAGAACACCTACGTTAGATTTAGATGCGCCGCCCCTTTGCTACGCTACTGGTCAGGAGCACTCCGTGGAGTTTCTAACTTCACCAGGTGGTTTATCCAGAGCATGTCGTGAGATGGCATGAGGTTTTTCAAGTGCGATATTCTGTGGAACAATAATTTAAATCGACCACAGTTAATCAAACTATTTAGCTAATTGTTGTTTTGTCATATTTAATAAAATAGACATTCTTCAGTCTCACTTCTGCAAAATGAAAATATTAACGTGACAATATAAAGCAGGTTTTGTGCGGAAATTTTCGTCATTCTAGCATAAAGATCGTCTACTGCTGCGATGTTTCGCTTCATTTTATCTTTAATTTATTTGGGCTGTTGTGGCTCTTATACACTTGATCCAACCAATAGTTTTGGAAGAACATTTGATGGCATTGGTGCGGTCAGCGGAGGAGGGGTAAAAATTTACAAAACTGACCAGCTTTTTAAAATTCAGTTTGGTGTTTTATTTTAAAGGCAACTAGTAAATTGCTAATAAGTTACCCAGATAAAGAGAGAGATGAGATTCTGGATTATTTGTTCAAGGTCGGAAAATATTTTAAAATGTTTTATGCAAAAGATTCACGTAAATTTAATAATTTTTGTACAGGCAAATTTTGGTGCATCACTTCATACCCTCAAAGTAGAAATTGGTGGGGATGCTCAATCTACAGGTATAACAAATCTATACATGAAAGCAAAAAGAAAGTTGTTTAAGTAGTGCATTTTATTAAATTTATTGAGAGGGGACAGAATCTTCCCACATGCATGAAAGCTGGGATGAAAATTATGACAGAGGTTATGAGTGGTGGCTTATGAAGGAAGCCAAAAAAGTAATGTTCTGATAAGTTTGGCTTTGTATTGTAATTTCCAACATTCTTAATCACATAATTTGTAATATCATAAAGAGAAACCCTGCCATTAAACTTATTGGTCTTCCATGGGCATTTCCAGCTTGGGTTGGAGATGGTAAAAGTCCCTATAAATACCCAAATACAACAGCTCTTTATGTTGTGAAGTGGATCCTTGGAGCTAAAAATTACCATGGATTAGACATAGATTATGTTGGAGTAAGTTTCATATGTTATAATCAATACAATATCAATGAAGCTAAGTTCTAATTGTCTGAATCAAGATTAAAATATTATTTGTTATTTAAGATTTGGAATGAACGCCATTACGACATAAACTACATCAAGGTATTATGTGATATATCACAATTAAATCATTTTACTTTATAAAATTAGCCTGTTTTGAATTTATTTTATTATTTTGATAGAATATCTTTGTAGTCAAAATAAGTATGATGAGCAAATATGTTATGTATTTATAAACTTATAAAGGTGCTAAAATCTACCTTGTTGAGTCACAAATTAGACAAAGTGAAGATTATTGTTGCTGATTCAGACTGGCATGTCAGTGAAGACATCTTAAAGTATCCTTCATTTGCTGATGTGGTTGATATTATTGGGTTATTTGATTTTATTAATATTTTATTAATGAACACAACTCAAAATTGTTCTAAATCAAATTTTAAGAGTCCACTATCCTGGGACAATCTCTACTGATGATGCTGTTAAAACAAATAAAACTCTTTGGTCTTCTGAGGATTACAGCACTTTTAATGATGACATTGGTGCAGGTTGTCTGGCTAGGGTTGGTTAGCTGCTTTCTTTAATATTTGGTAATAGTAGTTTGTATTTGTTTATTAGAATTGTTATTCTTCATTGTAAAATTTAACAAAATAATAAGATCCTTAATAATTCTTAATTAATAAAAAGATATCCTAGCTCTATCACATATTTTCAAGAACTCAATGGGAGAGAAAAGTTAAGATATTTAATAAATTCACTTTTTTTTGTTTATTTATTTTATTAGTTATAATTTGACAATTAAATTGCTAATGAAGTAGTTTGCATTAAATATATGATTATGACAAGTTATGTTTAAGTAAGTGAAGTAGTTTTTGCCAGTTGGCTAGGATTTGGGTTTATGGATCTGCACTTTGATGCTTTGACATTTGCTTGCATATTCACAAATGGGAATCATCAAATGAAGAAGTCATACATAATCATGTTGTTTCTGCAATTGATATATTTTGTGAGTTTCAGTCAACTTCATGATTTATATATTTCAGATACTCAATCAAAATTATGTAAAAGGATACATGACCAGGTAATCCGTTTTTTTTTTATATATTTCAGTTTTCAGTCAGATTTTTATGAGATTTTTATTACTTAAATTTTTCAAGCACAATTCTCTGGAATTTGGTAGCCAGTTATTATAATGATCTTCCATTTGCTAGAGATGGTCTTATGACTGCTAATGAACCATGGAGTGGACACTATACAGTTAACAATCCCATTTGGATTACTGGTAAAAAAAAATCTTTTCTCTTTTTTGAACTTTGGCTTTTAACATTTTTGGTCTCTCTGATCTCTGAAATATCTGTCACTCAATAAAATAAGATATTAATTGCTTGCATTACCTGTTCTGATTTCTGTTTATCTCTGCACAATTAGAAAAATGCTTGTCTTTACTTTCTTATACGATGAGCATTCATTTCTCTTTAAGATTCAGTTGTTCATCTCATTAAACATTTACCCTGGAAATCTTATATTTTGGCACTTGTTAAACGTTTTTGACAAATATTTTAAAATTATAGCTCACACAACCCAATTTACTAACATTGGATGGATATACTTGAATCATGGATCAGGGGTAGGAATGTTGAACTATGGTGGTTCATATGTCACCCTTGTCAGTCCAGATGGGAATGATTTCACTATTATTATTGAGACCATGGTATATATTGAAATTCAATGGAAATAATTTATATATTAATTAAAAATATGTTTTGTCAGACCTATAGGAACTCTATCTGCATCAGGCCTTCCATTCCAGAATACAATGTTTCATCACAGGAAGCCGAATTTTTTCTCCAAGGAGTCATGGTGATCTTGGTTTTTCTTAGTTTTTTCTTGAATCTTAAAAAAGGTAGAGTATGTGCAATCCTACCTTAATTTGTCCTACCTTTTTTTTTAATTAATTAACTCCAGCTAGCTAGTATTACAGTACATGGTGATGGTAGTTTATTAACTGTTAGTCCATTTCATAACTAAATTAGGACATTAACAGTACATCCTAATGCTCCCTAGATATAACAATAACATCTAGCCAAGTTGGAAGCTAATGAATATTCATGAGAAACTAAGTAAGTAGACTTTAGTAACCAGCTGTACATCGGATTGATTTTTAAATGCAATTAACTTAAATTAATTATGAACTACTTGCCGTTAATTTAAATTATAATTATAATCTGTGGCAGATCTGTGATCTCGCTCTTTTGCTTCTTTTCTGATTTTGATATTACTGAGCAATTGCAAAGTATCTACCTATTTACATATATTTATAATTTATTCTGAACTATAATTTTAAAAAATTAATTGGAGATGAAAGTGTTTAGGATGGAGTTTTATTTAAATTAAATTGGATAATTATTACATCATAGATGGTAATGAGGCCATCATCATCATCCGTTTGTAAACAATTATCCTTCATCTATTTTGGAATAATATTTTCATTTAAACATGCTTAATTAAATTTAATAGACCAATTTCTACGTAACCTTCTATGTCTAGGCCAAAATTGGGAAGTTCTATGTTTGGAAATCTGACTTCAAAACTAAGCAAGTATTTAAGAAGGAAGCTCCCATCAAGGTTTGTCTTAGAAATATTTTGGGTTGCTTTATTTGGATTATTTAAACAATACCAAATGTTTCCATAGCCATCTCTATCAATCTTTAGAATGGCTTTGGAGCCTGACCAGATTTACTCATTGACAACACTCACATCAGGTTTGAAAGGTTGCTATGACATCCCACCAAGCTCAAAATCATTCCCTCTACCTTATTTTGATAATTATGAAGGTCAAATTGTTATAAATTTTGTTTTAAAACTTATATGCATTATATTATTGGTTCAATAAAAATATTCTCAGACTATGAAAATAATGGCGAACCTCATTATTTTGTGCCTCAAGCTGGCGTTTGGGAAATAAGAAAAGAGAAGGAAGCTTCTCATAACAAAATCAGTCGCCAAGTTGTCTTGAGGAAACCCATTGACTGGTGCTACACTGGCAATTATACAATTAGTGTGGGCGGTGATTACATTTGGTTGGTTACTTAGATTTATTTTCACTTTCATTTACACATCCAGAGGAAACATTTCAATTAATATAATTTTATTATTCGTTATATTTTTTTAAGGAAAGATGTAGACTTAAATATTCATGTTTTGATACCATCTTCAAATGGGACCACAGGGATGTTCCTTGGGGCAAGGATTAAAAATGGAGGATGTGAAGTAGAGTTCACTGATGGTCTGTTTTTTGCCATATACCCAGGAAATAATACCTATGCCATTTATTGCAGTTTAGGTATGGCATCGCTTCAATATTTTAATGGTAAATGTGACACTTAATAAATATTTGACTTAATAATAACTAAATATTTGCAGACAAGAGATGCACTTTAGCTTTAGGCACAGTGGATCCACCTGTGAAGTTTGACACTTGGCACAAGCTTGGAATTATTGTAAAGGTGGGCACAACTTGTTGTTATCAGATTGTGTGAACCGCATTGATGAAGTTAATGCCATAACATTTTCCAGGAATCTGACATTACTGTGAGCGTCGACGGAAAGGTTCTTACCAAAGCATCGTCGCCTAACAATATTAAAAATGGATTTGTGGGTTATGGAACTACCGCATTTGGATATGCAGATTTTGACAACTTTAAAATTAACTGAATTTTATGACTAAGATGCGTAACCAGATCATTTATACCACCTTCAGAGCGAATGTACTTTTAAGAATGAATCACCGTGAATCAATAATTTTCTTCAGTAATTAATTTTACACTTTTCTTCAGGACATTAAGTCAATAAACGCATATCAAATGGTCTAAATAGAGCCTTAGTTACTTTGGCGAGTACAGATGCTTGTTAGCACAAGAAAGAATCCTTATGGAGTCATTTTAGCTTTTGTTGTGGTGACTGGAACCGCTTGAACCAAGCCTCTGGGTTAATTGTTAGGCTTCGTTGCCGCTGGGTGGTCTGTCAATTTGTTGCACCATGAACATCAATCTAGCCCTAATAATGTGGTACATGAGGACGTTTCTGTCACGAAAAGAATAAACGTCTGACATTTTCTTAACTTTTTCATCAGGACTCACCTTACCTATCATGGGAACTTTCAATCCCGATTAATCTCAGTTTGTTGTCGCAAATGTTTAGAAGAGTTTTTCCTGTAAATTGTTTCTTATAGCAATTACAAGCAATTAAGACTTAATAAGCTTAAAAACCTGAAATGGAATGTTTTGAGAGAATGTCATGGTACTTTTCGAACTGAAGTGAGCAGGTCTGCTCGAGCCAATTGAGTACTCGGTCCGATGTCCAAACACTTAGCTTTCTCGAGTTCTGTTGTTTTTTGACCTTTTAGTATGAAAAACTCCTAATAAGTCGAACAATATTCGATAAAAAGAACGCATTTACCATCCTTGGTTTGAACAATAATAGTAGTCTCAGCCTCAGTTCTAAAAAGTTTAGGCTTACGTGTCTTTAGGGGCAACCCATAGCTTTATAGCTGCAGAACTTTATCCGCGTTTAAGTAGAAACGATGAAAGTCTTTGGAATTGAGTTTGCGAATATAATTCGGACACCACTGGAGAGGAGATTACAGACGTTGGCGGCCTTATATTGGAATTATAGCTTTTTTCTGTTTGGGGCTACTGGAGTGTTTCTATTTTTCTCTTTATTGTTTTCACCGTTCTTCTTATTACCGGTTATTTATTTCGTGTGGTTCATTTATGATTTTCGAACCCCCGAACAAGGTAGTAGACCAAAAAAGTGGGTAAAATCGTGGCTAATATGGAATTACCTACGAGACTATTTTCCAATGAAGCTTCATAAAACTGCAAGCTTAGATCCAGAAAGAAATTATTTATTTGTCTATCATCCTCATGGCATCACTAGCTGTGGAGCCTTTCTGAACTTCAGCACTGAAGCTACAGGTCTTTCAAAGCATTTTCCAGGTTTAGAATTCAGGCTTCTTACTTTGCCATGTCAGTTTTATTTGCCTTTCTCAAGAGAACTGGCCATGATTCATGGTAAGAAGCATCGTGATTGCTGAGCCATGACACTTAAAATGCTTTTGCAAATATCTAATTGGCTTTAAACAGGAATCTGTTCTGCTAGCAAAAGAAGCATGGAATACATTATGTCAAAATGTGGCAAGGGCAATGCTCTTGTACTTGTTGTTGGTGGAGCACTTGAGGCTTTAGAAGCTAATCCTGGAAACCTCAATCTTTACCTCACTAAAAGAAAGGGATTTATCAAACTTGCTTTGAAGTATAGGTAAGTTTCTTTTTTGATTAAGTAATCACTTTATGATTAGCAACGTTATGAATGATCCAAACGAGAACTTAATAAACAAGAAACAGCTATAGCTTGACATATTAAAATTATTTAAATGATTTTGTGATTATGAAGCCATGTGGTAATTACCATAATCATTATTCAAAAATTGATAATGTTTCCTGAAGGACATCTTTAGTGCCTGTTTATTCATTTGGTGAGGATGATCTCTACGTTCAAGTGTCTACTTCTTCAAACTCATTAATAAGAAAATTTCAAAATATATTCACTAAGTTTTTTACATTTTCTCCACCTATCTTTCATGGTAGAGGGATTTTCAATTACACTTTTGGTTATCTTCCTTACAGGAGACCAGTAAACGTTGTTGGTTAGTGAATATTAACTGCATTGCATGAATACAAGGAATAAGTCAGAATGTGGAATGCCTTATTTATTTTCAGTGATGGGCAAAAGTTAACTAAAAAGTTATTAACTATTAGTTAAACTATTTTTTAGTTACATATTAAAAACTTAAAAAGTTATTAACTATTAGTTAAACTATTTTTTAGTTACATATTAAAAACTTAAAAAGTTATTAACTATTAGTTAAACTATTTTTTAGTTGCAAGTAAAGTTTAACTTAGTCACTAAAACATTTTTAAAAAAATTAAAAAATTTTAATTAATACAATCCTAAAAATTATACTTCCTTAATTATGTTTTTCCAATTCACTGCTTTAGACTTACCTAACTAAAACTATGTTTTGCTCACTTATTTTTTGATTTTTACTTGTTAGTAGTCAATAAGTATTAAAATAAATAGCAACATAGTGAACGTTTGCTTCAAAGATATCAAATTGATCAGATGGCCAGGATAAAATTTACACCATAACCAATGTGAATGAGATGACAATGAAGCTAGTTAGTTAGCTAAAAGTTAGTAGTAGTAATACTTCCCCAGAAGCAATGTGGCACTATATTAAGCTGAAAGCTTGGATGCTTTTGAAGCAAGGAGAGATAAAGTGCAGGCGTTATGGATTTCATAAGTAGGAGCCCAAAGGCAAATGACACTGTGGAATGCAGGAAAAAATCTTTATTCACTCATCTAGTACTAGATGGTGCAGTGAATACTATGCTGGACAGTTGAGGAAATTGGATTAGAAAAGGTGAACCCTTGTCAATCAGATTTGGGAATTGTCGTAATGACTGAATCATAAGTTAATGAACTTCTTGCTTTCCTTATAATTATTGAAGCATTTAAAAATGCTACAGATCTAAGTTCTGAGGCTGTTGAAAGACTTTTCAGTGAGCAGCCATCGGATTAGAATGAGTGATAAACTGCTTGAGGACTTGGTTATGTTGAAAGTTAACAAGCATTTGGGACTGTATTTTCTAATTATACATGGAATGAAGAAAAATAAATAAAAGCTCCTTTATGTTACATGTGTGAATGTTATTACTTAATGACAAACTGTTAGTTTCTTTTTCTTGTTACTTCGCCTTGGAGCTCCAACAGGGATCCTCAGCAGAGTTTCCCCCGTCTTCAAACGTTTCGGCCCTTGAAATCTCCTTACGTTTTTGGGGGGCATCCAGTAATCAGCCGGATTGTCCAGTAATCTGTCGGCTTTGTCGTTCTGGACCCAACTCTTACTGCCGGTTATGAGAGGCACTCATTGGCCTTGTTGTGCCATTCACTGCTGCCTAGACTGAAGCGACTGTGAAAGCTCTCAATGGCTTCTTCATGTTGCATGCCACTGTGAACTTCGACTATGCGAGGCCCTCATTGGCCTTGTTATCGATTGCTTCCACCCCAGTTTGCCTACAGTGGTCATGAAAGCTATCAGTGGCTTTTTCATACTTAATATATGCAAACTGGGCCTTATTTTATTTGTAGCAGCAGCCGGAGATAGAAATTTTCAGGAATTGACCACGGGCCTTTTCGTGGCCGAGGTTTGGACCGCAGTTCATGTTGCTTTGCGAATCCGTGGTCGACCCATTTCTCCCGACAACATTGCATCTCTCAGCCACATCGTCCACTTACCCTGCTGTGACTGCTGAACTGCCCTTGTGACTCAGTCTTGTTCCACTTTTCACCTCCTTTCCTGGGTAATCGTTGCGGCTCTGACTGATGAGCTCGCCTGGGACCATTTTGGCAAGTTGTTCCATCTGACTGCATGACGGTCCGTCTGGGTAGGACCTCTCACTTCCTCGAACATCAGCTCGACAACTGATTCATTGATCTCATTCTGCGCCCGGAATTTCCTTCCAGATCTGAGCAGTGGCTTGACTTCACGAATCGTGCTGTCTGCGGAGTTGTTGTTAGTGTAGTAAAAACTGCCAATACGGACACCTGGGTAGAGGGAAAAACTGCGTCTAGGTACGTTTTTTCAAGAAGGTATTTTTTTATAATGCAATTTGACGCTTAACAACAATGCTAAATTAAGAACCCATCAAATTTGCCTGTAGCTCATCGAAGGTAGTTTTTTATTAACTTAAGTTTGGAGAATGAGCACTCTCATCTGGCAGCGCTAATAGCCAGGGCTAGGAAGATATGCAGCAAGATCACAATATTAGGGGCAGAATCCCCAAGGCGGGTATTATTAAGCTCAAAAGTTAAAAGGGACCATCGATTTTATTGTTTCCTGAAGCTTTTGCAAAATACTACAATCTCTTACTTTCAGCAAAGAACTCTTTTTTTCTCATCTACTACACCAACCATAATTATCATCAAGCAGATTTGATGTTGTGAGAAAGGAGTATTTGTTTGCAAGATCGTGAACTTGCTGAAATCTGACTTCAATGGACACAGTAAAAGGAGAAAAACTGAGGAGAAGGGTGGTCGTTTTTTCTATTTTTTTTTGTGTACCCCTCAAAATGCTGCTTATTGGCACTTGCCGCCTGGGGCGGACTGCCCCTGCCGCACCCCCTTGGTGCACCACTAAATCAGCAAGATCTGGAATGCAAAATTAAGGGACACAGAAAGAATCAAACTATTATCAAATGTTTTTTTAATACATTGTAACAGCTGAGTATTTTCTTCTTAAATTTCATCTACAAATGTAATAAATTATCTTTTATTTATCAATTTGTATGAGTTTACTGTTTCCTATGGTTTAATGCAGACACCTTGATGTAGGGCAAAAGCACTCATAAGGTCATTTTTTGCTGCAATACTAAACAGTCCCTACAGGCAGTTTTACTGATATTTTTAACAATTAATGCATATGGACATTTAAGCAGGATGGAATTATGTATGATGACAACAAAGGAGGCATCAGTGCTTTTGATTTTTACTTTTAAAATAACTTTTAAATGCTTTACTTAAAAATATCTTTTAACACTTCTACCTTAACTTAAATAAATTGTTGAGGTATTACTTGTACTTTTACTTAAGAAACTAAGTGCAATACTTTCTACAACACTGGTAATTAACAGTTTAACTAAAATTATTTAGTCAAAATTTAGTTAAAGTTTAACCATAAAATTTTAGTTAATGCCCTTCACTGTTTATCTCAATTACAAACAAATCCTTTTTTATTTGATAGTTAAGTTCAAATTTCTTATTGATGAATGTGAGATGAACAGAAATACTGAACTCACTCACTATATTTAGTAAAAAATTGTTTTCAGTTGGTGAGCCTCTTGATGTGGACAATGTTGATGAGCCAAGATATGAGGATGTAAGTTCCCAAAATTATCACTCATTCATGACATATTTTCTTAATTTCATTCCAGCAGGTTGAACTATGGCACAAAAAGTATGTTGAATGCCTAGTCAAACTTTTTGAAAGTTACAAAATGCAGTTTGGTATGAAAAAAGAGGATCATCTATGTATTAAATAGATGATGATGACCACCTCCAACCAAACGATTATCTATGCAGTAAATTTGGCAAGAAGAATGAGACATTTCTATATATCAGAGAGACTTGGTTCACCTTCACCCAAATGATTATCTGTACAATAGATATCTAATGAGCACCAGCTCAGCAATTCATTCACTGTGTCAATGCATTGTTTTGGCTAGCACTTTGTGTTTTATTTTCAATTCAAATCTAAAGACATAATCCTGATTTATGAAAGACCAATTTATTTTTTGAACTAAACATTAATAAAGTTGCAATGAAATGTTTAAGTTATGTCACTTCTTCCATCTGATTTTGATGCACCAAAAGTAATTAACCACCAGAACA
>JAJTWR010000278.1:622500-635000 GCA_021613335.1 Whitmania pigra | reverse complement strand
TGCTGATTGATGTTGTTAAAAGTTCTGAGAATTAAATTAATTTGAAGACTCGCCGGAAAGAACAAAAGGTAAACAATGCAGACCCGTTCGCGCACCTTGGCGGCTCTCACACAGGTGAAAGATTGTTGTGTTTCTTCGGTACCGACTGTTGTCCATAAAAAGTGTGAATATTGTGAGGCGGAGTTCGGAACGTCTAGAGGAGCAAAAATTCATGAGAGTCGTGTCCACCCAGTCCAGTGTCATGCGAAACGGTCAGGTAAATGTTACTGGAGATGCAGATGGAACGAAGAGGAATCTCATGTGATGGCAATGAAAGAAATAGAACTGAAACAACAAGGAGTGAAGTTCATTAATATAGAACTCCACAAACACTTCCCACATCTAACCTTAGCCGCTATTCGAGGACACAGAAGGCAAGTAGAATACAAGACTATTCTCCAACAAGAGTGGAGCCAAGAGAGTGCGAGACTTTCGATACCGAAGTTGGAGTGGAGTCTATCCAACAATATGCTATGGTTGATGGTGTCGAAGGCTGCCGATAGGTTTAGGCCAACCATAACGGCGCAGTTGCGATTTCCACAAATGTGGGATAAATTGTTGAAAATATGGAAAAGAGCGGTCTCTGTGGAGAAACCAGGTCTGTAGGCAGATTGGAATAGAGAGAAGATAGAGGACTTGGTAATATGGGGACTGATTCTAGAAAGGGTGAGCTTCTCTAGTAGTTTTGATATAGTGGAAAGGTTGGAGATGGGTCTGTAATTAGACGGGGAGCTAGGGTCTGGCTTGGTTTTTTTAGCAAGGGGAGAACCTGCGCGCGCTTGAAGATGGAAGGGAAGACACCGGAGCTAAAGGAAATGTTAGCGAGTTTGGAAAGGATTGGAGCTAGAATGGGGGAATACTTTTTTAAGAAAGAGGTTGGGAAAGGATCTAGCTGGGATGTTTTGTTGGGCAAAGCTCGGAGGGCGAGACAGGAGAGAGAATCGAAAGAAGCGGGCCAGTGAACTGCATGGTTGGAAGGGGATCAGATAGATGATGAAGAAAGTGTATTGGTGATTGACTGATGAATGTTGGCGATTTTCGAGATGAAAAATGCTTTGAATGAGGTGACAAGAGACTGGCACTCGGCGTCGGAGTAGTGTTGCCGAGGGTTTCTGTTCAATAGGCTATGAAGTGAGCGCCACATGGAACATGCTTAATGAGTCTTTATGAGGCAACTTGTGTCACTCTGTAAGTGTAATGATATGATTAGGCGTATGATATAATCAGATTTAAAACAAGCTCTCTGTTGTTTAAAGTTAACAACAATTTTCATATTTTCTAAAAGTTCTTTGTTTATTTCTTTATAAGATAACAATTCAATCAAAGAATGAGTTAAGTAGCGAAACTACTGAACAAATGCAACACATTCACAAAAAAACATTACACAGATTTAGAACAAAAGAACATACTTGTAAAGTCTTTATGAAGCAGCTTGTGTCACTCTGTAGGTGTATTGATGTCAATAGGGTATGATATAATCCGATTTAAAACAAGCTCTCCGTTGTTTAAAGTTAATAATTTTTATAGTTTTGAAAAGGTTTTTGTTTATTCCTTTATAAGATAGCAATTCAATCATGGAATGGCTTCATTAGCGGAACTAGTTAAGCTGAAAATGGTAATTGAGATGCAACACATTCGCATGTATAATACTAAAATAGCATAAACCTTTTAGTTATAAAGTTATTATTACATATTATTATTATTGTTATTATCCTTATTCAAGTAATAGCACTTTATTACCAAAAGTATGGATAGTCGGTTCAATTACATTTTCAGAATTTTAAAGCTGTTCAAGTGCTGCTCGTGGTTATTTGTGTCCACCAATCAACTCCAACTGAAGCGGAAGAAGATAAAAGTTTATCTTTTAATTATTATTAAACATTTTGTTAAACATTTTGATATGATATTACTAAACTCTATGACTAGTGAAGCATAATAGTTTAAATAAATTGCAGTAAGCACGATATGGACCTACCATGGCAAGAACAACGATACAACTTTGTTACCGGATTCCATCCAAATCGACTTTAAGACTGAAAGTGTTAAAATACGCATGAATCTAATTAAGCAATCAACGGGATCAGCCAAACCACCCTTGATAATGACTCAGTTTCAAGGTCAAAGGTCGGTTTGGAAGCCTGTCGAAGTGAGTTCATTTTCTTACATAAGCATCTTAGATTTTTCAATTGCCCGAATCTTGAATTTTCTTTAAAAATTTTAGATTGCTTTATAATTGAAAGAGTTTTTATTATAAATAATTATATATTGATAGTTTTGTGAAATTTGATTCTAGCAATATCTAAAATTCAAATAAAACTTTAAGTTTGACTTTTATTTTCCAAGTTCTTGGGTTCATACACAGACCCTTCAATTCCTGCTTCCGCAACCGTGGCCATCAAGAAAGGTGAAGAATTTGAAGAAATTTTTTACGTGAGTCATCAGTTATTATTTTATGATAAAATCTCGATTTTTATGCTTCCATCAAATTTCCACTTCTAATCAATGTTCTGCAGGAAGTATTGCATACTTAAATATTAAAAATGCCAATATTCTGATAGCTAAATAATTAATAAACAGAGGATCACTTTTACTCACAACAACAAATCCTTCTCCTTGGAACCTGTTGGTGTTGATTCCCCAGCAACTGAAAAAAACTACAAGGGTGACAATGTCGAGAATAAAAACAAAATTTTCTTCAAAATTGATGGACGACTTCATTCACTCGTTGAAACTCCTGCAACAACAGCAAATCAGAATGTTCACTTTGATGATGATGGTGGTTACATTTGAAATAATATTAACAATAATAACCGTGGTTACTGATATCGATCATGTCGCTATATCGATATAATTAATTAGCTAACAATTTAGTTTTCATGAAATTTACTATTGGATAAAATAATTAAGATCATGTAAATAGGCAGAGAAAGTAGAGTAAGGAAGAGATCGGTAGAGAAAAGACTGATGACAATCGAAACTTACGTAATCATTGATTACTCAACATTCGTTAGGTGAGTCTTGTCTTGTGGGAAACGAGATGTTTTATTACAGATTTATTGCAGATGGTTGATAACGTTAATAAAAACATAATAGTCGATAATGTTTTGACAAAAATTAATCGATATTTATAGATTCTTCAAGGCAAGCAAAGCCTTGTCGGACAAAGAGAAGAAAGAAGACGCAAGGAAGGCCATCTTCTACATGTTTACCCACATCATGGAGGGAGTACGTAGTTAATAAAGTTAAATAATAATTAATTAAACGATTATAATAATAAGTAATCAAACAATTATAATAATTAGTTAAACAATTAAAATAATTAAACAATTGCCAATAATTATCATCATAATCGACAATTATTATTAATGTTTGCTGGTACGACAGGCATCTCTATTGTGACGTTGGCATTATATGTAATATTTAATTATTCAACATAAGGTGAGACACAGTTACGAAAGCATCGACACTGATGGTTTGAAGTTCACCGTCAAGTGGATTGGAGCACTGATTGCAGAAGTAAGTGGTGATGGTGATTGTGCTCGATGTTTGGGATGTTTAAATCCAAACATTTTATTATTTATCGACCAGTTAATTATCAGCAATGGAATACATCCTTGATTTTCATTCTTCAGAGCGCTATGGACGTACCATTCTTTGAAGGTGATCGTTCTAAGATTAATCCATATACTGTCGATGGTTATGTGGCTCTGGATGAACTAAATCAATGGGCTTATGATCAAAAGTACAAATCTGTTAAAAATATATTGCCAAATTATGACACCCTGGTTGCTTTCACAAGGTTGTTAGAATAAAGTGATGATAAAGTAATAGTAATCATAATGATAACAAAAGTTTGATCGTAATGATTATAATAGATGTTTTCTGGTGTTGCTATTTCATCTTTTATCGATGCTATTTGCTTTTTATTACCCATCAATCTTTCATTTATTCACCGATATTTTTTCAGCCATTATTTACAAAACGGCGAAAAAAGCTTAAGAGGCACAACCTATTTGAAAAGGATTTGTCGTTTCGATAGCACTAGCATCGTTCAGTACGATGATTTTTTATTCGCCATATCAGCCACAGCTCATGAGATGGGCCATAAGTAAGTTTTTACGTGTTCTCATTAGAGGAATATTTATGTTTGAGAATGAGATCGAATAACAATCATCATAGATATACAGTTATGATATTATTGATATACGCATATCTAATATTACTAACATTTCCACAAAAAGCCTGGGCATGCTACACGATAATTATGGAAACTGCACAGCTAAAGACAATTTCATCATGGCACAAGGAAGCTCAAAAGAAATAGTTTACAACTCATTTCGATTCTCTAATTGTTCTGTTCTTTACTTGGAAGAAACCATTAAAAATCTAGACGAGTGAGTGGTGGAAAGCTGGATTAAAATTAAAATTTAAAATTGTTATATAATATTTAAATACATAATTATAAACAATATTATAATCAATTACATAATTATGTAATAATTAATTAAATATATATAATTTTAAACCTATACCTAATGAATATGTTATTTCAAAAACCACATTCAGCCTTTTAATTACATTATTACCATGTGTTGTTTAACGTTGTTGTGCTGCAGATCGAACAATAATTGTTTGGTTAAAGAAGGAAAACATGTCGCCAGTGGCCAAGAGAGTGAAATATTTGTAAATTTATTTCCTGGACAAATCTATGATCTTGATGATCAATGCAAAATAATTTTCGGGCCCAAGTCTTTCTATTGCGGCGTAAGAATTTCTAAACTTTTCATTCGACACATTTTATTACATAATTTTAATTGAAGTATTTAATCAGACTCAACAAATGAAAAGTTATACTTTCGACCATTCCATAAATTTAATTCCACTAATGCTTAATGCTTTGCAAGTATACAATTTTCACGGTGTACATTTTAACTTCAAACAAAAGTTCGATTAACTTCAATACTATTTGTGTGATTACAAAAACTATAAACAATGCATGCGAAGGGCGACAAGACAAACCATCACATGTGCGAAAGCATCAGTTGCTTCACGGGTGAGGTTTGTAAAGAATTGAATGAAGGTTTGCATGAATTCATGGCATTGGATGGTACCAGCTGTTCTACGGGGTCTTGGTGCATCAGAGGAAAATGTGTGAACGATATCAGGGCCCCACGAGCTCCAAGTAAATGTTCAGTATTATTTGAATTGCAATAATATTTCAAGAAAATTGATATTATGTGCCGATAACAATGTAAGAAACTCCAATCAACCCATTTTGAACAGAGCATTGCATCAACGGTGACAACAAACTACCTCGGTACAACAACTCTGAATTACTTTGTAAAGATGAAATTGATCGGGATCCAAAGAACAAGTGCAATGAAAAGAATGTCAAACTTGATTGTTGTGTCTCTTGTGAAGGCAATAGGACGAAGAATGGAGGTTGGAGCATTAATTAGTAAAAGTGAAACAATGACATGATTTTAATTAATGTTAATATTGAGGGTCTGTAATAGTATCTAGGATATGTTATGCCATTATAACGTATATTTCAATAATAACAATGTCGATGTTGGTGAGAAACTAGAATTTCTTTCCGTTCAATCATAACAAATTTTTCAAATTATTTTGCAGTGATGGGTAGTTAGTAACTATAAGTAGTTAACTACTAGTTAATAACTACTTTTAAGTAGTTAGAAAGTAGTTAATAACTACTCTTAAAAAAGTAGTTAAAAAATAGTAGTTAACTACTTTTAAAGTAGTTATTAACTACAAATAGTTAACTACTTTTTAACTACTTTTAAAAAAAATTTTAAAATAAAATGAAGAAAAATAATTTTTTTCCAAAATGATTTATATGACTATGTGGAAAGTGTACCAAACTCTTGTGATAATGTGTTAGCTGAACAGCTTAATGATTATTTATCAAACTCCGTAAGAAATGTACAAACTCTACTTAATTATCCAACTGTTTGTGCTGCATTCATCAAGCTTAATTCAACATTACCAAGTTCGGCAGTTGAAAGACTTTTTAGTGTAGCAGGGCAGGTTTTACGTAACAGACGATGTAAATTATAGGATAATCATGTTGACATGATGATTTTTTTAAGAGATCGACTGAAACATCCACTGAATACTTCTGTTTTTGATCAATTTGGATAATAAAATTTTGTTGAAAATGTTACACTAGTGTAAATAAATATGCTAATAATTATGTCTTGTTCAATAGTCCAGAAAATTAATTTTATCAAATGTCAACGGAAAAGTAGTTAAAATAGTAGTTAAAAAGTAGTTAACTACTATGCAAGTAGTTAAGAAGTAGTTACTAACTACTTATTTAAAAAGTAGTTAAAAATAGTTAATAACTACTTTTTTATACTACAAACTGCAGTAGTTAACTACTTTTTAAGTAGTTAAAGCCCATCACTGTTATTTTGCTCAGGTTGTCAAGACACTACAGACGAATGTCTCAGCCTTGAAGCAAAGGATTGTTACAACGGTTATTACGCAATCACCTGCTGTAAAACCTGCAGTGCTCTGGTCCAGAATCCATCGGATGTCAACTGTCTCTATGGAGACAAAGGTGTTAATTGTCAGGACATAATTCCTGCTGTATGTCACCTTTCCACTCAATACTGTTGTCAAACCTGTGCCGCTTATCTTTCCTCGGTCACTAAAATTGTTTCTTCAACAATAACAACTGCAACAACAATTTTTTCCAAGAAAACAAAACCGGTCGCCACTACCACAACAACTTCTCCCCCAACGACAACAACACTTCAAACAACTTCCGGTACGACTCTGTTTGGAAGTACGATTTAAAGCAGTATTCTATTTTTATATCTTATCACAATTAAGTAGTTTTCTATTTTGTAAGTTAGACTAATTAAATTTAACATTAATCTTCATATTACTCATCAAAAGGAGACTTTAGACTCGTTGTTCACTGCTGCAAGGGTCTGGGTGTCACGCAATCTTATGAAGGTTGCAAGGAGTTGGTTAAAAATGACCCCGTCTCTGCTATTATGTGGATGTTGTTAAGGAAGCGTGCAGTGTTTCTTGTAGGAGCTTCGAAGGTGAATTTCACAACCTCTTAACATTTGAAAGTAAATGTTCAACATTTAACTTAACGATGTGTTAAAATGCCGCGTTTTTTATGTTATAATAGTATAATAATTAGGTTCGATATTATATAATTAGTTTTACCATAACGTAATATAATATTCGGTATCTTTCTTTCTTTCACTCATATTCCTATAGTTAATTATAGCAACAAACGAACTTAATATTAAAGATATCACATTTACATTCATGTGTTTTAGATGATAAAACAAATTAATTACAAAGATATTTTACAGAGATATTTATAAAATAATACTTTATTAAATAGTGACCAATTTAATTTAAAAAATTTTTTGAATCACAAAATAATAGTAAAAATTAAAACTCAGATTATTGCATCGATGGCGACATGGATGGTGTGTCAAATAAATTCACCTGTGAGCAGTTGGTGGAATATAATTCTTCCTCGTGCCACCAAGACCAAGTCAGAAGCAGGTGCTGCAAGGCATGCGAAGATACCCTAAGGAAAAGTGTTAAAATCGAAATAGTAATGCTCTAAAATAAAAGAGATGTGTCTTTTGGATTACATATGCTTTTTCTGAAAGTAATCAAATTGCTCCAATTTTTGTGCGATTGTTTTAGCTCTTATTATGAATTTGGTAAGAATAAACACACGTTAAACTTTAAAAATAAGATAACGACTAATTAAACTGCTGGCTAAAATGATATAATTATGGAACAGCATCTATCAATTGGGGATCGAAATGCAACATACTCAGTGCAGGCATACAAAATGATGTGATACAATTCATATCACCAGAGATTCTTTCAAAATTTGTTGATGAATTCAATATAGCTAAGTACTTGGCAGTGATTGTTAACTCCACTATTGATGATAATTTGCGTGCGGATTGGCCGAATGGGTAGCGTTCCTGCATGCGGCGATAATAACAACAGTCGTTATGAATCGTGTTCACAACCCAGCCTGCACTGCCAGGAATCGCCCTCGGGAAGAGGCGCTGTATAAATGGTGGATCGACTAAAAAGTGCCTTCACACCCTATCCGGATGCATAAGGCACTCGTTCCTTAGGGCTCCATTCTGGGTCCCCTTTTGTTTTTAATTTACATTAATGACTTTAAGTGTTCTTCCAGTTTAATTAATGTGTTACTATATGCAGATGATATAGTGACGCATACATCTGGAAATAATGTAAATAATATCATTGCTTTACTTAATAATGAACTGAATTTTTTTAATAATTGGTTTACTAAACACGGTCTAGCTCTTAATATCAAAAAATCTAATTTCATTATTTTTCGTTTTTCTAGAAAAGTAATTGACAACAGCCTTTCTCTTTCCATAAATGGTGTTTCTCTTGACAGAGTGTCATGTATAATAATAAATAATAATAATTAATTTATAAAGCGCCATGTGCATAGCGTCAGAAGTGCCTTGTGTCTTCGCTGTCCCATGAAGTCCTGAAGAGATGGGTCTTCAATATCGCATTAGATATTTGGAGGTCTTTATTGATGAGCACTTATCTTGGCTCAAACTATAAAATATTTCTTACGTTCAAAATCATGTTTCTAAGAACATTGGTGTAATTTTAGAATTCGGCCATTTATTGACCCAAAAGTTGCTCTTCTGTTATTTCTCTTATTTACCTCTACCTATAATATGGCAATATAATATGGGCGGCTACTTATAACACACATTTATATCAATTGAATATATTGCAAAAACGGATTGTACATTAAAACTTTCTTATTATCACCTTCATCATCAACAGCTTCTGTCTTCTCTAACAATAGTTTGTTAAATATATCACAAATTCGTAATTTACAAATTGCTATTTTCATGTTTTGATATGATTTCAATTCTTTCCCCAAAAAATTCCCGGTTTTTTTATATCAAGCAATAATTACATAATCCATGACACTTTGTATGTAATACACATGAATATAGTCCGAATTTCCAAATCTACACTTAAATTATTCTCAATTCAATGTTATGGCCCAAGACTTTACTCCTCCATACCCTCATCTATCAAGGATCTAACTCAATTAAACATATGCCCTTTCAAATTACTTTATTTACTATTCAAAATATCGTCAAACAATATCTATTGCGTGGATGTGTATAGCTTATGATTTTGTATATAACTACTTTTAGGGTCAGTCTGACAGCGGAAGCGTGTGCTTCCTTAAGGCTGGCCCTTTGGGTTTATTTGAATTTATTCGCTTTCGCTTTTTGTTTTTTCTATATATATAACGGCTTGTTTGTTTGATTCAATAAACTCATAAACATTGTTTAAAAAAAGAGCTAAATACAAATGTTAGCAAATTCGATCAATTTTCGTTAGGTCACGGTAAATTCACCGCCGCAAAATTCATCGAGAAAACATTCACCACAGTATATTCATCTCTGGAAAATTAATCCCTCGGAAAATTAATCTCTGGAAAATTAATCTCTGGAAAATTCATTTCTGGAAATTTCATCGCCTAAAAAAATTTGAGAATAAGGGGTTGCGTTTACATTTATGTAGATTACATTATGTATATTTAAATTTATGAAGACTGAAGAATGGCGCTGTTATCATGCTACACAGAAACTTATTAACCTCTAATGGTCTCTGCAGTGGAACTTGGCTACAGTCTCACAGGCTCACAGATTGCAGCCCAATGTAATTAAAGCAAGAGCGATAGAATCAGCTAACTTGGAAACATTTTTAATAACGCGGATACCACTTGTCCAAACTCAAGCATAAACAGTCTCTTCTCAGTTTAGCCTTTTCTAGGCCGATCAATCTCAGGGTCAAACTTTCCAAAACTACCAAATCCCGTCTCTAGCCGCTGTACTTAAGCACTTGGGGATAGTGTTTTAAACCTGCCAGAGCTGCTGCAACACACCAGTCTTTGGCCTTCTCGAGAATGGAACATCCTATCATGACTATCCCGACTTGGAGTCGATGCTGTTGTGAAAGCCTTCGTTGAGAATCTCATCTGGAACCCGGTGATGTATTCCTTGATGATTTGAATCACGGGTTTTGGCGTATAATGCAACTCTAATGTTTTTCAGATGAGTTGGTGAGGGGATCATAAGCATTTGTTAAATCCGGCTAAACCAGGGGTGGGCAAACTTTTTGACTCGAGGGCCGCAATGGGTTCATATATTGGACCCGGGGGCCGGACCAAGAGTAGATGGACGGTGTGTATGTGTGAATTAATATAAATTAAATGTATATTTGTAACATTAAATGTTTAGATTAATTTAAGGTAGAAAAGCATAAAAAGAGTTATTTTACAAAACTTTTATTTTTTAAAACACTGTATTTCAGTAATAAAATAATATCTTCAATTTTAGTGGGAACAGTGTTGTTGGTCTCCCTTTTTTGTTAAGGAATCAAAGTCAGGCGTTAGCTTTGTTGAAGCAATTCGCAGAATAGATCTGAGGTGTTGGTCCGTTAACTGGGATCTGTGACAGGATTTATTGATCTTCATGAAGCTAAACGTCTGTTCACACACGTAGGTCGAGCCAAACAAGGCCAAAATCTTCTGTGCCATCCCCCGGAGGTTTGGAAAACAGTCCTCTTTAAGTGAGGCATAGAACTCTTTTAATGGAAGAGAGCGGAAGTTCTCCTTTAAGATTGCATCAGATTGAAGATTGCTGAGCTGTGTCCTTTGTGTCTGTACTTTCGTCCAGTGCTAGCGAATATAATTTAAAGGACTCTGCAATATTATTTAACTTGTTTGTTATGTCTTCATCAATCAGTTCCACACGACGAGTTACAGTCCTGCGTGATAAACTGAGCTTTTCAAACTTGTCTTTGCTCTCTGGACACAAAAGACCTGCGGTCTCTATCATGCATTCTTTCAGAAACTCTCCTTCAGAGAGGGGTTTACTAGCTTTTGCTAATTTGAATGAGAGCATAAAACTTGCTTTGGTACTTGACTCTTGAATTGCAGATTGTCTGTGAAATAAATTTTGCCGAGCCTGTAATTTAACCAATTAAAATTCATGAAAGTAGGTTCACAAAGGATCAACTAAGCGCCTCGCAAATAATTCTAGAGTCTAGAATTAGACACAGCATGAGGTGAATAAAGGAATAAATTGTCTAGTGCTCCGCGGGCCGGTTAGAAACGGCCGCCGGGCCGTATATGGCCCGCGGGCCGTAGTTTGCCCACCCCTGGGCTAAACTATGTAAAGGCTCAGTCTGTTTTTCTTGGCTCTACAGATTCCTTCCCAGACCATGGCTGTGTGCTCTATACACCCCGGAACACCTGGTACACCACCCTTTTGAACTGATGTGCTGACGTAGTGATTGTCAAGCATGTACTTGCTAAGTCTGGTTGCAAGACATGAAAAAAGATCTTCCCCTCCATGTTGAGCATTGAAATCGGCCTGAACTGCTTTATGTCCTTGGAGTTCTTCTCTTTGGGAATGTAAACCCCCTCCGCTCTTCTTCATTCCTCATCCGAGATTGGTCCATGCTTTTCCGATGATGGTATGATGCAATTTTAGCGTTCTTGGACATCGTTTGTATAAAAGATAAGGAACTTTATTTGGACCCGGCGCTGACCGATTCCTTGACTTTCTGGCAAGTTTCTTGATCTCTTCGAGTGACGGGGTCATCAAGTCAAAGTAATATCCGGCAGAGACATCTCTAGAATGTCTGACTTTGTCTCTAAGCTTTCATTTTGCAGGGAGTTTCTGATGGTTAGATGAGTTAGATTGTCTTCTAACTCGGCTTGCTCAACATTTAGCACACCCGACTTCGAGGGGTCCAGCAACAATTTCCCCTAGTGGGTTTTTGAAAAAAACTTGCCTGAAAAAAACTGTGACTGAACTGTATCTTCTGTGGCATTTGTCATAAATTAAGTTTGTGAAGAATTTTATTGATTTGTCCGTCTTCAGCATCTTCTTCAATCCTTGTCCGAGCGTCGGATCTAGCTATTCCCAAGCTTTCTTGTTCTTGGCCGTCGAAAACTTGATTTTTGGCCTTGGAGGTTCCCATGCTGGAGCGAAGACTGGACTACACGCGAGACTGTGGTTTGCATCCTGCCCGGTGAAGTCCGACATTTTATCTGCGCGCTGATCTGCGACAGTACGTTTTCCTCCAGTTCAGACAGCCTTTCTTGCTTTGATGGGTGATTAATCTCTTCTTCGTTCTAAAGCTTCTTCATGTTATGGGTATCATTAACGTGGTTATCGTCATAGTAAACTTCCCCACATTCATCATTATCACAATCAAAATCATAATTGGCCACATTACCTATTTAATTGAAACTAAATTATTCATCAGCAAATTAAATAGGTTGGAGAATTATGGTTAAAAGGCAAAAGGCCAAAAGATATATTAAAAAGATATTCGGATGTCGTCAAAGTCCATTGCCAGTG
>JAJTWR010000278.1:567500-615000 GCA_021613335.1 Whitmania pigra | reverse complement strand
AATTTTGAGAAAATGCGAAGCGGAATAAGTATTGTTATATATTGTTTAGAATAATTTTCTTTATTATTAGTTGTACAATTTCAATAAATATAGTTTTAAAAATATTCTTCAATTCAATTCAGGTTGCCACACAGAAGTCGTTGTAAAAATAGACCAATTTGAAATCGTTCTGAAATTCCTCAACTCTTCAGACGCCCTCCAACAACAACAACAACAACAGCAACAACAACAACAACAACAACAACAACAACAGCAACAACAACAACAACAACAACAACAACAACAGCAGCAGCAACAGCAACAACAACAACAACAACAACAACAAACCAAGAGCAGACCGAAATCATTCGGCAGCAACATTTTGTCTGAAACAATTGCACAACAACATCCTGACTTGGAATTGGTAGAAATGGTTTTTTTTATTTCCATTTAATTTAAATTTCATGACTCACCGTTAGTTAAGTTGTCTTTCTCATCTATTAAATCAATTTACTGTTATTTGTATACTGTTACGTATACATGTTATTAATTTATTATTTAGTATTAGACAAGTATTTTAGACATTTTCATTGTTTTTGCTGGTTTAGAGAGTGATTCCTCAGATAAAAAGCAATTCGACATTTAATGATGATGATGATGTTGATGATGATGATGATGATGATGATGATAATGACGACAATGACGATTGTTGATAATGATAAATGTTGATGAAACATGTGTGGTGAAACATGTGTGGTGATGGTAATGACGTCTGGAAACGCATGCTACGATGGTAGTGATTACGATGCGTGTGGTATTGATGATGATGATGGTGATGATGATGATGATGATTGATGTAGTAACCGAGTTATATGATGGTGCTGATGGCTGTTAATAAATAACCAAAACATTTGCAGAGCACTTTAACTTGGATGAGGACATAAAAATATTTCTTTCTTTGTTTTCATCAGCCTAACTAGGCAAATTAATTCAGTTATCTTATAAATTAATTATCTCATAATGCATTATAATACATTAATTCTGTAAATCATGCAGTACTTTTTCTTAAAATGTCGGTGTTTGTTAAAGTTAATTTCTGCGTGCATTGAATCTATTTTGAGAAAATTTTGTAAATAGAAATACCTCGTGTGACAATAATAATAGTAATAAATTAATATTACAATAGTAATTAATAATTAATAATAATAAAAAAACAAACAACTTTCTAAATCACTAGTAATTTGTTGAATGATTGCGTGAGCAATGATTATTCGATTATTTAAAATATTTTTGGATTAAGAATGAAATTACAAGTCTAACAATAGTAAATAAATTTAATCTTACTTTCATATGACATCACGCTCAATATAAACACTAGCCATTCCTTGACAACCAACCAGATCAAAAACAACCAGTCTATGGCCAGTGGTTTCCTGGTGGTGTACTCAGTGACCGACCAATCATCTTTCAGACACGCCCAGACCTGCCTCCATGAACTGAGACCCGATAAGAGAAGGAATCTTGTTATTTTGGTGGCCAACAAGAATGATCTTGTAAGGAATAGAGTCATCAGCGAGGAAGGTGATTATCATAATTAATTATAATTGGATGAATGTTTGCTTAATAATATTGTTAGCGTAATTAATATCATAATTAATTAAAAGTAAATGTCTATCCGTTTAATAGTATGGCATATCATAATTATATAATCAGCTTACTATTGTTATACTCTCATATGTAGCAGCTATTTTTATTTATATTTGTATTGGAACTTATGCTTATATTTAGACGATCTTTTGAGTGCCTTGTGTATCCGAATAAATTGGCACTTTTTAATCTTTCTACCATTTATGAAGAGTCCTATCCGATGTCTCCCTGGCAGTGCAGGATTATTGTTATATAGAACAAGTGCAACTTAACTCACAAGAATTTGTTCCTTAATGGTTTGGCGATTTTGCGCCTACGTCATGGTTGCATGACGAGACGCTCAACGTGTGCACTAAACTCGAATGGAATTTATAAATTTTCAATTTAACAGTGCTCATAATTGACCATCGTAATTAAATATTTTAATTAATTAAGCAGCATAAAATTATCAGGAACTTTTACAAGTGAAAAATAAAAAAATCCAACTTTTCTTAATCAGTTTTCTGAGCATTCTCTTACATCGATGGTGAGATTTCAAAGTTAATTAAGAAACTAAAATGCCGATTATCGTCTCCTTGTATTTTTCAGTTAGCATGTTCACTGCACTGAAAACGATTGTTCTCGTACTTCCTTAGGATGATGATGATGATGGAGATGATGACGATGGTGATGGAGATAACGATGATGATGATGATGATGATGATTGATGATGATGATGATGATGATGATGATGATGATGATGATGATGATGATGATGATGATGATGATGGAGATGATGACGATGGTGATGGTGATAACGATGATGATGATGATGATGATGATGATGATGATGATGATGATGATGATGATGATGATGATGATGATGATGATGATGATGATTGATGATGATGATGATGATGATGATGATGATGTGATGATGATGATGATGATGATGATGATGATGATGATGATGATGATTGATGATGATGATGATGATGATGATGATGATGATGATGATGATGATGATGATGATGATTGATGATGATGATGATGATGATGATGATGATTGATGATGATGATGATTATGATGATGATGATGATGATGATGATGATGATGATGATGATGATGATGATGATGATGATGATGATGGAGATGATGACGATGGTGATGGAGATAACGATGATGATGATGATGATGATGATGATGATGATGCTGATGATGATGATGATGATGATGATGATGATGATGATGATGATGATGATGATGATGATGATGATGATGATGATGATGATGATGATGATGATGATGATGATGATGATGGAGATGATGACGATGGTGATGGAGATAACGATGATGATGATGATGATGATGATGATGATGATGATGATGATGATGATGATGGAGATGATGACGATGGTGATGGTGATAACGATGATGATGATGATGTGATGATGATGATGATGATGACGATGATGATGATGATGACGATGATGATGATGATGATGACGATGACGATGACGATGACGATGACGATGACGATGATGATGATGACGACAATGACGATGACGATTATTATTATTATTAATATTATTCTTATTATTATTTTACAATATTATTATTGTTATTCTGTTTTCATATTTTAAACATTATTTATTGTTACCGCAGTGAGATAACTCGTCGATGAAGAAATCTATACGCGAACGAATTATAATGCATAAGTCTCCGGAAAAAATTGAAGTTTTTTTCACCATCATCGTCATCATCATCAACTTTCTTTCACCTCAACAAATAATAACAGAAGATTTTGAACCTGCACAAATAAATATTCATTTGCAATCCAGCTGCATTGACTGTTTCAATCAGTTACTTATATGTTTAATTTTTTATTTTTTTCGTCTTCCAATGAGTTCAATTTTTAAATGTGAAAAAAAAAGGATTTCAAAAAGCCACAATCAGCCGATGAAACCATCACTGCCCTAGGTACGTCATCGTCATCATCATCATCGTCATCATCATCATCATCATCGTCATCGTCGTCGTCGTCGTCATCATAATCACCATGATTCCCTATTCATTGGAGGCGAGAATGATGATTGGCGTCGATAAAAAGTTAATGTTAATATTGGAAGTTGCAGATGTTCAGAATAACATGAAACCTCTTAAAAATAAGAAATATACAATGGAAACACGTTCCTTGACAATTTGTAATAATTATTCCGTACTATTACCACTTCAAGTATAATTAACGAGTTAATTTATGCGAAACATGAGTTTTGTAACAGTATATCCAGCATAATATGAGGAACAGGAGAACAACAAAGACGACAAAATAAGCCAATAACATAAAACAAACAAAAGTTCCTAATCAATTAAAGACATTCGCTCACATAATTTTATAAATCCACAATTTTAGTAGTTTATTATAAAGAATTTATTTTTTGAGTTCTTGATCAAGTCATATCGTAGTGTATTCCATCACGATACTCCGAGACATTTATATAGCGCCTGCAACCCCAAACATTTGCCAACTTTAGCTAAACAAGTCTAAACCCGATAATATGCCATATCTTGATTATTCTCTTATATATATATATATATATTTAATATTTAATAGCTAAACTGTCGTAAATGTCCAACGTTGTTACTTAAAAATTTATAGGTAGATTTACAAACATTTCAGATGGCATGAAATTGGCCACGAAAAAGCAATGCAAATACATCGACCTATCAGCTCTCTTGGATCACAAGGTCGATGATCTATTGGTTGGCACAGCTCGACAGATCTACCTGCGACAGACACCACCGCCAACGATACCAAGGCCGAGGGTCTATTTCGACGAGGAAGGCAATCCTGTACCTGACGATTACGATGTTGACGACTACAGTGAAGATGACCAATACGAGAACAGGGCTCACGTAGCAGCCCTCGAAGCAAACGCGAGTTCAGCCACGCCGCGTCTAAATCAAAGATTTGCCTTCCTTAAGCCCCTTTTCGGCCAGGCTCAGAGTAGAATGAGATTCAATCCCGGGAAATTCCAGTCTAGGGTGGGCAGTTTGGTTTTGGGGCTTTTTAAGAGGAAGAACAAAGAGTCTGACAAGAATCTGAGTTCTGCCTTCAGCGGCCACACCTATGCCATGACCAGCATTTTCCCTGCTACTGTGGGGGCCCTGAAGAACAGATGCGATGACCTTATGAGTCCCTGATTATTAAGCTGCTGTTAAATGTTATGTAATATGCTATTATTTTAGATAAGGCGTTTTGCTTTTCTTGACATTGAAGTGTTTTGTCAATATTTGAATTGTTCTTGGGGCATTAAGTCACTGTTCGTATAATATTGAGAGGCTAAAAACATTATTCTGCTTCGATGATGCGAAGATGATGATAATGATATTTACGTACAGCATATACTCTTGGTGCATCATCGAGGGAGTAAGATAGCTGATGAAGGAAAGATTAGCAATATTTTGCAATATCGAGAATAATTAATATTTTATTTAAAAATTGGTAATTTCAAAAATTGCATTTATAATTATAATTATAATTGTATTTTATTATATATATATATATTGATATTTATTATTATTATTATTATTATTATTATATTATTATTATTATTATTATTATTAAGTAATCTTTACAAGAATTCCTAATTAATGGTCGAAATGTTGTTGTGAGGTTTAGAAGATTTCTCCAAACAAATTGTTGTAAAGTCTGGTGCATCACAATTTTTAATTTCCGTTTTCTGTTAACTGTTTGAAGCATCAACATTTTTAAGCATTTGCATTTACTATCAAAATTTTATTTATAATCAGAATTCTTGAAATTCATAATTACAAAGTTCAAATTGTATATTAAGTTTAAGTTTCATCAATAATAAATTATGTTTTATTTAAATTAAATAATTACATTGTTACTAAGTAATAATACAATAATAAGCAAAAGTATAGCACAACTAGGTTGTTTTCGTGTTTTTGTATGCCTTAATAAAAAACTATTCAAATGCAGAAATTCCACAATAAATCAATCATATTGTTAATATTTCTATTTCATCAACGAATAAAGAAAATATTTATGAATGTAATATTTCTAAACTATTTCGGACCTCGCCTAAATAATCGAATTGTTTGAATAAATTGAGATTAATCACAAATAGTAATTTTTTAACTTTGCAGTTATTTAAAGTTATTTAAAAAGATACTTAATTCCAGTTGTGAACCTTTACTTTGGACCAGTTCTGCTGTATATAGGTGAGATTAGAAGTAGTTTCTGGAGTGAGGTTCATTCTTGAAATAGAGACAATGTTGCCTGAAGCCGAGAACATTCTTTCGCTAGAAGTAGAAGAAAGGGGACAGAAAAAATGCTCTAGCAAGTCTGGTAAGGAGTGGCATGGAATTCTGCTCCGTGGGATTTACTTGGTTGGTTGGTGACTCTAAAACATCTGCATAAAAACCGTATAAACGTTCTCTGACGGGTTAGGGAAGGAGGGCTGATCGATTTTTAGATTTTCTCAAAGAAACAACAATATATTAAGTCATCATGGTGTTTATAAATGCTGCAATAAATTGGAGCTCCGGTTCAAGTCGAGAATGATTCGAAAAAAAAATAAATAAACAACTTTCAAATTTATATTAATAATTAAAATAACGTAACATCACGTTATTCAAATAAAAAATATGTTTAAAATAAAACTGCATGTTTTCATCTCACGAATCGAAGATTTTTTTTTAGTTTATTTATTTAGTAATTTTTTAGCTCTCCATTTACAATGCTTACGATGTTTGCCACCCGAAAAATTAGTTGTTGGACTCAAAGTTCAGAAAAATTGAGGCTTCGGATAATTATTGTTCTGATAATTTAGCCTAATACATATAAAATTATAAATTACAATTTTAGGGCAGTTCTTAAAACTATTGACCAAGTTTCTACTATTCAAATCACAAAGCCATAAGATTTGACAAAATGACTTAAACAAGTTATGTGTGTTTATTGCTTTTTAATAAATACGTGTTATATATAATCTCGTACATTTTAATCATACCCCGCACCAGACATTAAATTCGTCCTCGAACATTGAGTTATTAATGACTGTAGGTTTCTAAAATTTTTTTTAATCAGTAAAAAGTTTTTTCAGAAGTTATGTAGGACAGGGGTACTCAAACTTTTTTGGCCGGGGTCCACATTACGTAATTTTCAGATAGGCGGCGGTCCACAAGGGTCAAAGTCATGCGGACCGGGGGGAGGGGGGGTGAAGTAAAAAGTAATGAATTAATATTAAAATATTAAAATGCTGTCAGACATTTTATTTAGTGTGATGCATGGAACTGCTTGTAGTTTGACCAACTTAAACATAAGAAACACTAGAGTCTAAAATTTCTATTCACTATTAACTATTATAACAGCTTTTTCATCGTTTCACTAGTCGAAAAAAACATCAATAATTTCATTGTTATTGATTCTTGGAAAAGAGTCTTTCTCACAAGACATCAGCATGAAGGATCGTAGAATTGACTGGTTCAGAAAATTTCTTAATCTGTTGAAAACGTATTTCAATTTTGAAAACGACCTCTCACAAGCAACTTGTGATGAGGATAATGTCAACACAAATTTGTAAGCCAGATACAAATTTGAATAAGCAAGACTATGCAAATTAAACTTCTGGAGAACAATAATAACAACAAACAATACTCAAAACAGTCAAAGCATTCAAGCCACAAATTTCGAATTAAATTTTGATTCAGTTTCACAACATTTTTTAAAAATACTTAGACATGGAGTTATCATGGGGCTATTTTAACGGGGCTATTTTGTCGCCGGGCTATTTTGCCGTCGTGTTGTTTTGTCCTGGGCTATTTTGTCTTGGGCTATTTTGACGGCGGGCTGTTTCGACGGGGCTGTTTTGTCGGGGCGGTTTTGTCGGATTCGAACCCTGTTTTGGGGACATTGTCCTAATTATCTATTTATGCAATGTACTTCAATTAGAATTAAAAAAAACGATTTTGACACTGTAAAATAGATTTTATTTGTTGCTTTAATATGTAGCTGTGCATCATCTGAACAAGTACTCTTGGATTTCTTTAGAAATTAAACAATATCGATAATATCAATAAACAAGCATAAATATTTTTCTCAATTTGATTTATATTTGAAAATGAATTATACATTGTTTTATGTTTTTATTTATAAAATAATTTGTTTGATAATATATCAGGTAATCCGCTATGTGACAAAAGCAGATAGCTGCAAACGTTATCTGAACTTCAAAGACAAAACTAATGAACTGATGGAGAAATGCTTTCACAATTCTAAGAAATCTGAGAATATTGTTGGATCAACCAAAGAGATTCTAATTGAATGCCAAAAGTTTTGTTTTTCGATGATTCAATTGAAAAAATGGCTGCCTCTTTCTCCAGTTTTTCTTTATCTTTGTGTGATTTTCGAAGAAGGTACCGTAATGAAGAGAGTGAAGAAAAACGGCGCGTTATTCCGTAGAAAGAGACAATGCAATAGACCAATCCAAAAAACTCTGCTCTGAAATGGGGATAAGCGTAGACCGTTGAATCCGCAAACAGAAACGAATGAATGAAGCAACGCTGGGATTTTGACGCTGAGTTGAGACGGAAAATATTGTGAGTCATTGACAGGTTGACTGGAAATATCTCGAATATTTCAGCAAGTTCACTTCTACATGATTTAAGTGAAACTGAAC
Organism: Whitmania pigra; assembly: GCA_021613335.1. Classification (NCBI taxonomy): domain Eukaryota; kingdom Metazoa; phylum Annelida; class Clitellata; order Hirudinida; family Haemopidae; genus Whitmania; species Whitmania pigra. The sequence continues at coordinate 606,687 of JAJTWR010000278.1, read as the reverse complement.
GGTTAAAAGCATTCTCCTCATGAATAATAAACTAGCGAAAGTGGTACATGGATTGCTGCTCATTTTGGTCCAATGGTAGCAACCGTTTCAAGCATTTGTTGTTTGCTTCCCTGCTCTTTTGATGTCAATTGGGATAATGTATCTGTTTAAAAATGAATTTCAAACTAAATAATGAATCTGATCAAACTAAATAATTTAATCTGATCATTTTATCGAAGTCTTTATCCTGCCATCTGCCAAATGTTTTTTAACTACGAATATAAATGAATTTTCAAACAGCCATCTGATGAATGAAATGAAAAAATGTGAGATGTGCTTTGGTGGATTAAGGATTTACCAGCAATTCTCAATTTGTTTGGCGCTGTTTTCCCCTCAGGAACATTTGCCATGCTTTGGCGACCCCAACAATAAATTGATTGGGCTACCTTTCACTCAGTTAACTTTTTTTGTTTCCGTTATGCCTTTGTCTTCTAAATTTTATAAATTTATAGGAACATTATAATGTTTACATTTAAAACATTTATACGCACACTTGCACTTAAAAATTGAAAAAAAGTTTTAAATAAGAAAAGCGAGAGCAAATCATCTTCAACATTAAGTATATTCCTGTATTTCGAATTGCTGATCAACAAACTCTTTTTAGTTTATGAAAAGAAAGTATGTAAGGGTTAAGCAACGCAATGTCGTACAAAATAGGATATGATTTCAAACATTTGACCCTAAAGGTTAAGCGATATTGTAGGGAAATCCAACAAAAAGCTAGCATGATAATTGGGCGCTACATAAAATAGCATGATCTAAAAATAAGTATTTTAATCAACAATATATGTAGAGTTATGAATTTCATGGTTTAGTTTTATCAAAAATAGGATTCTAAAAAATATTACACGTTAATTTTTTAAGCAGATTCAGAATCTCACTGATTTCACTCCACTCTGACAAACACATTGTCAATATTAACAAAACAGCATCGGCCATATCTAGACTTCTTCCTATTCTCTCGTCTTTTTCTACAAGAGTCCAAAACATTCTCATAAAAGCATTTTGCACATGTTAGGCCAGTATTGGAATACAGCTCACAGGAAATCACCTAGATACAGGATATAAAAAATTCAGAAGAGATTTATCATCCTCACTCTGTTCAATACACGCAAGACTTAAACTCAAATTACCTACTTTAAAAAAACGTCGATTTCTGTCTGACCAAACAATGCTTCAAGATAAAAAAAAAATCGCCTTACTCACAATATCTCTCATCAGCTCAAACTATTCTAAGACCCGAGGCCACAATCACCAACTGAAAACCAGGAAATTTCAATGACTTCAAAACACTTTTTTTTTGCAACAGTATCGTAAAACCGTGGAACTCCTTACTGGTTGACATTGTAAACTCTAAAATTTTAACCCGCTTTAACTCAGCCGTTCGGCAATTAAATTTTAACCAATACCTTAGATTTAAAGAACTTAAAGTTTAACATGCAATTTGCTTAATTAGATTTCATTAAATGATGACTTATGAAATATTACAATCCCGTCGAAGTAAATCATTTCATGTTTCACCTTTACATAAAACTTCCAAGTGATGAAAAATGTTTAATAATGTTGCAAATGTCTCCCAGTTTTCATTTCATTTCGCCCACGTTGTCACACCCTCCGACTACGCCAAGAAAAATTCTCCAACAGGCTCCATTTCTTCATCAACCGACTAGTGAAACCTTGGAACTCTCTACCTCCAGATATCATCATCTCCTCAACCCATTTCAGATTTCAATCTTTTGCATCCACCACCGATCTCAACAAATTTCTGACAATTAAATCATTCCAAGTTTGTTCAGTACCACTCTTTATTTATAGACCTATAAACTGGCCTACAATTTGTATTAGTGGTCAGTTGTGATCCTTTTTTTGGTTGAAATAAACAAATGTAAATTTTAACGTTGAATGAACACAAAATACTAAGCATGTACAAATCAAATCTTCAATCAAAGATTTCTGCTTAAATTTAAGTCCTTGTGGTTATTATAAATGTTGCAATGGCATTATCATAACATATTTTAATATTCGTAATTTTAATTATAATTATTCTTTTTATCTTCTTACCGTTATTCAATTTCGCATTGAATTAGAACATGCTATCATCTGAAAAAAGAGTAGAGGACATAATTAAAATTAAAATTAATAAAATATCATTAATACGGATAACAAATATATTTATGTAATAAGCATAAATAAAAACATAAATTATAAATTATTGGGATTTTTAGGTTTTAAAATAAATTCATTAATAAATGGCCCTTGAGCAACGTTTCATGGATTTACCTGAGCAGGTGTTAGCACTGTCAATTATTCATTTGATGATGCAATTCATTTGAAATAAATTTAATCATTTCAAGAAATCATAAATAAGTGAATAAATAAATGAATTTGTGTTCTATTAAGTTATAACTCATATTATATTCAATTTTGTTTCAGTCTTATTGACATACAATTTCAAGCAACAATGAATCTATACAAATATTTATAACATATCAATATCGCAATTCAATATTATTGTTGTAATAATTAATATAATAATTACTATTATTATATTTTTTATATGGCATTTTTATTTGTCATATTTTTAATAATAATAACAACAACAATAATAATAATAATAATAATAATATAATAATAATAATAATAATAATAATAATAATAATAATAATAATAATAATAATAATAATAATAATAATAATAATAATATAATAATAATAATAATAATAATAATAATAATAATATAATAATAATATAATAATAATAATAATAATAATAATAATAATAATAATAATAATAATAATAATAATAATAATAATAATAATAATAATAATAATAATAATAATATATAAATAATATTTATAAATATTAATATATAAATAATAATTATTATTATCCTCTGAAGTGGTTCTTTTTATGATATGTACTAACTGTTCATTTTCAAATAAATCTATTAATATTTATTGGTCGCTCAATGAGGTAAATATTTGCAAAATTTGAATTTTTTCGCATTATTAGCACTCTATTACATACGTGTATATATTAATTATTATTCTTTGATGCTTATGTCATCACAGTAATTCGAGTAATTTTGATCCAAGTTCACCATTAACAGTGAACTGTTCTACAAAAGGTTGTTTGCTTCATCTTGCAACTCTGGTACCAGGAGACGGAACATTGACATGTTGCCATCACGTAATGGAACTAATTGTTGCAGAGAGGTTTGAAACACTGATGGGAACCAAGCATAAAGTTGTTCAGATATTCATTGAGTATTGGAGTTAATTTGAAAAGTACAGGCTTTTAAGTCTAAAAGACTAAATGTTGATTTCATTGCATCTGCCCTCATGCCCTCATGTTATGGGTGACCTTATTCGCTTTATTTGACATCAACTAACAGAGACGATTATCATGAGATTCTTAAGACATCACTTTTATTTCTCGGAACTGAAATCACTGGAGGAATATACAGTCAGGCTCTCAGGTCATACTTTATGACCTATTGGATATAAAGCATATTGGATAGCAAAATTGATTTGCAGCCTTAAAATTTAGATGTTTCGCTCCTAACTTCAAGTAACTACATGTAACTCAAGTAACTCATATTTTGGCCGCTTCGCCACTTTTGTAATGAAGGTCTAACTGAAGGCCCGATTTACATTTCCATGCGTTTCTTCTGCTCCACAGAATGATCTGCTCATATTCTGTGAGTTAGAAAACTACAAAACATGAGTGAAGCTCATAATGTGTAATTAAGTCATTATCTGGACACATATGGTGTTTAAGTGAAGTTCTAGTCGATTTAGCAATCTCTAACTAAAAAAAAAGAATAGTTTTAATTTAAGAATTCTAGCAACTCAAAAGGAACAGAAACAGTTCCTGTTGCAAGTGATGGAGAAACATTGCCATGACCTCGCATATCCTAACAATCCTTCCATTATTGATGCATCAACAGAGTAGACAAAGATGTTAGACACTATTTTTTCAGAACTGCCTTTCACATAATAGACATCAATACATAATAATAGACTTAAATCAATTAAATTAAAATTAATGAGTTGAACTGTTGATTTTTGAAGAAATTGACGGTCATCAATTCAACTTAATCATTTAAAACTTTGTCAGCTTTGAGCGACCAGTAACTGTTAATAGAATACATCAAAAATTTGCAAGACTTTTTCTTTATTACGAACGCGTTTGGGAAGTGGGCGCATGAAATTAAAAAAAAATAATTTTGAGTGGCACCCTAATGGACAATACAATCAACTAACGATCCAAATGCACACAAATAGCCCCATCGAACAATTAAGAATGTATTTCGTAAAAATGACTACAAAGAATTGATTTATTAGTATTTTTTAGTTGATAATTTAATTTAATATTTTATTATTTGTGTTCAATGTGCAATATCTTCAAGCCTCTCTAATCATTTTCTCTCTCGTCCTTCCAATCCTCCTCTTATCTTTCCATTGCTCCTGCTCTTTAAATTATTAAAAGCAAAGTTCGCATTATTATGAAACAAGATGGCGGTTTTTACTGCAACTTTACGCCATGTTAAGAAGGGGTACTTGCGTTAATAACCATCCCAACACTGCACTGTCACTGGTGATGATGGTGATGATGATGACGATGACGATGCTGACAAAATGGTGATATTTTTATTGGCTTTTCAGGACAACTCAAGAAATGCCCCATTGGCAAAACTCATCATTCCTAAAATGTCCTCAGGTTAAAAGTCAATTATCCCCATGGCACGTGACCCGAATCCGTGAATAGGGCAGCAGTCTATTTGCAGATTGTCTTTGTTTCATGCAACAGTTAGTCACCCTTCATTTCTTCACAGTCGTCATCATTGTCGTCATCGTCATCATCATTATTATTTATTTATTTAAGCTAATATTTAAAGTGCCGAAAGCATCCATGGCAGGATTTAAAAGGCACTGTTACAATCTAAAAAAATTAGTCCTACAGTCGAACTAGATTTTAAAAGAATTTTTTGATGTTAATGAATGGGAAGGTTAAATAAATGAGTGTTAAGGTTATTTTTAAACAACATCAACGTCTCAGGCGATCTAACATGAAACGGGAGATCGTTTCACGTCCTCGGTCCACATGCATGGAAGGATATGTCTCGTATATATGGGTCGGAACGATGACGGCTGGTTCGGGTCAAGGTTGGGTTTCTTTGTCGGACTAACCCGAGCAACTTTGAAGAGTACGGGAACCTCCAAACATTTATTAAATATTGTGACACCAAAAGGGGTTATATTATTATTATTATTATTATTATTAGTAGTAGTAGTAGTAGTAGTATCATCATCATCAACATCAGTAGCAAGAGCAACAAGGACAAGATCATCATCGTCATCGTCATCGTCATCGTCATCGTCATCGTCATCGTCATCGTCATCGTCATCGTCATCGTCATCGTCATCGTCATCGTCATCGTCATCATCATCATCATCATCATCATCATCATCATCATCATCATCATCATCATCATCATCATCATCATCATCATCATCATCATCATCATCATCATCATCATCATCATCGTTATTCTTATTATTACTATTATCATCATCATTATCATCATCCTCGTCATTGCCATCAATCGGCATGTCACCATTAATCAACTTAAAAGAGAAAAGATGATGCAATTGGTAGGATTGATATTTGAAATTATTTAAACATCGGCTTTATTTGACATTCATAAATAAGCCTTACAAACAGTCATTTAAATAACTAATTAATAATTCACAGCAGCAATCATTTTAATAGCTAATTTGATTTCCTTCTTTATGATGTTCATTACTTAATTTTTTTAATTATTTATTAGTTATAAATTATCATCAACACCATTAATAGTAAGAATTTATGTAATATATTTATAAATAATAACTAAAGTCGTTTGTTGCTCTTGATGTTATTCAGTATGCATGGTTTATTATTAATCAATAACGTAAAAAAAATTAACAAATAAAAATATCTATTAATACGAAGTAAGTTTAATTTTTCGTTTATTCATAATTTAATGTACTCATTGCATGGAAAAATAGCAAGTGATTTTATAGCAAAAATAAAAATATTTATCAGTTAAATATTGATATTTACAGGATGAGTTATTGACTGCATCCTTTTAAGAACATCATCCTTTCTAAGATGAAGTGAATAATTGGCACAAAGGCGATGATAATTCGTATTCATTAATTTTGGGTTTACATCGTATTTTAATTTTAAAACGATTTTATAAATTATTTAATTTCGTCTTATGTATTAAACGTACTAATGAATACTAATGAATGTTGTTAACCATCATTACCAATATCGTCACCATAATCGACATTATCATTATCGATTATCATCATCGTCATCATAATCGTCGTCATTACAATCATCATCATCTAGCAGAGTCGTAAATATTCCATCCAATAGATGACCTCGGAAATTATAATGAGCATCTCATTAATTATGCAGGCGCAACCCGACGTGGTTACTGGAATAAGTAATAAATAGATGATCAAGTAATTCGATTAAATATTTATTAATTGCACACACAAAATGTATTAATTCCGAATAAAAGTCAATTTTATATTTTAAGAGATGTTAGGTAATAATGATTATTTGAAGTTTTTAGGGAAATAAGATTAACTTTGCAATAACTATTTAATAATAAATATTTCTGAAAATACTCTTTGAAATTATATGCCGCCAATTTCAACTAATACATCACTCAGAATCCCTCAAAATGGCTACATTTGCTTCCAATTTTCAAATTATTTTTTACGATTTGTCTCGAGGAAAGCAAAAACAAAATGAAATTATGTTTTACAGCATATTTTGAAAAATAAAAATATTCCACAATTATGATTGTTAAATGTTAATTATTAATTAGATTTTTAATTGTAAGGTTTTCTTCAACTTTGATTAATATGACGTGTTTGAAGTATTTATTTATTTCAGAAAGTTTTAATCTCCGTTTTTATTTCTTATCATTTTGGGTTTTTTTTACAAAATTTCCGAAATATTAAAAAATATTTCATGTCATGTTTTTCTTCCACATGAATGGTTTTTTTTTGTAATTTTTAATATTTACGTCGTTTGTTCGCCGAAACGAATCTTGTTGTTTACGTTCATCAGATTAACAAGAGTTGTTTACATCGCTCGTGTATTCATGCATTGGCAGCCATTAATTCTGCATAATCATCATCATCATCATCATCGTCATCATCATCGTCATCATCATCGTCGTCATCATCGTCGTCATCATCGTCATCGTCATAGTTGTAATTTTTAAATAATAATAATAATGGACCAATACTAAATTGTGAATAGAGTGGAAATGAATATCACTATCGGACTCGCGGACATATTTAGACTTAGATGGAGTTTACCACCCGCTTTGGGCTGAAATCCCAAACAACCCGACTACGGAATCGAGCCAACTTTCGTAATAATAACCAAACATTTTAACCACTTTCACCAGCAACAACCATAACAACCACTTCAATCACTTTGAACTACATTAAACACCTTCAACCACGTTCAACCACCTTTCAACCATTTCAACCACCTTCAACCACCCACCGGACTGCTGCATAAGGAACGTCACACTGAATCCTATTTATTACTTAAACCCAACCCTGGCTTTTTGGGGGCAGCATTCCTTACAGGGTCGACGTATAAATTAGATTGATAAGCGGTTTTGCTTTTACAGTCGGAAAGTAGGAGAACATAAATCATCCAAACGCAACGGATGGATGACGCGATTAAAAGTCTGGAAGAGAAGTTGGTATTGTTGTTTAAGTTTCAGTCCATCCATCCATCCATCCATCCTCCATCCATCCATCATCCATCCATCCATCATCCATCCATCCATCCATCCATCCATCCACTCAACCTCGCCTAATTCTTGCAAAAGTTAAAAGCCTAAAATGGTGACTTGGGGACAAGAACCAATCAACCCAAGGAACAAATCATAGATGATGATGGACTTATGGATAGATGAATGATCCAGCCATCCACCCCTCCAACCATTCATCCATCCGTCCTTCGATGATCCGAATTACATGGATATCTCAAGGGTCCAGAATATCGATCCAAAAACTCGACATAAATTCTCAACAAAACGATTCCCGTGCAAAATTTCATCAATCCTAACGTTGTAGCAGCAGCAATTTTTTTTGTCAAACTGTTCTTTCCATCAATCCATAAATTTATTTAAACACTCCATTTAGCTATAAATTATTATTGTTATTATTATTATTATTATTGTTATTATTATTATTATTATTATATTATTATTATTATTATTATTATTATTATTATTATTATTATTATTATTATTATTATTATTATTATTATTATATTATTATTATTATTATTATTATTATTGTTGTTATTGTTATTATTATTATTATTATTATGCATAGGCTTATTATTGCTTCAGCGGCAACAACAACAACAATATTAACCATCTACGCAATCAACCATCACCTTCGTCCATCCATCTGTCCATCCAGGCGTATTGTCATTTGTCCTCTTCTCGATCCATCATTCTGCCGCCATTTAATTCGTTTATTAATCACGCAGACGACTTTTTAAGAAGTTTATGAAGATGAGCATCTTTGAAGTCACCAATGAGAAATAGACCGCTTTGACGCGGGAATAAATGAAACGATGTTGATGACGATGACGATGATGATGACGATAATGATGATAACATTCTCGATCTCCATCAAGTCATGGTAATGATTCTGAAATCCTCTCCCTCTTTGAAGCTTCACACGTGGTTCTGATAGTGATCGTATTTCACTTGGAAATACAATACACTCCAGGGAGGTAAATGGGATGATGTAATTGTTATCATGACTATCATTATAGTCATCGTCGTCGTCGTCATCATTATATACATGTTGAATTGTAACGTTATTGTTAACTGTTAATTTTACGATAATGTTACACTTGTTCTTGTAACATCATTATCATTATCAACACGGCAGATATCTTACAGTTAGATCTACAACCGAATTTAATATTATTAATAACCATACTTATTAACAACTGTAATTATTATCGGTAACTATAAATATTTTGTTTATCAATGTTAATTCATTTGATTGTCCTTCCATTTGATGGTGAAAGTTGTCAGAAAACAATTTTATGCAACTGTCCCCTCGTGACGACGGTGACGTCCAGTTGTCTTTCAGTGTCCATCATAAACCTGGGTGGTGATGGTGATGATGATGATGATGATGATGATGATGATGATGATGATGATGATGATGATGATGATGATGATGATGATGATGATGATGATGATGATGATGACGACGACGACGACGACGACGATGACGATGACGATGACGACGATGACGATGACGATGACGATGACGATGACGATGATGATGATGATGATAATGCTACTGGTCATGATGGTATTGATGTTGTTGTTGTTGATGATGGTGGCGGTTGTGGCGATGATAGTGATGGGACGATGTTGATGATGATGATGACATGACTATCACGATGATGATGAGGCAATTATATTCATTGTAAATAGGATAAGATGTGATGTCAGATGATACATAGTGTGACCTACTTTTGAAAGACTAGAAAGAAACGGATGATAATGATGATGCTGGTGATGATGACGTTGTATTTTATTTTGTTTTTATTGCAGTTGATCATTGTTATCACATCCATCAAAGCAACATTTTGTATATTTCGATTATTATTTTTTCAATATTGATATTACTTATCAAAATGAACTCTCATATTATATTCTTTATTATTAATATTAATATTTTATGATTATTTTATTGACGTATGACAAATAGAAATTTGAGAGCGAAATCTCATTCCCACTAAAATCATCTCCATGTCTTTATGACATCTTCAACCACGTTATGACGTCAGCAAACATTGATGACGATTGCAGTTTTAATAGGACCACCATTCTGTTAATACATCAATTATTTCTTTCTCATATTATTATTATTATTATTATTATTATTATTATTATTATTAATATTATTATTATTATGTTTAAGGTTCTCAAACGGGTCAGGGATTACCCATGGGCCGTGAAATTAAAATGTTGCTATTTACAAATTATTAAAATTATTGTCTGTCCGTCAACAACCCCAGGACACTCTTTTGTGCCTCCTTCAGGTGTTTTGCTTAAAGAATTTCCAAATCTTGTATATCTCCAACAACTTCCTTATTGAGATCCACATGAGGAATCTTTTTGTGACTCCATGCATTCTCCAGAAACGCCAGGACTCCAAAGATTTTGTATTTCTATGTATTTATTTGTATTTCCGTGTATTTATTTGTATTTTCATGTATTTATTTGTATTTTCATGTATTTATTTGTATTTCCATGTATTTATTTGTATTTTCATGTATTTATTTGTATTTCCATGTATTTATTTGTATTTTCTTGGCCTTTTTTGTACTTCATCGTGTTCATGTGTATTTCTTTTTTGAGTTTTCTTAAATTATGACTATGATGCTTTAACTTTAATAAGCTTTTATTGTTTTGACAAAATTTAAAAAAAATTATGTTTATATTTTGAATAAAACAACATTTTTTGAATAATTTAGGTTGTTTACAATTTATTAAAAGTTATTATGGTCTTAACTTGATATTATGAAGTTATGAAACTTGTGATGAATATTCAAACAAATTAATAAGATGCCGCTATTAAATACTGATTAATAAATAATGAAGGAATAGTAGAAACAAAAAAAAAGAGTTCAACGTCGCATTTTGTCGCAAAATGTGAGACGTAAAGATGACCAATAAATCTTTTTTGTGTTTATTGAAACAAAAGACGATTAATCATCTTGTAGATATTGTAGAAATTATTTTCCTCTTTTCGTTCGCTAGGTGGACTGCATTGAAAGAGGTGAAGACGACGATGATGGTGATGATTATGCTGATGATGACATTGATAAAGTTTGAGAGTAGTGAGGATGATGATCCCAAAAATAATAAATTGTAATATGAAAATAATTATTAGTAAAAGACGTGGTTGTAAAAGGCTGATGTAACTAACATAATTGCTTGTGAACACGTTAACATCATCTCCATCATCATTACCATCACTGAAAGATGATAGAAAGAGTAAAAAATGAATTAAAAGGTGAGATGGAAGAGCTTAACGTGTCGAAACATCACGTGATCCTTTCATCATCACAGTCTCCTTCTCCTCCTCCTCCTCCTCCTCCTCTTTATCATCATCATCATCACCATCGACATCATCAACATCATCATCATCATCATCATCATCATCATCATCATCCATCATCATCATCATCATCATCATCATCATCATCATCATCATATCATCATCATCATCATCATCATCATCATCATCATCATCATCATCATCATCATCATCATCATCATCATCATCATCATCATCATCATCATCATCATCATCATCATCATCATCATCATCATCATCATCATCATCATCATCATTATCATCATCATCATCATCATCGTCAACATCATCATAGGACCCTAATCCTAGAAAATCTTGCGGACAAACCGCGACATTTTCCTGTACACAACTTCTTGATTGAATTCTCCTCAGCTGATGATTTTGCTGTTGATGATGATAATGATGTTTGATAGTTGTAATTTGATTGTGACCAGGTGCTAAGTAATGCTTCTAATGAAATTGTTGCATCTTCATGAAGCTGATAAAATTTAAATTGATGACGTTGAAAATTGCTGTGATGACGATGAGGATTATTATTATACCAATATATAATTATAATTATAATTATAATTATTATAATTATTATAGTTGTTATAATATAATATATATTATATAATATTAATATATAGTTTAAATATATAATATTAATAAGTTTCAGTTGCAAGTCGCTCTTGAAGCTGCCGCGTGAATGTTTAAAGTAGGTGTCGCTACGTTTTTAAGTTCTGGTTAGAAGTAACTTGTTTATTTAATTGTTTATTTGTAATTGTAACTTTGTATTTGTAACTTGTTTATTTAATTGTTTATTTGTAATTATGAATATTATTATTATTACTGCTATTATTATGATTATTGTTATTGTAATTCCTGTGTTGTAAATTTATAAGTATAATTGTATTTAAATGTTATTTTTTTGTCGAGGTCTAAAATTTATTTATGGTTTGTTATTATTTATTATTATTATTATTATTATTATTATTACTATTATTATCTTAATTAAAAATAATAGTAATTAACTTATAAAGCGACATGTGCATAATTAAATTATTGGTAGTAATCAGTTTTATTACTATTCTTATTGTTGTTTTTGTTGTTATGATTATTATTTTCTCACTAAAACACAAAACCTATAACGATAACATTAACAATAATAATAATAATTATTATTATTTTCAATAATTTAATTATAGTATTAACTATAATTCTGCGACAGATGCGACAAGGATTGTCTTATATTTCCAGGCAATTGAACTTATAATCTCAAGGTTCAATTAAGCGTGGAGTTGCCTCAATCTTCATTGGAGGATTGGTCGCCTATAAATAGACCATCACTGCTCGAACAGTTCCAGTCGCAAGTCGCTTTTGAAGCTGCCGCATGAATTTTGGAAGCCGATGTCGCTACGTTTTTAAGCTCTGGTTAGAAGTAACTTGTTTATTTATTTGTTCATTTGTAATTATGAATATTATTATTGTTATTACTATTATTATGATCATTTTTATTGTAATTGTTGTTTTGTAAATTTATAAGTATAATTGTATTTAAATGTTATTTTTTTGACGAGGTCCAAAATTTATTTATAGCTTGTTATCAATGTGGTAATTTATAAGTTATTAGTTAGTTATGTAATGGTTTAATAATATAATAATAATAATAATTTATTTATTATATCAATTATTGCAAGGCAAAGATTTATTTTTAAACCTTATTTTAAAGTTTCCAAATTCTCTTTAAAGTTTTTTGAAGGTTGGTGAATAAATTTTCTATTTGTTCCAGTATATCATTGCGTAATATTATCATAAATTATTTTATAAGCGCATAATTATCTATTATGTTGATTTGCGCTCGACTAATATAATGTTATGTTGAAATCATAAGAATTATTTATTTGCCTTTGTTTTAAATCGCAATAATTCATTTTTGATATTCGATAGTGATGATAATGGTTGATGAACTGGAGATGCAATATTTGATGTTTTCAAAGAAAACTGAAAGTGAAACTGTGTTAATAAAGAAACTTACATATTTACATTCAGATTAGCTCGATTATTATCGTTATTTTTTAAAAGAATTTGTTGAATTAAATTAACATCGAAAAAAACCCTTAACAAGATACCCGGAAAGCCCAGGGTCTGCAGTACCCAGTATGTAGTACCAATGTAGTACCAATGCAGTACCAATGCAGTTCCAATGTAGTACCAATGCAGTACAATGCAGTACCAATGCAGTTCCAATGTAGTACCAATGCAGTACCAATGCAGTACCAATGCAGTACCAATGCAGTTTCAATGTAGTACCAATGTAGTACCAATGCAGTACCAATGCAGTACCAATGTAGTACCAATGCAGTACCAATGCAGTACTTGTAACTTAAAAAAACAGCAAATGAATTAGTGTCAAAATTGTGCTCTTGTTAGAGTTGATCAAGTAACTGACAAGTAACAATGAAGGTTATCGTTACGCAAAAAGACTGAGACTCCATACACGAAAGTCATCAGAAGCAACAATATGCAAGGATTTTAGGTCGCAGATTTTCAATTGTTTATCATTTTAAAAATTCAATTGTTTATCATTTTAAAAATTCAATTGTTTATCATTTTAAAAATCCAATTGTTTATCATTTTAAAAATTCAATTATTTATCATTTTAAAAATTCAATTGTTTATCATTTTAAAAATTCAATTATTTATCATTTTAAAAATTCAATTGTTTATCATTTTAAAAATTCAATTATTTATCATTTTAAAAATTCAATTGTTTATCATTTTAAAAATTCAATTATTTATCATTTTAAAAATTCAATTGTTTATCATTTTAAAAATTCAATTATTTATCATTTTAAAAATTGGTTTCATCATCAGAAAAAAGTTAGGGGACCCGAATAAGCCAAGTTCAAAAAAATTCGATAATTTCCGAGCGAAATTAACATTTGTTAAACATGCGTTAAACACGTGTTAAACACGAAATACAAATCGAAAAGAAAAACTAATCGACCGCTCCTCAGCATACTCGCTCGAAAACTTTCGAAATGCGATTGTTGTTGTTGTTGTTGTTCTAACTGCTAATCGGTGGACAATCTTAAAGATAAGCTAAATGACGACGACGACGACGATGATGACGATGATGAATATAAAGATAATAGTGTAGTTGATGATGATGGTGGTGGTGATGATGATGACGATGACGATGATGGTGATGATGACGACGGGGCGACGACGGCGGCGACGACGACGACGACGACGACGACGACGACGACGACGATGATGATGATGATGATGATGATGATGATGATGATGATGATGATGATGATGATGATGATGATGATGATGATGATGATGATGATGATGATGATGATGATGATGATGACGTTAAATCATCTTCCAAAGAAACCTTGGCCTCAGGATGTTCGTTAGAAAAACTGAATTTCAGCGCTCAGAATGTTTTGAAATATTTTGTAATATTTTCTTATTATTAAAAAAAAATAATTCATCTGATCAATTCGAATGCAATAATACTGAAGGTGTATGTATTTAATGTTTGCTTATTTTCGTAATCATCTTTTAATTTTAGAATCCATTAATGGGTTCGCAATTATTTCGAATAAATTGTTCAACATTGTGTTTCATGGAATGTGTGGAGAAAGACTAAAATTGAAAAAAAAAATTTTAAAACGTGGTTTTGCCGCAGAATTTTAAATTAGATGTGAATAATTAAATTTTGCAATTTAAACATTACTTTTATGTTTAAAACATTATTAGCTTATACAATATTTCATGAATATACAGTAAATATTGGTTTTAATAAATATTGGTTGTAATTTCAATGTTGGTCATATTTTAGTTAAAATTAATTATTCATATTGTATATCGTGTTGTTTTTCATCAATAATAGTTGAGAACTTCAATAAAGATCCGATTTGATAAAAATTAAATATTATTATAATAAAATAATAAAATAAATAGTTAAATAATATTTTCAATGAAATTTATTATTTATTTGTATTATATTTATTTGTAATATAATTTATTATATATTAATACTATGCTTCCATCTTTCTTTAATGTAATATTCGTTTGGAAGCATCTGATATTAATGCAATTCTTAATGCAATTCTCCTTAAACCACTTTCGACAGCTGCATTTACCTGCATTCGCTCATCCACCCATCCATCCAACCATTTCCATCCTCGTCCACCCAATTTTTCATTCACCCAGCCGTCCATTCAGTTTCGTCCATCCATCTATCCACCAACCGCCTATTCACCAATCCTTCATCTATTTTTAATCAATTCTAGCCGTGCACTCACTCGATCATTGCACCATCCATCCATCACCCCCACTAACGAATCAACTACACCCTACCCACGCATCCACCCATCCGCCCATACACCCATCCATCCTGACACCCAGTCTTGCAGCATGTGTTTTTCAATAACGTCCCCATTGAGCCTGGAAAATACGATTCCAGTGTAAGACGAATGGATTCAAAATATCAATTCCTCTCAGGCCGATGATGGACGGAAAAAAGACGAAGAAATGAATCGAAGGAAGGAGAGAATGATTGAGTGGTGGACAAATTCCTTGGAAGGGTTGAATTTGCGATGAGGATTAGCAATTGTTTTGCTGGGAATTTGCTGGAATAAATTTTTTTAAGATTAATTTTAAGAGGCTAACAATATCGTTTATCATTTCAATATTAAATGCGATTTATTTTACCAAAATAAATAATTGCCCATTTGATTTACGAGCGAAAGATAAACAGTTCAAAATTAAACAAATAAAATTTCATGAAAACAAAATTTATATTTTCAGTTCGTAAGAATTTTCATCAAAGTCTGAAGGAAAAATATAAAGAAATACAGCAATGTTATCATCATATCAATGCATTGTTAAAACAATGCTTGTACAGTGTCACTATAATGTTAATGCAAGATTAATACAATGTTGATGCAATATTAATAAAATGTTAATGCAAGATTAATACAATGTTAATGCAAGATTAATAAAATGTTAATGCAATATTAATAAAATGTTAATGCAAGATTAATACAATGTTAATGCAATATTAATATAATGTTAATGCAATATTAATACAATGATAATGCAAGATTAATACAATGTTAATGCAATATTAATAAAATGTTAATGCAAGATTAATGCAATGTTAATGCAACATTAATACAATGTTAATACAATATTAATAAAAATGATAATGCGATTTTATATATTTCTGATTTTTGCTGAAAAGTGACGTCATTACCGTTTAAATGTTTTTGAAAAAGTAACGAAAACATTAGTTATCACTTAACATGCGCATTCAGTATGCAAAACATTCTGGTACAACCAACATTTGTAGAAGAAATGTATAATGTTTTTATAAATATTAATATATTTTGTTCCATTCACGTAATTAATAGAGGTATAAAACATGGAGGAATAAAATGGAAAGACAGATGGATCGATGGATGGATGGATGGATGGATGGATGGATGGACGGACGTAATTTTGAAGAAAGAGGGATAATATCAAGAGAGTTACATCGTAAATTTCTGAGAGCAGCTTGTTAATGTTTTATGAGCGAACAAATTTTCTCGGGGTTTTCTCTATTTTCCTAAAAAAACATTAAAAATGCGGGTTTTAAAACATGAATATTATTTCTTTTTAAAGAATTTTCGAGCGACGGTGGAAAAAAAACAATTTTCAAAATGTTTAGAATTTTTCTACGAAATACTTTGTGGAAGCAGAAAATGAAAGTAAATTTTTAACTGTTGATGGAAAATATTGAACAATTTCAAGTGGTTTGGAGCAGGTGACATGGAGAGACTCTTGACCTGCATGGTGCTGCATTTGGTCGCAAATTATGCTTAATTAATAATAATAATAATAATAATAATTTTATAATAATTTTAATAATAATAATAATAATAATTTTAATAATAATAATAATAATAATTTTATTAATAATAACAATAATAATTTTATTAATAATACACAATAATAATAATAATAATAAAATAATAATAATAATAATAATATAATTTTAATAATAATAATTATAATAATTTTAATAATAATAATAATAATAATTTTAATAATAATAATAATTTTATTAATATAACAATAATAATTTAAATAATATAATAATAATAATAATAATAATCATAATAATAATCATAATAATAATAATAATATAATCATAATAATAATAATAATAATAATAATATGTAATCATAATAATCATAATCAATAATAATATAATCATATATAATAATAATAATAATGATAATGATAATGATAATGATAATGATAATGCTAATGATAATGATAATGATAATGATAATGATAATGAAATGATGATGATGATGATGATGATGCTTGATGATGATGATGAGATGATGATGATGATGATGATGATGATGATGATGATGCTGATGATGATGATGATGATGATGATGATGATGATGATGATGATTGATGATGATGATGATGATGATGATGATGATGATGAGATGATGATGATGATGATGATGCTGATGATGATGATGATGAGATGATGATGATGATGATGATGATGATGATGATGATGATGATGATGATGATGATGATGATGATGATGATGATGATGATGATGATGATGATGATGATGATGATAACATTTAGAAGGAACGCACATAAACACTGAATTAATTGTCAAAAGGCTAAGCAATGGGAGAATAAAAGAAGAAACAGGGTTTATTAGTTGCAGCACAAGATCAAACACTGAATACGAGATATCATAAACAAAAAAGTATCACTGGGCAATCACTTAAAATGTATCTGCAGAATTTGTTCAAAAGCTGAAGAAGACATCAGTCAGATGGCGAGCTACATTCACTGGATAATTTGTAAAAGTCTTAATATCCCATTGACGAAAAATGATGCATGCAAGCTCCTGAAAAGTCGTAAAGATAGATGATAATGTCATTGTGTGGATCAAAACGATATTAACAGACCAAAGTTAATAATCCTGAACGAAAAAGATAAACATCGCTTGATTTTAGATAGATTTAGAGGTAGCTGACGAAGTAAATATTTTGAAGAAAAAACTTAGAATAAGAGGAAATAGAAAGATGAAGAGATAGAAATTGCAAGAATGTGATAGCAGTGTTGGTCGGTGCACGATAAGGCCTACAAAAACTTGGCCCAGTTACGTTTCTTGATGATAACTTTTTATATACAGAATTTTCATAGGCCATTTTTTCACGCAATGTACTGAAACACGAAAGATTTACATACTTATGAAATTTATTGAAGTCAGACAAATATTTCCACTCATGGAGAAAAGCTTTGTTCAATCCTGATGTGTCTAGCGAGGCATTGTCGTGCCGAAAAACGACTGAATCATCTCAAAAGTTGTCAAGCAACGGAAAGAAATACTGGTCCAATGTTTCAACTTATTTCAAAGGAATTCTGCTTCCCCTCCAAGAAAACGAGTTGAGATGAATCACGGGAACCATTGGAACCTCCGAAATTCTTTTTACAAAATTTTTTTTGGGGCCTCTGACATCGTGCAAATAATATTTATAGCCATCTAGAGTCTAGATCTCTTATGCTTAGTTTAGCCATATCTTTTTGATTAGCTTCCATTAGAAGTATATTAATTAAATACGACTTTGTGAATTTGTGAAAGGATGTTTGGCCCAAAAATCAGCAGTAATTTAATAGATTACTGTGTAAAATGTGTGATTCTTGAACCTGGGCCAAGTTTATGCAATGCACTGTATGACTAAACATTTTATTAAAGAAATTGAAATTATACCACGAAAGTAAGTTAACGAAAATTTACGAAACCTATCATTGAATGGGACTGCACACTTGAGAAAAGTAATTAGTTGAATGCCAGAACTGAGACAGAAAATACAATATTTTGTGTTTGTCTTTTGTGTTTTTTGATTTAACTGACGCATAGTTAAGGCTTTTTATTTTTTAATTATTTGATTATTCTTTAATATGGTAGCCTGAGATCTCTTGATAAGACTTGGCAATTTAGTCAAGTTTGATTTTTATTAAAAATAATGGTAAAATTATTAATAATAATAATTTAATGAGAAAAATGTTGAAGAATTCGACCTCCACCCAGTCACTAATCCAGAAACATTTCCGTGATGTGTTATAATTGTGATGTGTTATAATTGTGATGTGTTATAATTGTGATGTGTTATAATTGTGATGTGGTATATTTGTGATGTGTTATAATTGTGATGTGTTATAATTGTGATGTGTTATAATTGTGATGTGTTATAATTGTGATGTGTTATAATTGTGATGTGGTATAATTGTGATGTGGTATAATTGTGATGTGGTATAATTGTGATGTGTTATAATTGTGATGTGTTATAATTGTGATGTGTTATAATTGTGATGTGGTATATTTGTGATGTGTTATAATTGTGAGTTGTTATAATTGTGATGTGTTATAATTGTGATGTGGTATAATTGTGATGTGGTATAATTGTGATGTGTTATAATTGTGATGTGTTATAATTGTGATGTGGTATAATTGTGATGTGTTATAATTGTGATGTGTTATAATTGTGATGTGTTATAATTGTGATGTGGTATAATTTCATTGAATCATCAGACACTCCGCCATCTTCAACTGGTAATAAACAAAATGATCCAAAAGGTAACATTTCGTTAAATAATAAAAAGAATTAAATCCCTGAGCGGAAAGACAAATTTTTTTTTATTATTTGATTGTAACAAATCAAATTCTATAAATAAATAAATAAATTAATTAATTAAAAAATTAATTGTTATAAATTGAAAAACAAACATTATCTCCATTTCATGGTCCAATGAAATGTTTGTCGAAAATTTTGGGGCTTCAACTGTGAAGGGTCATGTTTTGTTTTGAATATTTTTTTCATAAATTTCAAATTTTTATAGGTGAACATTTAAAACATCTTTAATTGATGAGATTGTTAATTATTATTCAAAGTAGCATCGGAAACGTTGATTAAAAAAAAAGAGGCTTAAAACAGAAAATTAAAATTCACTTCTGATTGGAACAAATGCAACTTTAATTTCATTAATTTAATTATAATCGACATCAATCGGCGGTAATAACTAGAGAGTTATGCAACGGATTCTAATCAAATAAATAAATAGTGGCGGCATTGTTCGGAATTACAAAAGCAATTTAATGGCAACAAAAATACCATTGAAATTCTAATAAAAGAAACAACATCCAACATCAACAACAACCAACATCAACAACATCCAACATCAACAACAACAATCACCAACATTCTCCAATCCCGCCAAAGTAATTGAATTCCGAACACAAAATGCGGCAAAAACGATGCCACTTTTCGTTTGAAAAATATGATTCCGCACAATTGAAGGCCCCTCCTATCCGTCATGTCGTCATAAGGAAAGCTCTTTTCTCATTGCTCTTTTATTAGCAACACTTATTTACCAAAATTGTATTGTACTAAGGATGGATGAAGGTTTTGTTGTTGGATGGATGTATAAATGGTTGCTTGGATAAATGAATGAATGAATAAATGAATGAATGAATGAATGAATGAATGAATGAATGAATGAATGAATGAATGAATGAATGAATGAATGAATGAATGAATGAATGAATGAATGAATGAATGAATGAATGAATGAATGAATGAATGAATGAATGAATGAATGAATGAATGAATGAATGAATGAATGAATGAATGAATGAATGAATGAATGAATGAACGAACGAACGAACGAACGAACGAACGAACGAACGAACGAACGAACGAACGAACGAACGAACGAACGAACGAACGAACGAACGAACGAACGAACGAACGAACGAACGAACGAACGAACGAACGAACGAACGAACGAACGAACGAACGAATGAATGAATGATTGAACGATTGAATGGTTACTAAAAATTTATGGAAATGTGGAAGCATGGACGGACAGACGAAAAGAGGAAAGTAAACAAATAGCAAATGTGGAGGAACGGATTGATGGATGAATGAGTGCAGTTGGAGTGGTGTAACTAATGGAGACATCCATAACAAATCTGATGGATGGCGGGGATTGGATATGTGGAACGTTTATTGAATGAATGAATTTATTGAAAACATCTTAATTTGTGTCTTCCATTGTAAGACTAATAGTGTATTTTTTGATTAAATTTCTAGGAGTTAATTCAAATGGCTTTTAAGCGACAAATGATGTTGTGTTGTCATTTGGAGTTTTTGAAAATTTGGAATCTTCTTAAGCTTCTGTTCCATCTTGACAATTTAATAATATTAATAATATTCATAATATTCATAATGTTCATAACTATTTAATTTTCAGGGCTTTATTCATTTTTTTACTCGTTAAATTTTGGCAAATGATTGAAAAGCATGTCTTTATAGAATTAATTCTTTTTCTTCCCATCCATTCATTCTCAACTTTTTTAGTGTTCTTTTAATTTTATTTTATTTTTAAATTTGTTAATTCTTTTAAATTTCTCGAGTGAATATTTTAAGTGAGTTTAAGGAGTTTTTTTACAATTAAAGGTGAAATGAACCAACAACACGACAGAAACTCATACACACAAGTTTTCCGTTCTTTGCAAAGGTAGAATCATCCCATATTATTGCATCGATTTATTTTTTTTTTATTTATCAAAATTCTTATTTTCATTACTCAAAGAAATATCTCGTTGCAGCAACAAATCATTTATTGTGCTGTAGTTCAACATTATTAACACAAGGATGTACCTAGAAAGATTTGTCAACGTTTCTTAACAGAACGGAGTCGATAAAAATAACTCTACAAATTCTGATCACTAACCACACAGAATTAACTTCACCTGCTTCTTAAGCTGGGTTTCGAAGACTCACCCCATTGATGCATTTCGCTTTTGTGTTTTAAGAATTTCGAAGAAGATGATGATGGAACATTTTAGCGCTAAAATTTTCCGAATCTTCACGTTTTTCCGTTAAGTAAAACAAATTCGAGAAATATGCCAAAAAACAAAAAAAGGCAAATTGGCGTCTAAAACATGCTGTGCGAACCTGGGAGAGAATAATATTATAACGAGAACCACAAAACGAATCTTCGGCATCATTACTATTATCACCATAGGCATCATCATCATCATCATCACCAACATAGCCATCATCATCATCATCATCACCAACATAGCCATTATCATTATCATTAGCAGATTTAAGATCATAATTTGTACAACCACCTACTGTCTTAGTGACAGTCTTGGCTTAAGTTCTGATGTTGTCGTTAATTTCATTTGCATCTCAAAAATACAATTTGCATCTCAATTCAATTCAAACGACCACCCACTGCTTCATCGTGCTTCTCAGAATTTCGAGACGAACACCTGCTGCCAAGGTTGACCTGAGGGACTTTTTATTTGATTTCATGGAAGAAAATATTTTTAATCAAAATAATTTTAAAGGAAATATTTTTAGTCAAAATAATTTGAATGAAAATATTTTTAGTCAAAATAATCTTAATAAAAATAATTTTAATACAAAAAATTTAAATACAAATAGGTTCGATGCGGATAATTTTAAAACAAATAATGTTGGTGCAAATAATTACTTGATTGTTTAATTTGTTTGGCTTTCTTTCATTTTATGCTACTTTAGTGTTAACCTCATTAAATAATTAATGTTAGTTTTGTTATTTCCTGAAATCATGAATCATCTTTCTTAAATTATAAATTATATTTTCAGATTAAACAACATTTTCATGAAAGTGAAAATGATATAAAAAAAGTTGTAAAAAATTAAATAACAGCATGAAGATTAAATAAAAATGCAAAAAATTAAATATCCGATTAAATGGAACTTTCTGGTTTCGACCAGAATCTCATTTCCGAAGTAAATATTTTAAAGTAAATAAATATTTTATTGATATTTTACATTTTTAATAAAAACTGTTACAATTAAATTATTTTAGTTTTACCAAGTCGTCTTGTATTGTCGCTGTTGTTTCTTTTGTTTGTGTAATTTGTGTTGCCAGGGCAGCCATAATAGTTGCTTGCATTCGTTTCCATAGAAACCTGTAAATGGCCACTTAGCAATATAATTCTGGTGATCCTCCATTATCGTCCAACTAATCTTCAACGCTGGCTCCTTGGCGCCACTTTCACGAAGACGCTGGCATCATCTTAGCGCCTTGAAGAGGCCATTCCGGGTGCTTTTATCTGACGCCAGTGACGTCACATGAAGTTGGACTTGTGACGTCATCACTGAAGTGATAAAATCTTTCATTTCGGGACGTGAAAAATGAAGTTGCGAATTGGAAAAGTTTGACGGCCATGTTCAAAACATCGTCATCACTATCATAATATATGTGTAATCATCATCATCAGCAGCAACAAGACATCGTCATCAATATCATGATCTATAAGTAATCATCTTCATCATCATTAGCAAAACGTCGTCATACCTATCATGATCTATATGTAATCATCATCATCAGTAAGTCTTTGTCGTCGTCATCATCACTCTGGCCAGAAAATTAACATAACTCATAAAAGTAGAAACAGAATGAAATAAAATTATGCAGTTCACTGTTTGATAAGACGAAATTATCATTATTATTAATATTAATATTAATATTATTATTATTATATTTTATCCAAAACGGTACATTTGCAAGTGATTTATAATAATAAATCAATTAATATTTAATTTAATTAATGCCGACAATACTTTGAATTTCCTTTAAAATCATAAAATAAAATCTGAAATGCACGCCTCAACATTTCAGCTGCAAAAACAAGACTCCATCGTTTGCACCAAAAGCGGGAAAAAAATTCTTCGCCAGATGTTGAAATGAATCACGTCCCTGATGAGTTTCGAAACCAAAACTGATTCGTCAAAACACGACGTTTCAGAGTAGATTTGGATTTCACTTTCAGGTGAATAATTATGAATGACTACAAATACACATAATTATGAATATGTACGAGTAAGTGTACATGACTAAAACTAGATATGGATATTCATGAAAGTCCATGAATATTAAACAACTATTAAGAACAATTATTAATTTATGAATAATTAAATTTTGAAAATCCGTTCGTAAATATTGGACCGAGGTGAACATAAGACTAAAAGCTAAAAAATGGTGCTTAATGTGTTCGGATCTTGAAGTGAAGGATAAAAATGACATCAAAATTTAAAAGTTGCTTCTAAATATTTAAATTGAAAATTTAAATGGCTTTCGTGATGTATTTATATATATGTTATCATTTTAAATATTTATAAGGAAACTACAGTACGTCCATCTATCTACTCATCCTTCGATCCGTCCATCCATCCATCCATCCATCCATCCATCCATCCGTCCATCCATCCGTCCATCCATCCATCCATCCATCCATCCATCCGTCCGTCCATCCATCCATCCATCCATCCATCCATCCATCCACCATCCATCCATCCGTCCATCCATCCATCCATCCATCCATCCATCCATCCATCCATCCATCCATCCATCCGTCCATCCATCCATCCATCCATCCATCCATCCATCCATCCATCCATCCGTCCGTCCATCCAGCCACCCACCACCCCCTTTCATCAGAACTCTTTATATCAGGTATCAAGTAGGTCGTAAAAGCTATTGTTGATTTATGATTCTTCACGTTTAAGAACTGAACAGTGGCTCTTCTTACATTCTGTCCTTCACTTGTTCTTCTCTCGTTCCTCCGTTCTTCATTTCCACCATCTTTCGTTTTTGTATTTATTTTTGTATTTGGCCTATTTTTGAGTGCCTTAGGTATGCGGATAGGATGTGAAGGCACTTCTTAAAATCGATCCACCATTTATATAGCGCCTCTAACCGAGAACTGGGTTGCCAACGTCGAACTGTCATCCACTCATCCAAGCATTCCTACTCATCCTTACATCCATCAATACACGTATAAACTTATCCACCTATCCATCCGTCCCACTATCCGCTAATCCGTCAATCAATCCAGCAACCTCTCGAGTACCATGAAAACTTTCCGGGTCAACGAACATTATTCCCATGACTCCTCCCCCTTTCAAGTTATTATTATTTGCAAGGAGTCAAGTTAATCACAACAACTGCAACAATAACAAATCATGACGTGTTATTGAATATTATTGGATAAATCATTATATTTTTATTTAATAATATTATAATTATTTTTATTATGATGAAAACCTTCCAGCAAGTAATATCGATCACGCAATTTGTAGATTGAACAGTGAATCACGAAATCAAATGAATTTTAGAAACCCAGTATTTACTATTTTAATACGTATTAATTATTAATATTATGATCAATATAATAATTATACGATATATACTAAGTATAATTAACTAATATAATATATTTATTTATTTATTGTATTATTATTTTTATGAATTTCAATTTTCTTTAATAATAATAACAATAATGTTGTCATTGTGACCTCCTTAATGGACTTCATCGATCCATCGGATCTCATTCCATTAAATTTTATTTCATTTCATTTTTCATACCATCCAATCATTCCTGGTCGTTCCTTTATTCTTTCGCAATCTTCCATTCAAACTTTTACCTATCCATCCATCCATCCATCCATCCATCCATCCATCCATCCATCCATCCATCCATCCATCCATCCATCCATCCATCCATCCATCCATCCATCCATCCATCCATCCATCCATCCATCCATCCATCCATCCATCCATCCATCCATCCATCCATCCATCCATCCATCCATCCATCCATCCATCCATCCATCCATTCATTCATTCATCCATCCATCCATCCATCCATCCATCCATCGCACTTTAATTAAACCTTTGTCCTATCAGACCTTATAGAAGCTCGAACAATCCGTTGATAAGTAACGAACAAAAGAATTTTAAACAAGTGAGATGCTGACATTGGAGAGAGCAAAGGTGCCCCTCAAACGGATTCAAAATCAATCCTTGGATTAAAGTCGCTAGAATTTCAGTAAATTTGAGAGGTTAGAATAAAATTTATTTTAGCATAATAATAATATTAATAATAATAATAATATAATAATAATAATACTATCTATAATTATAATATTATTATTCTAATTTAAATGTAAGGTATACACTTTGTTTTTCGATAGACAATAATAATTATACATCCTTCTATCCATTCATCAATCCGATACTTTGAAAAAAATGCATATTTATGGTATTTAACACCTTATAGATGTTTACTCGAATTAATTGATTAAGAGGTGACACATTATCAAAGGTAAAATTTAGTAATACATATTGTGATAACAGATTAGCAGTTATTACTACATTACTAATAAATGCCGTATTTTATATATTAACATTTAGATCGAGTAATAATTTTATAGGAAGAAAAATTCGAACATTTTTCTGACAAAAGTGTTGAAAATCATGGCGTTGGGTTTCCAAGAAAAAAACGGAGAGAGGGATGGAAATGAATAAAAGCTTGGAGACGCTTTGTGGAAAGAACCTCTGACAATTTCACTTTCCTCGAACAATAAATGGCTTTTTGTCTCCTTTTCTACCTGCTTCCATTCATCAATTAATCCATCTTTCCTTCCATCCATCCTTAGGTTTTTCCGTCCATGCATCTGTCCAACCATTCATCAACACAATGTTTTTTAAAAGCATAAATATCAAGCAAACGTAACTAGTTCTAGTTCCATAGATTTTCATAATCACCAATAACAATAGCAACAACTCAACAACAACTCAACAACAACAACACGAGCAACATCAGCTGCAACAACAGCAGCAACTCCGTTGACGACAATTAATTCGATTTTCGTCGCGTTGAAAATTCAAGCACGTCAATCCAATTCGATTTGGAGGATTTCCAATTCTCCAATGCTGTTTCCATGCCAACCGACACTCCACGTGGAGCAGGAGCGATGGAAGAAAGTGATAAGGGGAGTGATGAGGAGAATGGTGAGAGGGTGAGGGTTGTAGTGAGATGGTGAGGAACGAAGGAGGAAGAATTGGATGAGGCTGAACACGGAAGACCTTGGAAGTGAAATTGGATGCTTAAGTATGATAATTAACTATTTTACTTATTAACAATAATTTGAAATACTCTATTGAAATCAACTATTATCATGTGATATTAATAAATTTATAATTAATCATTTAACAGATCAGTATATGGTAATATTTAATCTTTATTAGGCTTCAATTATGTAATAAGTAATCACTATAACATACCACTAACAATTGCATAATTACATAATAACAAGCAATTACAATTTACATATTTAGATTTATTGATAGTTTTACTATAATAATAAGATGACATGTTTTGGGTTACTGTCAAGATCTTAGCTTTAGTTTAAAATTAGACAATTGTCATCTAAATTTATTTCTAAATTTGTCCAAACATAATTGTTATTACGTAAAAGTTTTATTCATTCATGACATAAATATTAAACGTCTTGTTAATGATAATAATTTTGATGTTAATATAATTAAGAAAGTATTATTACAGTCATAATTCTTCTTCTTCTTATCATTATTATTACTATTATTATTATATTTACACTTGTTGTTATTCCACGATAAAGGAATTTTATTCAGCTTCTCAAGGCTGACATCAGGATGACACAGGAAATGGAAAGGTCAAAAATTTATGACCTCATCAGGAAGAGTGGCGTTGAATATTTTCCGTCTGATGATCAACAACCAGAAATCAACCCACCCAAACCCTACAATTGCCCTACTCGGTTTTATTAGAGACCTTGCAAATAACCCTTTAAACTGGGGTGCAAATTGTGCTGACCTTACTTATGACCCCATTAACTGCTGCTGCTAGGCCTTGCAGGAGTCTCAAGTTCAATGTTGCGCTGCAATCAAAGGTTTAGTCTTTCACAAACAATTTCGGCTCTGCCTTACGTCAATTTGTTGATGGAAAAGCAAAATAAAGTATTTTTAAAAACCCGATGAGCCCCCAAAAATTATAATTAGGTAATTGCCCCTCCCTCTCGAAGGCCCTGAACAAGTGAATTTGCTTTCAATTAAATAATGGAGTTTATTTAATTTTTATAAATAATTTAACAACACGAAGCATTTTAAGTTTATCTCAACGGGTTAGTTTTAAAAGCGTTAGTTCAGCTGTTTGTGTTAATAACAACGACGATAATGATGATGCTGATGATGATGCTGCTGCTGCTGCTGATGATGATGACGACGACGACGACGACGATGACGATGATGACGACGACGACGACGACGACGATGACGATGTCGATGATGATGATGATGACGATGACGATGATGATGACGATGACGATGATGATGATACTACCATTTCACATGTATTGTAATCTTTCACATGTAATTATTTAGTCCCAGTGTCAACAGATGGAGCTGATAGATGTAGTTTATCCCGGCTGCTAAACGACAATTATATCGTTCATTATTATGTTAAGAATAGTAAGAAATAATAATTGTAAAAATATTAATTATCAACCTCTGAAGAATATAATTTGCCAATCCTTATTAAGGAGGGACACGCCAGGAATTATTCCTCATGTAATTGGCGGTGGTTGTTCAACACCTCTGAAGGATTGGTTGTTGCTGAAAGATGTTGAGTAGTTGCTGAGAGATGTTGAATTGTTGCTGTCGTGATATAAATGTATGTTTTATTTGTTGCATCAGTCGTTAACTAATATAATTTTTCATTTTAAAAGTTCAGCTTATTATAATTCCGTTTTAAGCGAATAATTTGAAGTTGAAAGTTGTTCTCAAAATAATTGCTTGCTTCCGGATAAATGAGAGAAAAAGATTGTTGAAGAATGTTTGTTGTTCAATTGATGAAGTATCCTTAGGCAGCCTTTCACATAACTTTTAACAATTACATTTTTCATCAATTACGATTATGTTCTTAGTAGTCTAATTACCATCGTCATCTTCATCGTCGTCGTCATCATCATCATCATCATCAGCATCATTTTCATTATCGTCATCATCATCATCATCGTTATTATTGTTAACACTTCTCACATTTCGTTGCCATTTTTATCATTAATTTCGCTATTTTGCCATATTTACTAGTAATAACTCTAATAATAAATGGAATATTTGTAAATAGAACACATTTATAACAGTAAGTGGAGTATTTAAAAATAAAAATACATTTATTCAATGGAGCTTAACTCCGCTGAAGGCTATGAATTTTCTTTCAACAAAGCAATGTGATTGATGGCTAAGTAGCCACGATCAACTTTGCCGAGTCAAACTTCAAACTCAGACCGACAACTCTCGAGTTCAAATCCTGGAATGAACAGCTGTTGTTGGGCAATTAGGCATCTAATGTTTCTTGTTAGAGGCACATAAAAGAAGCTCTTTGTCGGACATGAAAACTTCGCCGTGAATTGTTGCTATAGTGAATTCATTGCAGTCGAGTGAGTTGTCGAACATGTTGAGAGAATTGTTGAACCTGTTGAGAGAATTGGTGAGCGTGAGGAATGAATTGTTGTAATTGTTATGGCTTTCGAAGCAGTTCTTGTTTGCGAGACAATTAGTGTTGCTTCTTTGTATTTTTGTTGAGTTGCAATTTAGTTGTAGTTGTTGTAGTGGGACATGTTTCAGTCATTCGCATAGTTGTCGTCGTCGTCGCAACAGTTGTTGTTGTTCATTTAATGGTCGCTATTTTGACAGATCTCATCACAATAAACATGGAACATTTGTTGCCAATTGAGCTGACCGAATTAAGAAAGAACCGTTTTAGCACATAATGTGATGGAATGACTTTGCTGTAACTCTTAATCTTCCTTCAATTACCAAGGGCCTACATCTCCTTAAATATTATAATTGTAATTAATTAATTACCATCAATAAATTTAATATTGTTACATTGATGCAACTGAGGCAATCAGGGCCCTGTTTTATATGTCATACGTTCATTGTTCTGTCAAGCTTTCTATCCCTTCGCCAATCCATCCATTTATCCATTCATTTATAATCCATCCACCCATCTTTCCGATATATTCATAAATATTGAATCCTCGATTGAAAAGATAGAATTACGTTTCACTCCAGGAAATTGAAATGAAATTATTAATTAACTTTTAAGTCAGAATTTTTTTTAAACTTAGAAACGCAAAAGATTTCTTTAAAAAAAAACTTTGGATTTTTAATTTTGTAATAAATTTATAAAATAATGAGAGTTCATACCTTAATTACAGCCATTAAACACGATTAACTTGAAATATAAAGAAAATAATTTTTTGAAACAAAATCTGATAAATGGATTGTCAGAGAAACTGTTTGAAATTATTGAACGTCATCAATTGTTTTCATGAGAAGCAGGTGAATCTTCAAAATGAAAATAAATTTTAAATTTTAATATTTTGTTATAATTTTCAGATTTTCGTGATATATTTAATAATTGTAAACGATCCATCAATCTTCTTCTTGCTTGAACATTTCCATCACCAGAACCATAATCACCGTCGACATCATTGTCGTCATCATCATCATCACTAACGTTAACCTAGCAAGGATCATGGTAGCCCAGTTTTATCGGAGGATGATGTCAAGTCAAAACATTAGTAACAGAAACGTCCAAGCAATGAATGGGCGATAATCCATGCAGTTGTTGATGCACAGAAACGAGGAACGAGCCAACCACGACATGAGAACAAAAAATTCTTATTTCTTTGTTTCGGTTGCCTAGCAACAACGAATGTTCCTGATCCATAAATAAAACTGGTTGCCTCATTAAAGCTTTTATGGGAGAACTATTGTCGCTTTGAAGGGCATTTTATAACAATTTGTAATTATTGTAATTGTTTACAATAATAATAATAATATAATAATAATAATAATAAGAATAATAATAATAATAATAATAAGAATAATAATAATAATAATAATAATAATAATAATAATAAGAATAATATAATAATAATAATAATAATAATATAATAATAATAATAAGAATAATAATAATAATATAATAATAATAATAATATAATAATAATAATAATAATAATAATAATAATAAGAATAAGAATAATAATAATAATAATAATAATAATAATAATAATAATAATAATAATAATAATAATAATAATAATAATAATAATAATAATAAGAATAATAATAATAATAATAATAATAATAATATAATATCATATAATAATAATAATAATAATAATAATAATAATAATACTAATAATAATAATAATAATACTATAATAATCATAATAATAACTAATAATATATAATAATTAATAATAATAATAATAATAATAATAATAATATCATAATAATAATAATAATAATAATCATACTAATACGAATAATAATACTAATAATACTAATAATATAATAATAATAATACTATAATAATATAATATAGAATCATAAAGAATAATAATAATAATAATAATACTAATAATAATACATAATAATACTAATAATAATAATAATAATAATAATAATAATAATAATAATAATAATATAGGGCTGCGAATGATTAAAATTTTCTTGATCTATTAATCTAAAATTATTTAAATCTATTAATCGATTAAATTCGATCAATTATAACCCACATATTACAACTACTTTTAGATGATCTTGTTGCATCACAACTTTGAATAAGTCGGTCACAATATACAAAATCATCCGACCTTAGTTAAAACAATTAATCGTGTCATGTTGTAAATTCATTTATTTGTTTAAAAACTGAAATTTAATTTAATTATATGTTAAATAATACAATCATTATAGAAAGCAAGTAGGTTTGCTGTGAATGCTTTCCAACACTTTCTTGTGCTCTGCTAACTTTTTTAGTACATCTCAGCAATCACACTGCTGGTTGTGCGTCGACGTGGCAAGTTGTAGGTTTGGTTTTGAAGAGCTGTCCGCAGTCCCTCATCTTTCACAATTAAAGTCGGACATTCTGAATTGGCAATCCAGTGAACTAAAGCGACTTTCAAGTCTGCAGAAAGTTTGTCTTTCACGAAATAAATTGGCTACAGAACTTTTCTTATCACTGTCGGCAACGTCTTGGTATTTGAGAGGATGTATTTTTGCATTTAGTATTAATTTACTATTTCTTGAGTTCCCTATGAATAATAAACATACGAATGTATCCCGAATAGGATGTGAAGGCACTTCTTAATCGATCCACCATTTATATAACAGCCCTACCTGAGTGCGCGCCTTGGCGTTGCGAACACGACATGTAACGACTGTTGCAAGTAACCGCTGTTTGCAGGAACGCAACAGAATTATTATTTTGAATTTATTTATATTTTTTATTATTGTTATTATCATGTACATTCATTAAATGATTGTTAAAGATAATAATGTTCATTATCTGTCATTTCATCGCAAGAGATATCGCCATCGGTCAACCAGTAGTGATAAAATGTGATGCAGTAGACGATTTTAAGTCATTTAAATGACACATTATTATGATATTAACTTCATAAATGCATAATTCTCACAATCTGCAATCATTGTAAATATTATTTTATTGGCCCAGCAAAGCAATTACCTTCATTGAATTGTGTTGTTAGGCAAATTTTATGCCTACGTTATGGTCTGATAAATTTCACTTAAACTCTCCATATCTGATGAACACGTGGATGGATGGACGGACGCATGAATGAATGAATGCATGAATGAATTACCAGGTAGAAGATTAAATAAATTGATAGAGAGAAGTATCGATAAATGAATGTAGGGATGACTAATTGAACGAACGAACGAATGACTAAATGAATGAAAGGCAGATGGATGAATAATTGGGAGGAAGATTTAAGGAATAGATGTAGGGATGGATGGTTAGCCAAATTGATCAGCACATAGGAAACTTAAGGAATAGTTAATGATTTAAAGTTAATGAATGTTTAATGATTTAAAGTTAATGATTTAAATTTAATGAATGTTTAATGATTTAAATTTAATGAATGTTTAATGATTTAAAGTTAATAAATGGATTTAAATTTTTTTGAAAATTTTTAGACGTCCCTTGGCTGTCGTACGTTTCACTGGAATGTCGTTGAATGGTCGATATTTCAATGCTGATGGTTATGATGATGATGACGATTACATTTAAGGATAAAGACGACGATGACAAACGACGATGAAAATGATGATGATGATGATGATGATTATTGTACATAGGATGATGATAATGATTCTCTTCCAAAGCATCTCCAAAACCTGTGCGTCACAGGTTGTCTTCAATGATAACATCTGTCTAAAAACTTGTCTCAGTTAATCATGTCTCCTTAAAACATTAATTGAAAACTGAAAAAAACGTAATTCATGTTAAATTGAATATTTTTTCAAATTCAGTTTGTTGGATATTTTCGTCGATGTGAGGAGTTGGTCATCCGTTAAAGCCGGCCTTATTCCTTCCATTCCTTACATTAAATAATGATATAATAATAATAATAATAATAATAATAATAATAATAATAATAATAATAATAATAATAATAATAATAATAATAATAATAATAATAATAATAATAATAATAATAATAATAATATATTTAATATTATACAATCAATTAATATTATTTTAGGAACTGTTATTAAACATTTTAAGGACAATCATGAACAAAGTTGGCTTAAGAACTTATAAAATTGGTAACTTATGGAACGTATGAACTCGTAAACACATGACCTCCTGAACTTATGAACGTAAAAACATATGCACTTGTTCATGAACGCAAGCAAACTTTTCAATTGTTTGTCTTATCGCCTTTCAGGGGATATTGGCTCTCACGTTTCCAATGATTTTCACGAAAAAATAATAATAATAATGACAATTATTATTTACCAATTCGTTAAAAAAATGTCTTGATGAAAATACATACATGTACTATAATAATAATAATTATCATTATGATTATAGTATTTAATTTCATCGAGACATTTTTTTAACGAATTGGTTAAATTGTGGCACAAAATGGGCTGTCGTATTTAATAGAGTATGTCTTGAGGAAAAGTTATCACGAAATTATCTCAAATATTATTAATACATAGTTATGACGTGATGTTATGTTTCAGGATTAATTTGCTGAATAATGGTTTTGTATACATACAAATATATAAATAATTATTACTTGTGCATACACAAATATATAAATACTTATGTGTATTAACAAATACCAAAATGAATGTACTAGGCGAGGTTAAATGATTTATCTTGGATACTTTTAATGTTCTTAATGTTTTAACAATTTTATGAAATAGAATATTTCTAATCAAAGATATACCTTAGAACCCCTATTAGAGAACGCAGACAAATCAAAATAATATTCGATAAATGGAAGTTAATGTTAATTATTTATTAATCCACAATATCACAATATTCAACAATAAGTAAATAAATGATACTATTATAAAAGTCATGATAACATAATTTTAAAATAATTTTTAAACCCATAATATAAAAGTATCCACAAAATATATCTCCTCAGAAACAACCAATCACAAACGACTTTTAGTATTCGTTCATAATTAATTCGAACCAATCAAAAGTCTTAAAAACAGTTCAAGTGAGATGGTGAGACTCGAGGTGAAAGAATGTCATGCCACCATGGTGATGAATGTGGGATTTCTGGATAACTGCCTCTCTGAGTGCAGTAAGTCTTCGATCATTTAAGACGAGCTCGTCATTGTAATAATCGTCGTCACCGTCATCAACATCGTCCTAGTCATCGTCATCATTGTCATCTATTGTTAAGTGCCATCCACCTAACTACCAACCAACCTGACTACCCAAACCACCCACACCCATCCTCTCAATCGCTGCGGAAGCCTCAACGTCCACTCAAACAAATCTTGATTTCCGCTTGGAGAGCCAATCAAAGGTCAAAGAAATTTCGAAAGCCTTCGGGTATTGTGAGGGCAGAAAAAGCATAAAACATCAAAAAGACATTTATTGTTATTATTATTATTATTATTATTATTATTATTAGTATTATTATTATTATTATTATTATTATTTTTATTATTATTATTATTATTCATAAAAAGGAGACGATTTTAGAAGTAACGATGGTAATTATATTCATCAAATGAAGCGTAAAAAACAAGAAAAATCGTAAACGTCTTTCGTGCTGATTTCATCATCGGATTTCTTAAATATTTTAATTAAAATAATATCTAAATGTTTTTAATCAAAATAATATCTAAATGATTTTAATCAAAATGATATCTAAATGTTTTTAATCAATTTTCTCAACTTAATTATTACATCAATCGTGATTGAAATCTTGCAGAGCACATGCATTTCGGCATTTATTGAAAACAAAGCAGAATAACTAATTTTCTGAAAGACAATAAAAATGAAATTTCGTGACAAAGAAAGGGTCGACCAAAGATCATAAATAAACATGCACTTCCCGTCAGTGGACTCCCGCTAGGAGCATAGATAAAAAAAAAATTCTTCTTTTCGGTTCTTTGCTTCGACGCCATTTAACCACTTGACACCGGAGAGCGTAAGTCTTGCAGGGTTCCTGGTGGCACAAGGAAGGACATTTTATTGGCGTGGTTTATTATGGACCCACAGTTCAATGAAAAAAAGATTGTGACTCGCATGGTAGCAGCACAAGAGACAGTGCCATGATCATCATCATCATCAATAACATCATCGTCATCATCATCAATAACATCATCGTCATCATCATCAATAACATCATCGTCATCATCATCAATAACATCATCGTCATCATCACGTTCCTTTAAAAACACCTCCATAATTAAATGATCAGTTGCCTCGAAATCACGCAAACAACTATGTGTTCGGGACGCTCCAAGATTAATCACCTCATTCACTCATGCGTTCACTCACTCATTGATTATTATTATTATTATTATTATTATTATTATTATTATTATTATTATTATTATTATATTATTATTATTATTATTATTATTATTATTATTATTATTATTATTATTATTATTTTTATTATTATTATTATTATTATTATTATTATTATTATTATTATATTATTATTATTATTATTATTATTATTATTATTGTTATTATTATT
Organism: Whitmania pigra; assembly: GCA_021613335.1. NCBI lineage: Eukaryota > Metazoa > Annelida > Clitellata > Hirudinida > Haemopidae > Whitmania > Whitmania pigra. The sequence continues at coordinate 570,389 of JAJTWR010000278.1, read as the reverse complement.
ATGTTGCTGTTGTTGTTTTTATGCAAAACGTTTATTTTGAGTTAATTATTTGTTAAAAGTTTACTTAATTGACTCAAATAATGTTGAAACGCATAAGATTGATTATAATAATAATAATATAATAATAATAATAATAATATAATAATAATAATAATAATAATAATAATAATAATAATAATAAAATAATAATAATAATAATAATAATAATATAATAATAATAATAATAATAATAATAATAATAAAATAATAATAATAATAATAATAATAATAATATAATAATAATAATAATAATAATAATAATAATAATAATAATAATAATAATAATAATAATAATAATAATAATAATAATAATGACATTTATTATTACATTGCATGCGATATTGTTTTATTTTATATTTCAGTTAAATAAAAAATCGATTTTTGAGATTATTGATGATGAGAGGAAAACACAAATATCTTATTTTGGTAATAAAAATTTTAATAAAACATTCATTAGAATAATTAAAAGGGTTTTACTAAATAAAATTTACTTCAAATCAAAGCTTTTAAAAACTGCGCTGTTTCTTGCATGGTTCTATGACATTACAGGATGGTGATGATGACGATGATAGTGACGATTATGATAATGATTTTGAGTGCTTGTAATCGTTGAGATAGCATCAGCTTCCTTCCTATCCATTTCGTGACAAAAACTGGATAACAATCGCACAAATTAAAACATGACAATTATAATATATTACTGTTATACATATTTTTTTTTTAATATTTAATTAACATTTCAATGGTATTCTTATATTTGTAGATAAGGCTAAAATGACACTTATCCTGATATTCTTCATTTAAACTGATTAGCAATTAAATTATTATTATTTTATGCATTTATACATTCAGCGTTAATGAATTCATTCATTCATTCATTCATTCAACGTGATTCATCAGCTGCATCATTGATTCAATAAAGGTGATGCTAGGGTTTGACATATATTTAAAATTAATGGCATAAATTAAGTTATTTTTTATTAATAAATTGATCACTATCTCGATATTAATTATTTCAAAGTAATGTTTGAATGATTCAAATATTCTTCTCTAATATGGGGCATTGCAATTGTTATAATGACTAAAAATTAATTAATCATGATTATATCGTAATTACTATAAAAATGAGATAAATGAAACAACAAGACAACAAATGTTTGTATCATCGTTTCAGACTGCAATGATTCTCCTCATTTCCGTCAAAACCCAACTTCCGCAGTTCGTCTGAAACTCGCGAAGGAAATCTGGTTCCGCATGGCTGGTCACCTGAAAATCGCTCGGTCCTCTTATCGCTCATGTCGAGTCACGTGAGCATTCATTTCCTGCCCGACATGCTCCGTCGCTCGTTGTTTCCGCTGAAAAACGTGCCAGGTGCGCTCGGTTGCTATGGCAGCGTTCAAGGTCGTTATGCGATACTTCTCCTGTTGGTTTCCGCCATGGAAGGTAAGCAGTCCTGATTATGATACAATCTATAACAACACGACAAAAACATTATCAGTACTATTAACTTTCTGTTTATCCATTATCGTTCAAAATACAATCAACTCAAATCCGACCAATTCGTTTCAGCCCATTACCTTTCGTTTGTGCCTGAAATTCTGGAACACCCCAGCGACACCTACGTCGCCCCAAACGAGTCCGCCATCTTGCACTGCCGCACTTCTGGCAGACCCCAACCCGCCATAAAGTGGTTTAAGAACGGAAGCCCTCACGACGCAATAAGCGTCAGCGACGATTCGCTGAAAATGGCGGCAGAATTTCAGAATCATTTCGTCGCAAGGAAACGCAACGCACTCAAAAAAAATTCTGCGCTACAGTTTCCAGACGGAAGTCTCTTTTTCGCGAAAGTTCGCGCCGAAAACGACGCCAGCGGCAGTGACGTCGGCTACTACCACTGCTCGGCTACCAATCCGTCAACCAATCAGACTTCTTACAGTGAATCGGCTTACTTAGGATTGGCTGGTGAGTTCTTGAATCATCACATTGACACGTTTGAGTCATAAATTTTAAATGATGATGACCATCATCGTTATCATCTACATGATTCTAATAATAGCGACCTTAATAATCAATATCCAAAAAAAAAACACAAAACAAAAGAGCTATTGAAATTCAAGAGATCGTCATCATCATTATCAACACCATCTTCGACGTCATCATCATCATCATCTCCAAGACTACTATCATTACCAAGTTAATAAAGGCACCATCTCAAATAAATCTTTAAACCATCCGGCCAATGAAATCCCAGGAATACAAATGTTACAACCGCTCTTTCAAGTCCATGTTTTAAATTCTTTGTTCCACCGGTACTAGCAACCGAGGGTGTCCATTTAGCGGGGACAATAAATGTTCATTTGCTTTTCTTCCGTGGCGGCATGGTGGGTGGTCCGTTGTGACTTCATTAGTTTTATATTCTAAGTTTATTTCATCATAGGCATCGTCGTCGTCATCGTTATCATCATCGTCGTCGTGGTCACCGTCATCATCGTCATCGTCGTCATCGTCGTCGGCGATGTCGTCATCATCACCATCTTCTTATTTTCTCTACCTGTGAGCTTGTGTGCTTGTCCTTCACCAGTTACTCATTCCTTTCGTTCTTCAATTTCTTTTCACAACGCTTTCTCTTAATGTAACTTCCACTTCTGCTGCGTAATTGCTTTGAAATTAATTTTGACGACCGAGATAAATTGTCGCATTTGATGTCATCAACATCGCCGTCATTGTACTTCATTCATATAGCGCCATATGCCTAGCGTCAGAAGTGCTTCTTGTATATATATATATTTACACACAGAGCTCCTTCCCAAGGATGACATGCGAGTTGTCTCAGAGGGTTGCGTTCCTGCG
>JAJTWR010000278.1:552500-562500 GCA_021613335.1 Whitmania pigra | reverse complement strand
TGAACAAGATCCATTGTAACCTCTGACATCAATTGATGATGACGACGACGACGACGACGACGACGATGATGATGATGATGATGATGATGATGATGATGATGATGATGATGATGATGGATGATGATGATGATGTGATGATGATGATGATGATGATGATGATGATGATGATGATGATGTGATGATGATGATGATGATGATGATGATGATGATGATGATGATGATGATGATGATGATGATGATGATGATGATGATGATGATGATGATGATGATGATGATGATGATGATGATGATGATGATGATGATGATGATGATGATGATGATGATGATGATGATGATGATGATGATGATGATGATGATGATGACGATGGTGATGATGATGATGATGATGATGATGATGATGATGATGATGATGATGATGATGATGATGATGATGATGATGATGATGATGATGATGATGATGATGATGATGATGATGATGATGATGATGATGATGATGATGATGATGATGATGATGATGATGATGATGATGATGATGATGATGATGATGATGATGATGATGATGAGATGATGATGATGATGATGATTGATGATGATGATGATGATGATGATGATGATGATGATGATGATGATGATGATGATGATGATGATGATGATGATGATGATGATGATGATGATGATGATGATGATGATGATGATGATGATGATGATGATGCTGATGATGATGATGATGATGACGATGGTGATGATGATGATGATGATGTTGATGATGATGATGATGACGATGGTGATGGTTGTGTCTGTGATGTTGAATATTTATCAGAAGGACACGGGTTACTTTCTGAGGTGAGTGCTTTTGGATCGCTCAGCGTTTTTTTGTTGCGAATGGATGGAAAGATAGAGTGATGGCTGGATGAATGAACTGAAGTAGTTTATGAAGACGTAACTTGTTTTAATAAACAAATTACTGTAAACTTTCTTAAATTATAACTTGTATTAATTAGATATTATTCTGGTTAATTATCTGGTTTTAAACTTTCGATGATTTAGATGGATGATCTAGATAATATAAATGTAATAGATGGATTGCTCGAAATATGAATAGATAAACGAATGGATAGGTGAATAATAAATTCGGTGGATGGACGAATAAAAAGAAAGTTAATGAAATTTTGAAAATATTTTGTTAATCTGCAGTGTTTAAGATTATCAAATATTTGTCCCTGTGTCACCAGGAAATGATCTTCAATCTTTCCGAATGTTCAAAAAAAAAGCTTTTCGTAATCCATTCACCGATATATCGGTTCAACACTTTGGTTTTCATTCCTCCGTCCATCCTTCCTTCCATCTCTCAAACATTTATGCATGGTTTTCCGCTTTGATCTTCTGAAATGCCCACAAGTTTGCATTCATATGAGATGCTTTCCCATTTACCTTCATCCCCATCCATCTATTCAACTATCCATTCGACCATTCACTCATTCATCCATTCATTCATCCATCCGTCCCCGTCCGTCTATCCATCCATCCACCCAACCTAAACAACGTTCTCCAAACAAATGTTAGTCGTCAATTAACGGCAGTCCTGAGAAAAATGTTCTTGAATCACTTTCTTTTCCTCTCGCTAGATGGCCAACATGTCAGAGGTTACAATCGATCTTGTTCGTCATCAACAACGGAATCTTTGTTTCTCCTCGAGTCATCTGTCGGACGAAATCATCATCATCATCATCGTCGTCGTCATCGTCGTCGTCAACATTGTCATATCTTGATAATCTGTTCACTAATTCATTCGTACAAAATTAAGGCTTTCAGTGCAGAGGCGTCGTTTCACCTTTTTCGGAGGGAGAAAAAAACGTGGCACAAGTTGATGACTTGATGTCTTAATGACCTTAATGACCTTAATGACCTTTTGTTTTGCTTCGATGCACCCCAAAATTACGTCCTCTTACTCTTGATATCCATCCATATCTCACAGTTGTGAATGTGTTGAAATATTCATGTTGTCAATACTTTCGTTATTCAATTAACCTTTCATTATTCAGTTGACCATTCATTATTCAGTTACCTTTTCATTATTTAGTTAACCTTTCATTATTCAGCTAACTTTTCATTATTTAGTAAACCTTTTATTATTAAGTTAACCTTTCATTATTAAGTTAACCTTTCATTATTCCGTTGACTTCTGTTGATAAATTTTTAGTACAAATGACATGAGTTTTTGAATGAGCTTGAAATAGGTCACATGGTTCAGTGCCAGCTCCGATGAAATTGTTTAAACTGATGTCACATGACTTTAATTTAAATTAATATTTAATAAATACAAAAATACCTGAATCGTGGTGTCATTCTTACATTGTGACAGACTCACAAATCAGAAGGCAAAATGCGGTTTATTAGGAAGTGATTACTTTGTTAGCAAACCACCCCCAAACAATTAACGAGTGGTAACATCACATCATTTATTATCATTTCGAACTCCTAACTCCATAACAATTTGATGATGGAAAAAATAAAAGTAAAATCCAGGCGGATCCCCAAAATCTGCCGAGTCCCTGGACTTTTATGCTTTTAATGGGGGAAAGTTGAGCTTTATTGAATAAACTTCAATAATCAGTAAGCATTTACATGTGATGATGATGATTATAAATTACCCATCCATCCTATCTAACTCTAAGCAACTTCTTTTTTTTCCATGCACTTTCCATCCATCCATCCACCCATTTAATCGACCTTGATGTAGAAGAAAGGAGCACAAATTGACGTGTTTTCTCGACACGCTCCGCTTAACATGCTGGAAAAAGTTCCGAGACATGAACGTCCTCGGTTGTCATGGAAACATGGAAATCCAATCAGTGACTGAAGAGAGATATGCAGAAAGAAAAAGACGTTACGGTCATTCACTAATGTAGTCACTCCCCCAATTCACTCATTCATTCACTCACCAATTCACTCATTCATTCACTCCACAAATCACTCATTCATTCATTCCCCAATTCATTCACTCATTGAGTCACTCTTCCCCATTCAGCGATCATTATCATGAACACCTCACCGTCAGCAACAGTCAATCATTCACGCACTCGCTGACTCGAATTCATTCACTCGAAACTCACTCATTCATTCATTCGTTCGTTCGTTCATTCATTCATTTATTGTTTGAAACACCTGTTCATTCATTCATCCACCAACTCATTCTTTAATTTGTTCAATCAATCAGTCAGTCGATGAGCACGGGTCTCCCTGTCCACCCATCTTGAAGCACGTCCAAAATGATCAGAAAAAGGAATCGATTATCGAGGAATAGTCACGCTCTGTTGATCCAGTGAGGCAGTTTAGCAGTGCCATCACGTTCTCATTGGAGAATGATGACGGTGATGATTATGATGACGATTGACAGTGACGATGATGAAATCGCTGGCGTGCAGGATGGCCGAATGGGCCACGTTCCTGCATAACAGTCGCAATGCGTCGGGTTCGAAACCCGGCCTGTACTGCCAAAAGAGTCATTAGGAAGGAGCGCTCTCTAAATGGTTACAAGAAGCGCCTCGTATAGAGATTAATTTAATTACAACGACGGTATTGATGACGTCGAAGACAGAGACGGATCGATGAAATTTCTGTCTTAAATAAATCAATAATTATGAGTAATTATGGGTTGGTAATTCCATCACATTCATGTACACAACGACAATTGTTGCTTGATCCTTTGTCGTGAGATTTCAATTTTTAACGTCTTTGAGAAGTTTAGTTATTTGTTTTAAAGGTTATTATTAATATTATTATTATTAAATAAAATTTCAGAAAACAACAACAATAACAATAAAAAAAACAACAACAACAACAACAACAACAATAATAATAATAATATAATAATAATAATAATAATAATAATAATAATAATAATAATAATAATAATAATAATAATAATAATAATAATAATAACAGATTAATAATAAAAACAACAGTAGCATTAACCGAAAGAAATATGATAAAGAGTACCCAATGAAATATATGAACGATGTCTATCGTCTGCAGTCGCACCCGCCATAAACATCGTCCCCAGAAATCTCGTCGTCGGCAGGGGTCGAAAGGTCATCCTTGAATGTCACGTGGTCGGCAGCCCGATGCCCGCCATTTTCTGGAGCAAGGAGACCCAGGAAGATGAGAAGGAGGATGACGACGATGAGGTTTGTGAGTCTTTCTTTGTTGTCAATGTCATTATCATCCTTGTCGTCATTATCAGCATCATTGTCATCGTCATCGTCAATCTAGTTATTAATAATTTGCATCGAGACATGCTCTGTTAAATATGAGGACCCGTTTCTTGCTACAATATTGTTTAACTAGACTTTATGGCTTGTTCCATTTTGAACCAAAAAATGTTCTGTGAACATCATCGTAATTTTTGTAATTTATTTAACTTTATTCATCATCGTGACTGACTGGCCATGTTACCGTGTCGGCGTCCGCCATCATCGGAACCCCTAACTTTTAACTGAATTGTAAAAATGAATTCTGAATGAATTCACGGAGGAAGGAAATGTGAACAAAATGATGAAACCCACCATCAAACGACAGTAAAGTGAAGTTAAGACTTACAAGTGTGAGGAGTGCGATTAGAAAATAAATTCCTCAACATCGAAATCCGCAGCACAACGTTTGTTAATTACATTGAATATTAGTAACTTAATGTTTATTTGCGATCGAGTTCATTGTAGAATGTTGTTGGTAAATATATTAATTTTAAAAATTACATTTGTTACTGGTCCTAGTAATTAATGCTGTTTTATTGTTTTTCATTTTATTACGCTACTTAACAACGATGGTTAATGTTTGTTATAACAATAGTAATTTCATTTATTAATATTATTATTGTTATTATTTTATTTTTATTATTATGGTTATTATTTTATTTTTATTATTATTATTTTTATTATCGTCGTTATCGTCAAGAAGCCATTAATATGATCAATGTGAGCTTGTTCATCATCAGTCGAAGAACTTGTCAGTGATGATGAAGATGATCATTGTGAGGGTGATGACAATGATGATGATGATGATGACAGTGACGACGATGATGATGATGATGGTGATGGCAAAGAAACAAACAGGAGTTTGCATGATGACTGATCAAAGAATCATTGAATGTGAATCAATGGAGAAATTATTGAATACGACTTCTCCCCCTCACTCTCTTGGGTACTATCTCCTCATCAGTAACGCCATCAATCAGGATGGTCATCATCATCACGTCATCGTCATCGTCGCCGTTGTGTCTATGATGATGACGATTTCGATGACCGTGTTAATATGAATAAGTTGTAAAATATTTGAACTAATTGAACGATGAGTTTATAATTGATGATGATGATGATGATGGTTGGATCGAAAAAGAGTTGAAATATGGCGAACATCGGCGCCAATAGAACACCATTAAGAGGGCAGAATTGATCGTTCTTGATTCTCTCTGATCCCTTTCTTCCCTCTGATCCTGACGGATCGATGGATGGGTAGGTGGATTAATGGGTAGGTGGATTAAAGGGTGGGTTGATTAATGGGTTGTTTTATTAATTGGTGGAGCAGATTTATGATTGTTTGATGAACAAAAGAATGGATGGATTAGGTGTGGTGGACGGTTTTTAAAAATGAAAGATGATGGCTTAAATGATTGCTTTGGTAAGAGGATGATATGTTAATAGGTAGCCATTGGGATGAATTTATGATTTATTGGATGAATGGATGGATGGATGGATCGATGAATGAGAGGATTGGATGCATTGATGAATGGACGGATGGTAGGATGAATGTGACTGTTCCTCAAACGCTTAAGTGGATAAAAAATGTTTCTTTTATAGATTAAATGTCAAATAGAAAGTTCAAAGGTGAGAGGTTAACAATCTCGGATTGTTCGAAAATTCTGGACATGTCATTGTAGTCGATTGTGTGGTCCAGTCAGTCAGTTTATGATGTCAAGTGGCGTTGTGTTGGTAAATGAACTAGAATAAAAATTATAGAAATTTGAAATAATTTAAGGACTTTTTAAGAAATAGTTTTAAACCAAAACTGCAAAAATGCAACATTGAACTGATTAAATAGGAGTGAACATGATGTAACTTAATTCTGAGGTCAAGAAAAGTTCAAAGTTGAACAACAGGTGAACCTTTTATTAAGACTGTCAGGTCATAATTTATTAAAAGGCCAAGAAATATTTTCAATTAGGCTTAATTGCAATGAAAAATAGATATCCAAGTGTTTGCTTGAAGTCAAGATGAGTTAAATATGCATGGCATCAATATTATTAAATGGCAGGAAGCCATCGCATACTATCGTCATACATTTACAGATTAGTATCTCAATATTTATAATTATTTATAATTATTATCCCAATATTATATTACAAATATTATATTACTCCTAGAATCAGACCAAAAATGATTTTTAGGGTGGGAACGAACGCGAAAATAGATCGAATAACAAAAATGCTTGACACAGAAAAATAAAAATAAAACATAAACTGAAATCGATTTACGGTCTAAACCGTAAAAAACAAAAATGAAAAAAAAGTCGTTTAGTGTAATAAAGTATGTAATTTAATATTCAAAAAAATAAATTTAAATTTATAGACAAAAGTATAAAGAACTATTTATGAAAACTTATGTTATGGTGAGAGATAAGTGCCGATGTTTTTTTTTTGATTCCTGAGCCTCATGCGCTGACATACAGCTAATTGCGTTTGTTGGATTATTTCACTATGCTGACTGAATATGGAAATAAATTAATCAACTGATTTCCTAAATTAATATTATTGGTAAAACAGTATACGTTGTCGACATTAGCATTAATGGTAAACTACGACCGCTTACCAAATGATTAAAAGTAAATTTCTCCTACGTCGACATATTTATAAAAGTTTTTAATAAATGTTGTTTGTAAAAAGGAGTATATAAAGTAATTATTTATTTTACAAATATTGTCTTATCTTTCCAGGATTAGCACAAATAGCGACAAGCAGTCACGTAGTTCATGTGTCGCTTTGCCTATCATAAGCTATTTGATTGTCTTCATTAATTTTGATCCTAGTTGGGTAAATTTTGTCTACAAAATAAGGCGAGACATCAGGCATCCATTTATAGCTTTGTAGTTTCGAGTTAGACTGTGATGTACCACTAAGTAAGAGAAAGATTAGTTCCGCTTGATCATTTGCCTAGGCACTCTGAAAAGATGGCTGTAGCTAATCACACAAAGGTTTTTCGCGGTCATGAGGCTGTAGAGGATAGCCTGAAGTTCCTGCTCATGGATCTAGGTCATTAGCAGGATGAAGTTCACCCATGTCCTACCTGTGCATCATTTTAGCTTTGTGCTCCTAAACATCCTATTCATTAATTATAGTGAAAAACTAGTATACTAAATTACATATTTTACAAGTTTTAATCATTAAATTTAGTTGAAGTTTGCAGGATGTTTGTATAAAATAAAATAATGTTATATAAGAAAATGAGTAATATTGAACTTAAACTTAACGATTTTTGAGCACTGAACTTGCTTAACTTAAAAAATAAAGTTTTCTTAATGTCAAAATAAGGCACAGGCATTGCTATTTCCTACTTTCTCTCAATTAACATCAAAATTCGTCAAAATCGTTATCATTAATTACGTAACTAAAAGAAGAAACGAAAATATCCTAAGTTTCTAAGCCACAAATCTGCCATATTATTATAAATTTAATTAACGGCAAGTAGTTAATTTAATTTAAATGACTCATTAAATCATTCCAATTTACGGTCGATCACCAAAGTCTACTTACTTAACTTCTTATGAATATTCACGGCTCACATTGTCATATTTATGGAGAGTAAGGACCTCACGTTATACGTACTAGGCCGGCGTTTGTCGAACCCTGCTGTACGTGTAAACAATATAAACTCAAGACAAAAACTTAACTGCAAAAAAAAAAAATTTTGTTTCCAAAAGCAATTTCGACCGGAAACAAAAATGAAATAATGATTAATATTCCTAATGGGACAGAAAACGAAATGACGCCTTAAATGACAAAAAGTCAATAGTCGGCGTTAAAAACGAAAACGAAAAATTCGGTGAATCTTTAATTACTTCTATGGCCGAGTGGTTAAAGTGTTCGATTTGACGCGTTCAATTCCTAGCCGCTCGCAAGAGTTTCTATAACTAATTAATATAACGAGTAATTACTCTGCGTTGCAAATTTGCTATTGCCACAAAGTAATCGTGAAAATACAAAAAATGCTAAAAGTTAAACGACAATAACCTACTTTTATTTATTTATAAAGCTAAATTTGTCCTCCCATTAACGTCTTTTGTGTTCACCATCCTTCTGGATAAGAAAGAAATAAGATTGGAACTGTAAAAGAATATGGACTGATATTAAAACTAAATATATAAAACAAGCATCAATGGATGGATGGATGGATAAATGAACGAAAGAATGAATGAATAGAAGGATGGATGGATGTGCACTTGGACGCCACCTAATGAACATTTCCATATTCCTTGGAGACATCGCAGCGGTGTAATATATCCTTTGATTATATTATATTATATTATATTATATTATATATTATATTATATTATATTATATTATATTATATTATATTATATTATATTATATTATATTATATTATATTATATTATATTATATTATATTATATTATATTATATTATATTATATTATATTATATTATATTATATTATATTATATTATATTATATTATATTATATTATATTATATTATATTATATTATATTATATTATATTATAATTTGCTACTATTACTATATCATTACACATTTCTTTCTAATATCTACTAGAATAGTATTTCGAAATATTTTACCTATTATAAATTTATTTTTTTTTACTATAGCATGTTTTAAACCGCATTTAAAAATATGAATGTTGCCCGTAAATTAATCAATTTGTTCAATAATTATTTTTTTAAATTTATCGAAAATAATAATTAAATAAAAACATCACTTTCGAAAATGTAGTTTGAACAAATTTCGAAAATTAAAAAATTATACATTTGCAATTTAATTTAAGTTGCAATAAGTTTGTTCACTCTCATTCAACAACTTGTGTTTAATTAGAATTTTTGCTTTATTTGATATAAATATATTTTTCAATAATTTTAAATTATTTTAATTAATTGAATAAATGTCAGTCATATGTATTTGAATTGTATATTATGAATCCGAAAAGGGTGTGAAGGAACCTTACCAGATGGCGCTCCCTAGCAGTGGTTTGCGAACACGACACATAGCGATCTTTACCTCTCCATGCAGGAAAGCAGCATATTACGCTAACCATTACATCTTTATTATTTGATTGCAACTTTGTAGTTTCCAATGAAATAAAACATAAAATAAGATTTAAAATCACTTTATGACGTCACTTCACTCTTTTTCATTCATCCAGAATTCGCCTCAATCAATCAAAGACTCTACCTTCGACAACCCAGAAAGATTCTCCGTCTCAGATCAAGGCTCTTTGACCTTGAATTCGGCCAAGGTCACGGACTCAGGCGTGTACACGTGCAGGGCGGCCAATCAATTCGGCGTCTCGGTTGCCACAGCGACTCTTGAAGTCAAAGGTTACTGGGGTCGCGTGACCTTCGACGAGTTCTTTTCAGAGTTAATTGTTCTCTCGTAGGAATTGTGTTTTACTCTTTTGTTTTATTTTTTATATTTTTTCCACATTTTCTTTGACATTTCACCACGTCGACGACGACGATGATGGTGATCAAATTTATGTTGACATCTGTGACCACATTTTCGATCAAATTCTCACGGCGGATAAACGTCATCATCATCATCATCATCATCATCGTCGTCGTCATCATCATCATCATCATCATCATCATCATCATCATCATCATCATCATCATCAATCATCATCATCATCATCGTCATCATCATCGTCATCGTCATCGTCATCGTCATCGTCATCGTCATCGTCATCGTCATCGTCATCG
>JAJTWR010000278.1:507500-547500 GCA_021613335.1 Whitmania pigra | reverse complement strand
ATGAAGCAACTCAACTCCATCATCCACAACAACTTCAACAAAACGACGACACCAGCTGCAACAACTACACGGAAATCTACGCCGAAATTCCCGATACGACGTCTCACACAACGACAAAAGCGGACGAAAGCAACAACGACGAAGTCTTCACAAAAGATATTCGTTCCCAGGTAGACGAGGACAAGTCGGCGAACGATCGCTACTATGACAGCGTGTCGCAACTGCTTCTCAAACGACCACAACTTCACAATCTCAGAACGTATCAGTCGACAAAACTACCACAACAGAAGTTCTCATACAACTACCGTCAACGACAAACGACCTCCCAACAACAGCAACATCAACAACAACTACAACAACGACAAAGAATAAACAGTGACGAAACACAAGGCAAGGTCCAACAGCAACTTCAAATGCATCATCGTCATCGTCAACAACAGCAACAACAACAACAACAACAGAAACAACAACAACAACCGATGAAAAACTATCGCGATGGCAAATCCTTCAAGAGCACTTTTTCCGAGCCCCGTTGTCCTGTCAACAACGACAACAACAATCGTATCCAGCATGGTAATGATATTAATTGAACTGGTGGGGCATTATTTATTTATTTATTCATTAGTGAGTAGCCGTTTCAATCATCATTTTATCACATAGTCTAAGATGACCATTGTTTTCGTCATCGTCATCGTCGTCATCTATTTTGCTTATTGGAAAGTGTTACCATATGTACCAGCACTATCATTACAACACCTCCATCTTAATTAATACCATCATCATCACTGTCATCATAGTCTTCGCCATTGTCGTCGTCATAGTATAGCCATTGTAATCATCATCGTCATTATAACCATCTCCATCTCTATCAAGATCACCATAGTCATCGTCGTCGTTATCATTTTAAAGCTCATATCAGTTACAAGATGTGTTTAAGTGATCGAATTTTCTCAGCGGTTTTCCCATTCAGGTAGTTCAGGTAATCACAATGACGTTCATGCTGCTGATGTAGGATTATGGTAATGATGATGATGATGCTGGTAATTATGATGACGTTGGTCACGATGCTGCTGTTTGATATTAAATTGTAACGTTATTCAAATGGATGACTACGAAATAGTTGAATGTAATGACAATGATGATGATGATGACGACGACGACGACGATGACGAAGATGATGATGATGATGATGATGATGCCGAGGAGGATGATGATAACGCTTGCAATCCGTAGTTGAAGATTTTCCTAGCTTGTATTATGCTTGAAAGTCGTTGTTTTCAACTTTTTTGCGATATTTTCTTTCTTGATTTTTTTAAATTTTCGAATTTTTCTGCGAATAAAATTTTCATACAGTCGCTTAAACCGGTTAATAATGCAATGGTTACGACATAATTTTAACTGAAATAATAAGCTTATGGCTATAATAATAAAAACATTAATAAAATTATAATTTTAATAATAAATGGTCAATTCCATCGTAACTGACGCTTCATTCAGAAAAAAGTTGCGTTATGATTCCATATAAATAAAAAATTAGCTGTTATACACGAAATGTTTTTAAGCATTTTAAAAATTTTCTGGCACCCAATTTCCAGTTACTTTTTTAAAATATCTTAAATGAATCGCATAACTGACACATTTATCTACCCAACATTTTAGAGGAATGCAATGGTAAATTTCTTTGAATTTACGCTTTGAAGTCAGTATTTTGACATTGTAATGTTTCATAGTAAGATATGACATTATAGTAATATGAATTTCAATGTTGAAATTCAAATAAATAAGGTGCAGCGTAAGAATTTGAACATAAATGACGCAACATAAACGCTAACTGACTGACTCTCTGAATTAGGTAAATCTAGGTAAATTGTAACAGCAAAAAATTAGACAATAAAATAGTTTTGAATATAAACCACAATTAATTTGTGCAGTTAAACCTGTTTACTGTTAAAGTATATAAAATTCAGCATTAATTTGATCTAGATTTTGCACTTTGAATCCATCCATACTCTCCAGGTAATAGATTAAACCATAAGTTCATGAAATCAGTGGCTCTCGACACTTTAATCTAAATGGCTTTAGATTTATTTATATTTTCCTAATTTAGGAGTTACATGTTTCGGAAGGCAGGTCACTTGCCTTCACACGACCAAAACAAAATCTTGAAAACATAATCGACTTCAAAACATATTTCTATCTCAACGATAAATAAACAATTTCAAAGATAAAATTCAGTCATCTGATCAACACCAGATGTGTTGTTGATTCAAAGATTTTAAGTTTAATGATTAACATAACATAACATAACATAACATAACATAACATAACATAACAGAATGTCAGTAAGTAGACCAACAAAGCATCATTATCACCACCTCATCGTCATCATCATCACCACCATCACTAACACAGTCACACAATCACATCATAGTCAAAGATTTAAAAAGTCATGTTCTTCAAAATAACGACACTACTGGCGCCAATCTCAATCCAGGTAGGCAGGTGATTAATGAGTGAAAATGATCTGCCATCTATCGAATGAAAAATAAAATAAAGCTCCAATTGTTTACTTTGGACGATTGCCAATAATGCAGCTCATAAATAATATAATTTTTCATCGTCCCCTTTATTATTCGTAATTATTTTTTTATTTTTGGCAAGATTTTCACATTTAATGTTTTATTCATTTAATTTTTTCATCATTGCACATATTAATACTTATTATATCTATGTAAAGTTGCATAAAATTAAATTAAATATTCGAATGGTTCAAAAATATTTTGCCACTATTGACAAAAATTAAATCAATTATTATAAAAACATTTAAATAATTTGTCGATGGATAATCAAATGTTTTGTTTCATTGTTGGTGCAATCAATTGTCAATACGCAATAATTTAAATGGTAACATTTTAACTTGTTTACTTATTAGTTATTCAATTTTAATGTTTTACTCGGGAATTTTACCTGGTCCTACTCCAAAAATGTTTTCATCGATTTCAAAATTACTTTTCCAGTAATTACGGATCTGATATAAATCATTTCCTTCATTTATTTTTAATTAATTTCTCTTTTTTCGACTCTGATTTTAAATCAGAGCAAATTAAAATAATAAATGGTTTACAATATCATCAAAATGGCACGATGAAATTAGCTTCAATAATATGTATCGGAGTATTTTTTACAATTTTATTCATACATTTTTATTAAATTACTTTAAATCATGAATAATATCATAATTACAATAAATTCAAAGCATATGATGATGGTGATTCTTGCAATGACAGTGATGATGATGATTCTTGCAATGACAGTGATGATGATGATTCTTACAATGACAATGAAGATGATGATTCTTACAATGACAATGATGATGATGTGATGATTATGGTAGTGTTGGAGAAATAGCTGTTAATATAATGACAAGAGTTGCTCATGACATTGCACAGTGAATCAATTTGACTTGTCACCTTCATTGCGACTCGGTCAATAAACGTCCGAGATTTAATGAATGGATGTGTAATAATAATGATGTTGATGATGATCCAGGTGTGACGGATTTGTTATTAGACTAGATGATAAAATTAATTGATAATAATAATTATGTTATATTTCTTTTATTATATTATATTGTAATATTATTTTTATTATTATTAAACAACTTATTAATAAATAGCTTAAATTAAATTAGTATACAACTTACTAATTATTAGATGGTTTAAAATATAATATCAATTAATAACAATATTTGTTACAACAGACAATCTATCATGCAGGGAGAAAATCTTTATTTAATCAATCATTATTGTTATTAAACAACTTATTATTAAATAGCTTAAATTAAATTAGTATACAATTTACTAATTATTAGATGGTTTGAATTATAATATCAATTAATAACAATATTTGTTATAACAGATAATCTATCATGCAGGGAGAAAATATTTATTTAATCAATCAAGAAGTGCAAACAGAAAGCAACAATGGCAAATTTTTCGGCAAAACATATTCTAAACAATAAATACTAAAATTACGAATGCGTAACTATAAAATATAACTTAATAACAAAATTGATGTCATTGTTATTATCAATCAATTTCAATCAACTTCAATCAATTTTATTAAACCTTGAAACACCGCTATAAACAATTTTAAAAATTCGCAAAAGGCAAAATAAATAATTTTAACAAATCAAACGTTATGGCGGCCGGAAAAAGATGATTAACACGTGACCGGATGATCGATTGACCGCCATTTTGAAATATGGCGCATGAATCGAGTTCTCATCAATGCGGGCCATTCATCATTTTGATTTTCCTTTGTTTATATGTATTTATTCATTTTTTATCAATCGCTGTTATTATTATTACTATTTACTTATTTTTTAACATCATCATCATCTTTGAAGTTGTTTATTGAGATTTCCATGACAACGTCAAGTGAAAGAAAATGTTGATTGAAAAGTTCCAACCGTGAGGCGAACGTCGCACAAACAACCGTTACGTTATTCACCATTATTACCACCTTCATCACCACCCTCTATCATCATCGTCGTCCTCGTCATCATCATCGTCACCGTCATTGTCACCGTCGTCATCATCATAATCAATCAAGATTATCACCACTATCAAATTATAATTACAAAACGTAACACAAATTTTTAAATCTATTGATCTATCTAACCATCCATCCATCCACCCGTCCTTCCTTTTTTATTTTTTGCTTATTATAGTGACGGTCAATGCGAGACACGTGTGCCCATCGAAGTGATGAAATGGGGTTCTAGGGGCTCTTTGAGAAGAGTTAGGTGGTGGATTGATGGATTGATTGACCGATGTATGGATGGACGGACGGATGGACGGATGGATGGATGAATGGATAGATGGATAAATAGGTGGATGGGTAGATGGAGGGATGGATTATGGAAGGCTATGGGATGGAATAGATAATTGCTATTCCATCTGGGGACTTTGACTAAAAATAAACATCAACAAGTTATATCTTCACATCCACACATCCACTCGTCACTTCACACCCAGCCAGAACATCCGAGACATTCATCCATAAAGAAGCGAGGAAGGCGTGTCGTCACGTACAGAAGTTCAGAGGTCATCCCATTGTCACACGACGTGCGAATGTTTGAATTAGGGGCGTTTCAGCCTCTATATGCAGGGTCTTACCTCGTGCTGGCTGTAAATGTGACGTGAAATTGTAACGCGTAAAACTCTTTTTATCCAACGAGTTTTACGCGGTTCGGGAATTATTTCTGTTCTTAATCAGAACATTTGAACGTGTCACGGAATAGGCATATTATTTCTTTTTATATCAATTTCATTCACTCGTCCCATCCATCCATCCATCCATCCATCCATCCACCTCTCAAAAACTGTTTAGCTGTAAGAGAACACCTGATAATGTCCTTGACATGCCACTCCACATTTGCAACTCGATCCACGCTTGAGTTCACTTTCTGGAAGCTGTTGAAGCCTTCGAATTTCGTCATCCACTAAATGCTTTTTTTTATCGTCTTCAATTCCTCTCCGCGTCATCACGGCATGTTCATATGGAATTTTTAAAGAATTGAACTTTGGTCATTTTGAACTTCACAATATAATGAAATAAATGATAAATGATATTGTAATCAAATATTATTTGATATTGCAATCAATTTAAAAAGTAAAACTTATTGCTTTTACAAGTTTTCAAGATTTTTTAAAACTTTTAGTGAACATTCATAATTTTTTAAAAACTTCTTGAAAGAGGAACACTTGCAATATCTCGCATGTTTAATTTTCTACTGGAATGTTGGAGAAAATCTGAAAATTGTTTATTTATTCGTTAGAGCCATATTTATTTAACCACATCACTTCGGTGTACAAAAACCGAGTAGGTTTATAAAAAAAACAGGCAAAATAAAATTAATTAATTAATTATTGACACAGTTATTCATATTCAAAATTAATTACGCAGGAAAATCAGATTAATGAATAGTAATTTAAGTTTGCACAAACGTAATTACATGTAAATTGATTTCCAGTTTCATTTGGGAAAGTATATTTCAAGTGGCCCATACACATCAAAATATGGATCTCCTTAGTAATGGAAATTACACAAAAGTGTTCCTGGAAAGAGTTGATGAATGGAGTTGCATTAGTTCAACTTTCTGTTGTTGTTGTTGTTGGTCATGGAAATGCTTGATGATGCTGAAACCCGATATTAGTTCAAAAGGTTATTCAAGCGTTTGCGGTTGTTTTACTATTTCCATACTGAACATCTGATAGCAACCATCATTCGTTTTTCATTTTCAAACGTTCCAGCGATGAAAACGCTCGGTTTAAGAGGAAGGAATTGATGCCCACCTGATAATTAACGTGGTATGTCAGTATTAATGTCAATGTTAATGTCAGTGTTAATATCAATCATTATTGTCAATGATGAACCACATACGTGATGGATTAAGGTTTGTAGCCAATAGAATGCTTGTACAGTCGAACCCGGTTATGTCGCCGGCCCAGGGGTTTGCCGAAAAGCGTCGAGATAACCGAAAGTAAGTGTGGTGGGTGTATATTAACATATTTGAAATTGCATTATGTATATGATGTGAGTTATAAATGAGAATGCACGAGCTTTTTATGGTTATTTTAGGCAATTATTTTTGCTTATATTGCAAACACAAAGATCGCTCGCAAAATTCCCCATTGACCGGAAGTTCTGTGGTGATTCGTCAAAACAATCACCTTTTTAAACCTTTTTTCAAAATAGCCCGGCGACAAAGTTTTGTTGCTCTCAAATTTGTGAACCATTGAAGCACTTTATCGACAACAATTTGTGCTCAGCCACTGTGAATGTTTTCCTTGTTGGATCAAAGACAGACTTCTCGTACAATTGCTTTATCACTTAGGCTTTCTTTTTCCATCCTGAAATGGTGTTTGCTAGAATGCCATGCTGATGACTAAGGTCTGATTTCATGATGATGACGACGACGACGATGATGATGATGATGATGATGATGATGATGATGATGATGATGATGACGATGACGATGACGATGACGATGACGATGACGATGAAGATGACGATGACGATGACGATGACGATGACGATGACGATGACGATGACGATGACGATGACGATGACGATGACGATGACGATGACGATGACGATGACGATGACGATGACGATGACGATGACGATGGCGATGACGATGACGATGACGATGACGATGACGATGACGATGACGATGACGATGACGATGACGATGACGATGACGATGACGATGACGATGACGATGACGATGACGATGACGATGACGATGACGATGACGATGATGATGATGATGATGATGATGATGATGATGATGATGATGATTACATACTTTTTCTCTATTGACTGATTGTCCAGTTTTCTCTTAACATCTCCAAACATTTTTAAAATAAAAAAAAATATACGGAATAGCTGCAGCATATTATCCCTCAGTCAAAATCAACAAGAGTGAATTAAGTTCGGCGACATAATAGAATCGACATAACGGATGACTAAAATGTTAAGACAGGGATTTTGGCGTTTCCATTTCAAAACCTCGACTTAATAGGGATGGCTTGTTAACCGAGGTCGAGATAAGTAGGTTCCACTGTATTCCAATGCGGCACCAACGAAATCTTTGAGACAAGATTAAGAATGTGAAGGCTATTTTGGCTTCTTTGTCATTGCCAATCATTGCAAATCAGGCTTAAATTGTCTTTGTCCTTCATATAATACGACTGCGAGTCAATTTCTCTTGTCAAAATGAGGATTTTTCCAGCCATATTTTCACCGCAGAAAGCTCTCTCGTGAACAATTGAGTTTGTCCCTCGAAACGTCACTTTCTGATCGACGCTCATTGTCTTTAAAAAGTCGGCCAGTGTCCTAACGGCGTTTTTTGCCGACTTGAGATTTCGGATTAGCTCAGATTAATCTGGGCTAGAGGGCTTGAAATGCCACATTCATGGTAATCCTTTCTTTACTTTCTCGAATAGAAAATGTTCACGGCTCGGTCGACCCTTCCTCGCCATTAGGTGAAAACCCTGAGCCTTTAACCCCTCGGGTTGTAGGCAGGTCGAAATATGTTTCCGTTTAATTGCCATTATTAGACTCAACACTGTAAGAAATAAGCCTCCTACAAACACTGAAAACACTTTCTGCATCTGCTCTGAATGATGCTCATCACGAAAGTAGCCTTCAACGTGGAATTAAAAATATTGCAAGCTCATCATATAACTTATTTTTTTAATGTAAATCATTCAAATAAGTATTTTAAAATATTTCACCTAAACACGTATTTAAAAAATATTTAACTTAAATACTTTTCATTGTTCAGGTAATAAATTAATTAATTATCAGCATTTTATTATTTTTTTTTCATTCCAAATTATTGATGTCTCCTTTAAGATATTGCCTTTGTACTTTCTGTTGTCTAAATAAGAAAAAGTAAAATAAGAAAATAATAACAACAACAACAACAACAACAACAACAACAATAATAATAATAATAATAATAATAATAATAATAATAATCTGAATAAGAAATTTTGTTTTGTTAAATCTGTTCACATTTTAATTCTTTTATAAGAAATTATAAATTCTAATTATTTTTCTTCAGGCATGTCATGTTTGATTTCAGAAGAAATAGATTAAAGTTAAAAAATTACCAACAGGTGTTTGATTTTTTGCGAATTTAATATCCGGTCTGTAATTTATAGATGGATTCGGAACTTTTTCAAAAGACATTTCAGGATGGATGAACGGATGGATAAGGTGAAGAAATACAATTTGGAAAACATGTTCCAATTTAATTCAAATTGTGACTTACTTATTTGATTTGTTGAGGTGAATGAATTGTCGGTAAAAGATGAATTGAAGTTAAAAAGATTAAAAATCAATTGAATGCATGAAATGGTAAATGAATTGTCGAGTCAGTGCATTACGACGTCACATGCACAGAATCGTTTCGACCAATGACAGAAAAGAGACAAATGCACCACAAATGCAAAGACACCCCAAAGAGCAAATCCAAATCCCCAGTAATGAGAATTTAGATGCACATTATGTTTCTTGAACAAATAAAGATGGGGGAATGGAATTATGGAAGGAATCAACAGGCAATAATGATTATAATGGAGATAATGGTAAATTGAATTTCCTAAATGAGTAATTGATCAAATAATTAACCAATTAACGAATACATGAATGTATGTATGAATGAATGAATGAATCAATCAATGAATCAATGAATCAATCAATGAGTCAAAAGTGGAATAATTAGTTTGGAACTATTAATAAGTAATATAAAAGGCAGCGGATTATCATCCATCCATCCATCCATCTTTTACGTTCTACAAACTTACTTCCTGTTTATTTAGAAGCTCGGGGCATATTTTTTCATTTATGGACAACCTGACACAGCATCATCTTCGCATTCATCATGCTTTGCCCACGTCACCAACCTCATTAACTCATATCTGCTCATCATCATCATCATCATCATCATCATCATCATCATCATCATCATCATCACATCATCATCATCATCATCATCATCATCATCATCATCATCATCATCATCAGCATCATCATCATCATCATCATCATCATCATCATCATGCATCATCATCATCAGCATCATCATCATCATCATCATCATCATCATCATCATCATCATCATCATCATCATCATCATCATCATCATCATCATCATCATCATCATCATCATCATCATCATCATCATCATCATCATCATCATCATCATCATCTCATCATCATCATCATCATCATCATCATCATCATCATCATCATCATCATCATCATCATCATCATCATCATCATCATCATCATCATCATCATCATCATCATCATCATCATCATCATCATCATCATCATCATCATCATCATCATCATCATCATCATCATCATCATCATCATCATCATCATCATCACATCATCATCATCATCATCATCATCATCATCATCATCATCATCATCATCATCATCATCATCATCATCATCATCATCATCATCATCATCATCATCATCATCATCGTCGCGTCATGCTCGTCATCGCGTCGTCTTCATCGTCGTCATAATCATCAATGATGTCGTAAAAGGAACGGCAGAAACAGCAAATTCCCTTGTTATCGCATGCTGCATGAGCATAATCAACCTTTTAAACGATGATGATAATGATGATGATGATGATGATGACGATGACGATGACGATGACGATGATGATGACGACGATGATGATGATGACGATGATGATGATGATGATGATGATGATGATGATGAACTTAATCATAATCACCACTACCCACATTTAATTTATTTTAGTTTCGTATATAAAAGTATATAAACAAATGGTCTTAATAACTTTTGAAATTATAAATTATATAATTTGAGTATATATAATATTACGTTGTTAAATATATTATTTATAATTACAATATTATTATAATACACATAATAATTACAATTGTAATATTATGATATTATATTTGTTAATTAATATTAGATATATATATATATATTATATATATATATATATACATTGCACCTCCGTGGAGCAGACGAGTTCTTATAAGGAGGCAACGTTCAGCAACTCATCAGAATTTGTGGGCGATAAATGAGTTGATGGTGGTGGAATTGTTGAAAATAAATTGAAATAACTTGGCAATTGTGAATTTTTTTATTAATAAAACTATTAACATTAGTAATAGAAATATTATTTAGTCAAGACGAAAAGTTTTTATAATATTTAAATGTAGTGATTGATTTCATTATTTGTGATGGACTTGTAGGTATTTAAAAAAAAAAATTTTAAGTAATATTCTCAATAAGTATTTTATTTCAAACAAACGGACATTGCAGTCAACAATGACTGTATTTCATAAAATTAAGTAATTTAACATTCAAACAAATAATTACATAAAACCTCGCTTGCCATAAAAAATTTTAAATTTGTACCAATTGCTTTTTAAATCTGGAAAATCTGTAATAACTTATAGCGAGGACACTGCAAAATGTATTTAATGAATTAATAAAAACTTTATATATCATCTGAGAACATTTAAAAGGAGAAAATATATATATAGGCGAAAATTATATAAAATCCCGACTCAAGAAACGTAAAGAAATAATAAATAAATAAGATTTTGTGAGTTGAAATTCTAATTTAAAACGTGTTCAATGACGAGGAAGAATTTCAAGTTATTTTGTTTCTTCATGTTTTGTCGGTTTTGTCTGGGCTATGATATCAGTAAGTACTGTTGATATTGTTAAGTAATACTAATTAAATATTAACAAATATTAATTAGCTCGGTCTTTACTTATTAAAAACGTTATTAATTATCTGAAGTTATTAAGTATTAGAATAATTGTTTATTATCAAAGGTTATTAAATATTGTATTAAATATTAATCACGTAAGGTTATTATTTATGACAATAATTATAATTATCTGAGTTTATTACAGAATTTCAATTGGCTCGTTAATTTACTGTATTACAAAAATAATTGCAAATTAATTCAGGTATGCTTATAATTAACAATTACTTCGTTGTTTGAAATTTACCATTAAAAATGCAGAAGTGCTTCATTTTGAAAAAAACTTTGCCTCGTATGATGCATTTCTTTTTAACCAACACCACAAAGTAATATGTACCAATTATCATCACCATCGTCATCGTCATCGTCATCATCATCGTCATCGTCATCGTCATCGTCATCGTCATCATCATCATCATCATCAATATCATTATTATCATCGTCGTAGCAGTCTTATTTCATTCCTAATGCTAAGCTGAGATTAGCAACAATGAACAATGAACAGGAAATTAAAAAAGCTGAAAACCTGAAATTGAAATGGACATCGTGACAAATCATCATGATTATGGCTCGTGATGATAATGATTATGACGATGGTGGTAATGATGACGATGATGATAATGATTAATGGTGACGATGGCTTGTACAATGATGATGACGAATAAATGAATTATCATTACCTAATGATGCCTAATGAGTGAGTAAATCAGAGGAAGGTGTCACATAACGAGGACTAGTTGAGTGGTTGGATGCTCGTGATGATGGAGGTTGAAGATAATCAATTATGATGATGATGAGGAGGAGGAGGAGGAGAATTTAAAACTTATGACAGGACTGACAGGAATGTCACATGCACCTGATTTATAACGACCCTCTTTAAGAAGAAGTTGTTCAGGACTGGGAACATTGTAACTCTATTGTCCGTGCCTTTCTGTCTGGAAGCATCCCTTTGCATCTGGAGAGGAAGTGGTGATCATGATGATGATGATGCTGGTAACCTTATATCCTTGAAGATGGATGGGACACTTGAAGGAAAAGAGGTACCGTCATATGAGGATAGTAAATAAGTAAGATGCTGATGGATGAGGCAGTATGTCATTCATTTTATTTATTTATTCATTTTTATTAGTATTCATTGTAATTTTTAATAAATTTTGAATTTATAGAAATCATTACAATCAACATTTTAAACATGGCTGAGAACATTTTATTAATTACTTTTCATCATCGAACAAATCTAGGATCCTAGGCTGCTGTTAAAAATATTATAAAATTATAGTACATAATTGATGTAATTTGATGTAATATAATTGTAAATTATATTATTGATATAATTTGATATAATATAATTTTACATATACGACAGCTGTGGCTTGGGACTCGATTTTTTGCAAGAGGACCTGAATGTGAATAGTTTGATTATTTAAAGTAAAATTTAAAATATTTAATATAATTGAAATAATTAAGGAAATTAAAACGAACGTTTTCAGAATTTAAATCTGTGAATAAAATTGAAAGATTCAACTCCCCATTTTACAAATTCTTGTATTAAAATACATAAACTTAAATTATTTGTATTAATTATATCTTAAATTATTTGTATTAAAATATATAACCTTTCGATAAAATTATATCTGTTGTATTAAAATACATAAACTTTCGTTTAATTAAATCGTAACAAATTTAAATGCATAAGAGAAATAAATTAATTTTATTTATGAAAACATTAACATAATTGCGAAATAAAGAAAACATAGTTGCTTTGATTGTTTTTTTGAATAATTTTACATCGTTTTTCATATTTTAAATATTTTATTAAAAAAACAGAAAAGCAGAGAACCAATTAATAATTAATAATTAATAATATTGTATCATTATGTTATTATTATTAAACACATTTTTTGAATGAATATTTCTTTCACCTAATTTTAGCATTATTTGATAATGAAATTATCAACTGTTAATTCGAAATCGTCAAAAATTGAAATATTTCGATATTTGGTTAAATGCACTTAAAATGATTCAAATAAATTTTAATTTAAATAAAATAAACAAACATTTTAGTCGCTTTAATAATATCATGGTAACCAGCGTGTTTCAAAAATTATAAGCTCATAGAAAAATGCATGCTTGCTTTATTTGCAGCATAAATTATATAATTTGAGCAGGTATTTCGCATGTCGTGTTGGTTGAAAAATATTAAAAACACTATGAAAGTGAGATCAAAGAATCTCGAATTAGATGAATGTACAGTTGAGTGAATATTTAATGATTCCAGTGTTTTGAGGGTCTTTGACCATTTTGATGATAACGACGACGACTATGACAGTGATGATGACGACGACTGTGACAATGATGATGATGATGACGACGACGATGAAGCTTTACGGCAGAAGTTGCAGTCAGTGAGTGTGATGGAGGTGAGGGGAGGAGTTGGAAGACAATCGACTGGAGAGCAATCAATGTTTCCGATGAGATACCGAAGGCTGCATCTGAATTATTCAGAACTGGAATTTGGATGGATGGATGCATTCATGTATGCATGCATGCATGGATATTTGGTTGGATGGATGGACGTATGTTTGGATGGATTGACAATTATAAACTACATATGTAGTAACTATATATATGGTTAACATGTAGATTAATGGGATTGATGGATACTTTAATGGGGGGATGGGTGCTTGGATTGTGGAGTTGAAGAATGAAAATGATGAAAAGATGGATGAACGGGTTGTTCATTGGCTGTGGACTTTTGTGCAACCCTGGAGTTCGGAAGAGTCCGGGCGGAAGAAGACGTTACCAGGACAACGGATATGACCAAAAATGTAAGTGCAGATGACGTCATAAATTTTCCACTTCTGGAAGAAAAGGAGAACTTCACTTTCTCGGAGTTCTGCCTTCAACCACTCATCATCATCATCATCATCATCATCAATGGCATCGTCTTCATCGCTATATCCACTGATCAAGTTACGTTTATTTTCCATGAGACATGACCTTATCATTTTCATTAGAATTATTCAAAACCTTACTCCTAAACACACCAATGCCATGGTATTGGTTGGCCTTCTTAGGGTCGACAAAATGCGATTGGTTAACATGTATTTGGCTCCTCCCAACTGTTTAAAATGAAATTATTCTTATGATGATTATACAGCAAACGAATTTAATATTAATAAGATAAGTTGATATTTTTATCAAATGTTTCTGAAGATGATTGATTGAATAAAATTGAGGAACATAAAAAGGTGTTGAAAGTAATATGATGATGATGCTTATGATGATGGCAACTAGCGACGCAAGTTATAATACTGGATGTTGATGATGATAATGATGATGATGTTGACGACGGTAATGATGATGATGATGATGATTATGATGAGTAATAAATGACAAAATAACAACTATTAAGGAAATCGGTATTACATAGGCTATTTCCGTTACATCACCATCCTTGTCATAGTCCTTGTGGTTGTCGTCGTCATCATCATCATCACTGACATCTTCATCATCGGCATCATTACCATACTCACTACCTCAGGGCGAGTCTGATATCCCACTGGAGTCATTTGTGTTGCCTTTAAGGTAGGTAATGATGACGATGATGAAGAAGTCAGTAATGATGATGATGATGATGATGATGATGAAGACATTGAGTAAAAATCATTTACATCAAAAATTTGGCTTTTTTTGTTTCACGTTCACATGACGAGCTACTTAAGTTAAGTAAGTTTTAATCGAAACTTTTAAGGACTTGCTCTTAATTTAGATATTTTTTTCATGTTTTACCACTTAAGACCAACTGATGCTGAATTCAACGGAATGAGTGAGTGAGTGAATGAGTGTGCGACTGAGTGAGTGAGTGAGTGAGTGAGTGAGTGAGTGAGTGAGTGAGTGAGTGAGTGAGTGAGTGAGTGAGTGAGTGAGTGAGTGAGTGAGTGAGTGAGTGAGTGAGTGAGAGTGAGTGAGTGAGTGAGTGAGTGAGTGGAGTGAGTGAGTGAGTGAGTGAGTGAGTGAGTGAGTGAGTGAGTGAGTGAGTGAAGTGAGTGAGTGAGTGAGTTGAGTGAGTGAGTGTGAGTGAGTGAGTGAGTGAGTGAGTGGTGAGTGAGTGAGTGAGTGAGTGAGTGAGTGAGTGAGTGAGTGAGTGAAGTGAGTGAGTGAGTGAGTGAGTGAGTGAGTGCGTGAGTGAGTGAGTGAGTGAGTGAGTGAGTGAGTGCGTGAGTGAGTGAGTGAGTGAGTGAGTGAGTGAGTGAGTGAGTGAGTGAGTAGTGAGTGAGTGAGTGAGTGAGTGAGTGAGTGAGTGAATGTGAACGAATGAGCAAGAGGGTGCAGATTAAATCCACTTTAATATTATTAGCGATACTATAAAATAATCTATGTGACATCACCATTACATCACCATCATCATAAAAGGCGTCGTCATCGTCATCATTGTACTTTCTCCAGCAAACCATGTACTTGTTATTGCCGTCACCAAGGTGATTTTTCAAACACTCCATTGTCTTATCGGTTCTGTACAAACAATGAGGCTTCGATCGCTCAGTGACTCAAAGAACTTTCAGACAACAGAGTTACCCTCGTCCTGATAACATGGAACATCATCATCATCATCATCAACATCATCATCATCATCGTCATCGTCATCGTCATCGTCGTCGTCGTTATCGTCCTCGTCATCGTCATCCATACACAAATCCATCGATTCTCACCTTCTTCATCTCAGTGGAGTAACGATCCGTGCATAATTTATTTATTTGTTTATTCATTCATTCATTCATTCATTCATTCGTTCGTTCATTCATTCATTCATTCATTCATTCATTCATTCATTCATTCGTTCGTTCATTCATTCATTCATTCATTCATTCGTTCGTCGTTCGTTCGTTCGTTCGTTCGTTCGTTCGTTCATTCATTCATTCATTCATTCATTCATTCATTCATTCATTCATTCATTCATTCATTCATTCATTCATTCATTCATTCATACATTCATTCGTAAAAAAATTGTTTATTATGTAAAAACTTTACCGTAAAAACGATGTAATTAAAAAAGTATTTGCGAATAAACTTGCTATGACATTTTTCTGGAAATGCATTTATTTTAAGTCGAAATAAAGCCTCATTTAACAAAAGATAATGACGAAAAACCTTTACTAATCGACGTCAAGACAGGAACTGGCGACAATTCGCATTGGGATCTCGGATGCATAGATATTTAGAACAAAGAACCAAAGATAGGTGAGTGATATAAGAGAGGCGTATCGTGCGGGCGCATGCGCAGAACGATGGATGGACCATAATTTGCTGGGAAGACATCTTCTTTAAGTTAATGACTGTTTTTTTCTGATGAATGTACAATTATTATTGTTTATTGTTGCCTAATTTCATAACAAATGAATATATTATACATCAAATCATTATTTAATATTTTAACAGTATTTATTTAACAATCAACTAAATTTTATTTAGAAACATAAGATAAAAGTAATTAAAAGCGACTGTGATATTATTTTTCATCGAGAAATTAATGAAATAAATTATTAAAATTAATAATAGCATGTGACATGACAGCTGTCTGTCCTCAGTGCCATCATTGCACTCATTCACACTGCTCAGAATATAGACAATTGTTTCAGCATTTATTAATGATTATCATCATACAGCATATGACAACCTGTCATCCGTAATACTCATCAGAGGGTTCAATACTCAGGCAGGTTTTGAACTCTTCGTCTGTGATCTAAGTACAGAAAATGATTGAATGGAACAGGCGATTGATTGGGTGAATGAATGAATGAATGAATGAATGAATGAATGAATGAATGAATGAATGAATGAATGAATGAAGAATGAATGAATGAATGAATGAATGAATGAATGAATGAATGAATGAATGAATGAATGAATGAATGAATGAATGAATGAATGAATGAATGAATGAATGAATGAATGAATGAATGAATGAATGAATGAATGAATGAATGAATGAATGAATGAATGAATGAATGAATGAATGAATGAATGAATGAATGAATGAATGAATGAATGAATGAATGAATGAATGAATGAAATGAATGAATGAATGAATGAATGAATGAATGAATGAATGAATGAATGAATGAATGATGAATGAATGAATGAATGAATGAATGAATGAATGGATGGATGAGTCCTTGAATGGGTTGGAGAGCTGAATGAGCGATCAAAGCATGCGAAAATGTGGAGAGAACAATTAAATGGATGGATGGATGGATGTATGAATGAATGAACGATTGAACGAATAAATGAATGAAGTTGGATCATCCTATCACTGTTGGCGTTGGAAAGAACAGAAATTATTAGGAGTGGGCAGAGAGAGAAGTTGGAAATTGAAATTCACAGACACGGCTTTTACCAGTTTCTTAGATTTCCTCGTTTGTGCGGAGTTAAACAGTCCTCCTCCTTCATAAGGCGTGAGTGGAATGTTTCCTCCAACCCCAGTAACTTCAACGCCAAATCAATTCCTCCCATTCCATTGGACCCACCAGCTCATTTGAACTCTCATCCATTCAACTTTCACTCTATCCTTGCATTCCATCATCATTTATTATTAGCAGCCTTATATTCATTATTCTATAAGCCCATCCATCTATTTACAATTTCATGCACTCATTGTCCAAATATTCAGCCGGTAATCTTCTCATGATTTCTTGCAGATGTTTCTCAGTTTAAGAACAAATGGATTTCTTGGCCAGTTTCAGAGGAGAATTCTTAACTTTGTAACGAAAACTTTTCTTTGATTAGTTAATAACCTAATTGCATTGAATTAAGTGCAATCTTCAACTAGTTAATTATCTAATTGATTAATAACGAACCTATATAATGTTGTTGTTACCCATATCACTGCAGCAATATAATAAATTCGAAGCGTTATTAAAATGTTTTAGTTGGTAATAAATAAGAGTTGCCTGTTTATGTTCATATAATGATTTATAAAATACATATATTAATAATTTAATCATTAACTTCTAAATTTATTAGCTCAACATTTTAATATTAATCTGCATGTCTAATAATTTTATTAATAACTAATAAACTTCTTTTAAGAGTTATTGAAGCCCATTAAGCCTAATTGTATTGAATGCATTGAGGTCTGCTGAAATATGGTGAGTTGTCGTGTCCTTAAGGTGCCGTAAAATACGGTTAAGTAATATTTATGAATTCCATAATTAAATTATATGCTTGAAACATCATTCATGGATTACTTAGTCACATTATATGGTTAAATAAAATTTATGGATTATTTAATTAAATTAGAGGGTTAATATTTAAGAATTTTAAATTAAATTATTGCAGCCATTTCATTAAATTTTATTAATGTTATTAATTAATTTTAAAATTTTTGAAGTAAAATTTGTGAAGATAAAATAAAATAAAAATTTAATAATATTATTGTTATTGTTGTTATTATTATTAATTAATATCATTTATTCACTGTAATCACTTTAAGTTTAAGTTTTTATATATTAGTAATGTTATTTTTTACTTCGATAAAATCATCTAATCAATTTAATTAAATGTGCACTGAATGATGTAATTAGTGGCTATTATTGTTACCGTTCTGCTATGCCATCATTTCATAATTTTGAACGGAATATTTTGTGGCTTGGAAAACGATAAAAAAAAATAAAATTTAAATAAATAATGTGAGTAATAAATCTTAAATAATAAATAACAAATTTTAATATTAGTTTGCATTATTTCATTAGTTCATTATTCGACATTAATTTTATTTTGTTAAACTTTTTTAAACAGTTAAGAACATGGATGTAATAACTATATTCATATAGCTCTTACTTTAAGCCAATTAATATTCACTGTCTTTATTTTGGTGCAATTTTAATAACTAATAACAACATTGTGAAATTAGCTTTGCTGTGGTAATAGTGGTTGTTGTGGTTGTGGCGGCAATGGCACTTGGCACGTTGCCAAGTGATGAAGGTGAAGTTCAAGGACAGCAACAAATGTCACGTAACGATGACATTCGTGTCCATGAAAAACTCTTCTGCGTCCAGTTTTCCGTGCCAAGCTTTTTAGTCGCCAGTAGAAAAAGTAGTAAACAGGAATTAAAAAACACTGCCACGACCACCAAGGAACTACTGGTTGGTGCTGCTATTGTTGTCGTGTTCGTCCGCAGGGGGATGTAATGATCCTCTTTAGTCATCGTGTCAAGTTCAAAAATTGAATTTATCAATTCTGCGGATTGTTGTTGATCTTGGTAACAGCGACTAGTTGCAGTGGTTAATAACTAAGAAACTGTCATTTGTTGCTGTCGCCGTTGTGGTTGATGTGATCGGTGTGGTTGTTGTGGTCCATGCAGTTGGTATGGTTGACCGACTGTTGTTGTTGTGGCAACAGATGGTTCGTGTTTATAAAAGCGTCCATTCTTTATGATGTTAATAAAAGTTTTTCGTTTTATTTTTAGGCATTATTCAACAAACTTATTATTGAATTAATAATTCATTATTCAACAAATTAATTATTGAATTAATAATTCCTTCTTCAACTATTTACAAGGTTGTGACACTCAAAAAACAATTCTACATTTATCGTTATAAAAGTAATTATTTAAGGTTTTTCAAAAATAAATTTGACTGATTAAGTTTTTCAATTTGGTTTATTAATCTTTTCCTTTAATTAACTTATATAATTTATATTTGACGGAAATGCAAAATATAATTCCAGAACACAATAATAATTAATATATAAAGCGCCATGTGCATAGCGCAGAGGCGCCTTGTGTCTTCGCTGTCCCATGAAGTCCTGAAGAGATGGGTCTTCAGATGGCGTTTGAAGAGTTCCAGGGATGGCTGGGCTCTGACTATGGAAGGGAGTCTGACAGCTCCAGACAGCGGGAGAGGCGTACGAGAAGCCTCTGTTTGGGAGGGATGATCTATGTACCGGTTGGTGAAGTTGAATGGTTGACGACGCGCGAAGACCAGATGTTTGGCGGCGATCTAATAGGTGATGGAGATAAGGTGGGGTGGATGTTGCTAGAGTGTGATATGTCATGAGGGCAATTTTGAAGGTGATACGACTATGAATCCAACCAATGCAATTTCTTCAGAGAGTGCGTGCTATTTTTTTTTATATTTATTTATTCATCTGGTCGAAGGGATAATAGCCACTAATACGACCAGCCACAGCAAAAATAAAATACATCAACATCGAGCGAAGATTAGTAGATCGCTGATTAGTCATTAATTGTTAAAAATTTTGAAAAATCAATATCAAGTACTAATGATTTAAGTCGTGAGAAGGTGCCAGCAAATACCGACTGGTCTGGTAGCGAATTCCAGACAGCTAAACCTCTGTTCAAGAAAAATTTGTTGTGGCATTAACTGTGCACCTTTCCGCACGTAGTTTAAGGCGATGTCATCGTGTTTGATTGTATTCCGAAAATTTAACAAATCTTAATAGATCACTATTCACACGACCATTTAGTAATTTAAACAAAAAGCATAAATCAGTAATTAAAGAATCTTAAGCCTGACTGAGTATGGTTGGTGTCTAGGGCTAGCAATTGCTTTTGTGAATCTTCTTTGGACTGATTCGATTGAAGGTGAACATAACAGCGTCATAACAGCCCGATGACAAAATAGCCCCAACAAAACAGCCCCGTCAATATAGCCCGGCGCCAAAATAGCTCAGGGCGAAATAGCCCCGTCAAAAGAGAAGTAAAATTGGTTCATTGTGGTTTTGTTACATGTCCACATGACGTGATGATGAGGTGAGTCCGATAAGGTGATTCACTTTGTGTCGCTCGAATATGTTGTATTAAACTTCAATCGATAACATAGATTAAATTTCAATTCCAAATCAAACCCTTCATTGTACACGTTGCAACTCGGGGAAGGATCAAAAGAAATTAAACGATCAAAGGAACCTTCGTGACTTAATGAGTGTCTGGTAAATTCTCTTTGTGCAGATGGCACATGTTACTTGTCAATCGATAATTTATATTAAATACCAACTTGAAAAGTCCATATAAAGTTAGGAAATAGCCGGAATCCTAATAATAATTTGGACGATAAATCTTCCACTTAGTGAAATTCCCTGACACCAATTAAACTCAAAACGGTCTTAAATGCATTCAACTTCCAATTAAATTTGGAATCAGTTATCGGTTAATGTATTCAACTCACAAAAATATTTTTTTTAAATACATTTAAATTATTTCGTCCTGGGCTATTTTTTAAATATTTTTTCGTTTAACATTTTCATGGGTTATTTACGCAATAATAATAATAATAGTAATAATAATATTAATAATAATAATAATAATAATAATAATAATAATAATAATAATAATATAATAATAATAATAATAATAATAATAATAATAATAATAATAATAATAATAATAATAATAATAATAATATAATAATAATAATAATAATAATAATAATAATAATAATAATAATAATAATAATAATAATAATAATAATAATAATAATAATAATAATAATAAAAACGTCCTCATCTGGTACATGGATGTAATGGCCAATTCGGGTATTTTTAGGGTGGCTGTAATGCTGAGTGGAGGGAATGTGGAGCGGGTAATTGACGTATGATTTCATTAGATACTTGATGGCTGGGAAGTCGCATTTGAATTATTCACTATTAACCGCTCCTCGTCGTTGTCTTCATCTTCCGTTGGTGGGTTGTCTCTGTTTCTTTGCTTTAGATTTTGTATCTGTATTATTGACTGTACATCTCTGCATTTGTTTTTAAGCGTGTGTATTTGGTTATATGCTTGTTTATTTGTATGCGTACATATTTGTTTGTATGTCTCTGTGTTTATTTTCCTCCAGCTTGCTTATAAGCTTCCATACCTTCCATCGTTATG
The DNA here is from genome assembly GCA_021613335.1 of Whitmania pigra. Lineage (NCBI taxonomy): Eukaryota > Metazoa > Annelida > Clitellata > Hirudinida > Haemopidae > Whitmania > Whitmania pigra. The sequence goes on along the minus strand of JAJTWR010000278.1, from coordinate 525,255 downwards.
ACAAATATCCTTTTCATAATTTTTTTTATTTCCTGCCATTCTCGACATCTTGGTGAAATTTTTTCATTTTTTTGGTTCTTCGCTGCCATGACAACTCTTTCATCTCCTTCATATTTTAAACCATCCATCTTTCTCTAAACCCGCCATACGTTCTTCTCCGGCTTTTTATTATTTGTAAATTCATCCATCCATCCATTTATTCATCCATCAATCCATCCATCAATCAATTCGTTCATCCGTCCATCCGTCCATCCGTCCATCCGTCCATCCGTCCACCCGTCCACCCGTCCACCCGTCCACCCGTCCACCCGTCCATCCGTCCATCCGTCCATCCGTCCACCCGTCCATCCATCCATCCATCCATCCATCCATCCATCCATCCATCCATCCATCCATCCATCCATCAATTCGTTCGTTCGTAATAATCATTTTAGGCCATCATCTTCTATGTTTGTATCAAATCGTTCACTCATTTATTTTCACAATTCAAATGCATCAATTCATACATTCACCCACCCCTAACAGCTCAAAGTTCACTCATCATCAAAGCGCATCAATTCATGGATACTATCCTTATTCATTCTTCATTTTTTCCGTCCATCCTGTCTTCCATTCATCACGTGTCCAGTAATCCATATAAAAATGGAATTGTATTTCAAAACAAAAATAATTTCTTGCGAGAGAAGAAACTTGCACCGCATTTGAGAACTTAAAAAGCCCTAATTTGTTTAAAATTTAAAAAAGTTTTAAAATTTTAGTAATATTTTTTAGCTTTTGTGTTGTTTTCGAACAAATTTTCGCAATTTTTTCGATCGTAGCAAAAGCGCAATTTTTAAAATAAAAATAATAGAACATCACATTCAATGACAAAACAATGATAACAACAAAAACATTATTATCACATTACCGAGCAACAAAAATAACATAAATAAAATGTCTATCACAGAGTTGTCCAACCCGCGGTCCGCGGGCCAGAATAAGGTCCGCCATAAGTTTCTATTCGCGCTTCTCTGAATTTGAAAATAATTTCGACAGACGAACATTTGGCAGCATCATTGCGCATTGCGACTTCTACTATTAGGGCAGACATAAACTACTTGTGCAAAAAAAAGCAATGCCAGGACATTAAACTCATCATAAGCATAAACTTTTAAAACTCTTCTATATGTTAAATGTAGCATAAAGAGGCATTTCGTGTTTTATTGTTTGTTTGTTTTTTGTTCTGAAGTTGCTAATCCGGCCCGCGACTAGTCTAAAAGTTGTACACTTGGCCCTCCGGCCAAAAAGGTTTGACACCCCTGATCTATCATCATCATCATCGTCGTCGTCATCGTCGTCATCGTCATCGTCATCGTCATTGTCGTCATCATCATCATCATCATCATCATCATCATCATCATCATCATCATCATCATCATCATCATCATCATCATCATCATCATCATCATCATCATCATCATCATCATCATCATCATCATCATCATCATCATCATCATCATCATCATCATCAGCATCATCATCATCATCATCATCATCATCATCATCATCAATCATCATCATCATCATCATCATCATCACCATCATCATCATCATCATCATCATCATCATCATCATCATCATCATCATCATCATCATCATCATCATCATCATCATCATCATCATCATCATCATCATTATCATCATCATCCCAGCGAGACCACCATCAAGATCTTTATCTTTTCACTCCATCAACAGACTAACCACGTGTAGTAATGCCTCTCATTCTTCACCTGACCATTCAGTCCAGTACTTCTTTTGATTTTCGACACCTTGGAACATTTAAATGAAACCACGTCACATGGAAACACGTGGATGAGTGACATAAAGCGGAAGGAAGACCATTAAATAGCGCAAGTCGACGTGACGGAACAATAACAAGCAGACGATCGTGTGAAATGAAATTAAACAAATACAAATGCTAGAGTACAATATACTCTTTTGCATGTTTCTTTCATCCAACTGTCCTTTAAATTGCCATCAATTGCTATTTTTTTAATCACAAACAAAGGTCGTGCACCTGCCATAAAATCTTCAGAAAAACAAAACAACGTCAAAAAGTGAACACGCCACAGTTTCCTTCGAATTCCTGACGCACGCAATTCGTGTCTCCATCTCAAGCAGCACTCAACTCTCTCATCGGCACTAAAATCCTGGGGGTGGGGGTAGCAGCCACCCATCACTTCTCCTATGGGTAGGTAGCGACCCCTCATCTACCCATTACGTCATCATGTTACCTTATTCGATCCGTAATTCCCAACCAATGACGCCTGTGTGATGCAATTACATAATTCCATATCATCCCTACATTAAGCCACGAGAAGACCAGGTCTGAGTATTTATGGCTGGCGATGGACCTCCCCCTATGCTTGAATCAGGTGCGCCCAGGGATGAGACAAAATATCATGGCATATTATTAATATTTATTGTCATTACATTCTAATGTAGCTCATCCAAAGTTTATTAATTCAATCAATTATATCATGCAACATTATATTATATTGTATGAGCAACATTGGGTAATTGAACACATGCAAACACATGCATACATTCATATATCGCCATAACATCGCAACAGCACAGCAATTCGATCATTCATGACATTTGTCTGTCAGAAATTGAAAATTTTAAGGGATTTAAAATCTAATTAAGACACTAAAAACTGACGTAAATTCTAAAATTTAGACGAAATTCTCAGTGGAGAAAATTTAATTTAATTTATTTTTATTTTTTTAAGTTTCGTATGACAACTTAAAAGGAATGATGTGTATGGTATTAGTTCAGTGTGATAAGGCAGTTTTAAGGCAGTAATGATGACGATGTTAACGATAATAATAATTATATTAATATTAAATTAGAAACGATTTTTCATTAATCTTATTATTATTTTTTTTTTTTATTTTTTTTTTTACGTTTATTTTCTCAGCCAAACAAATGTCTAAACTCGATCGCAGACGATGTAAAAAACCTCAACGAATATTTAAAGTCCCCTTTCTGGGCCTGAGAGAACCCCGGGACATAATGCGCAAACCACAGCACCACCGACATTTAAAAATACAATCCGTACAATACATAATAAATGTCATCGCTACAATCCAACTCGTTTCCGCCATCATTTTTGAGTTTTGCGCTTGTGATGCTTCCACATCAGGTAAGAACCAGAGAGAGCCGTTTTTGTTAAGTTCATTAACGTGCTTCTGGAGAAGCCGAGGCCGCGCCAAGAGGAGTACGATTTTGAAGAGATCACTCCTCTCCAGTTGCAAACGAATGCAGTCACGAGAACCTGTGGAGAGGGAAACCCACTTGGACGGTTGTTTGTCATCCAAACATGAATGTCTCTGTCGTCATATTTTTGGACTTTGTTGACGTGTTCTTCGTCCAATGGGGCTATATCAGAAACGAGGGTGACATCGCAGACTACTGACTGATTCCTCTCCCATGCCACCAGGTCTGGAAATCTGAGATTCCCTCCAACATTAATTCGAGGCTCAATTTTGGTGATGTAGCTTTTCTTGGTCAGCTTTTTTTCTAATTGGCGGACAAGATTGTTAGGCCGCTCTCTTCTCTCTGCATCCATATCTAGGCAAACCTGGAAGATATGGTCCAGGCACTCAAAGGCACCACATCCGGAATCACACTAGGTGTGCATCTCTGGATGATACCTTGAGATCCTAAAATTCGTCGAGAAGACGGCAGCCCTGACTTTTCGTATTTTATGTATTCGCTTGGGGGCATCCTGAATTAACCGTCCACTATCCAATCACTAATTCCTATCTCTTGGGTGAACGATTGCAGCCCATATCCATCGACAGAGTTGTACAAACTTGCCGCAGTTTTGTGTTTCAGTTGTTTTTTTAGCTGCGTGTCCTTTTGCTATTCCGAACTTTCTGTATTCGCAGAGAATTGCGCTGTTATCCCTCAACGTATCCAGCAGAAACTCATCCTCATTGGTCTTGGACTGCCCCACCATTGTCGACATTCGATTATCTCTTATGATCGGCACCCATTTTCTGAGCTGCAACAGTCCGAGTCCACCATCCTTAACTCCCGTGTGGAAGAAAGCAACCGGCGTGTCTTTAGGAAGTCGGAGCCATTGTCGCACAACAGATCTTATCTTGGTGTCAGAAGCACTGAGAGATTTCAACGATTTTATGTAATTTTATGTTTATTGACTTCAAGATAAGAATCCGGGTTGACAATCCATGGATTATTGTTACTCTGCAATTCCGCCCTCAGAGATGCGCATTTTTGAGCATTGGTACTCCATCCCACTTTTGCTAAAAACTCTTCAAATTGTTCCAGAAGTCTTTTCATTCCAATATCCGTGGAGGATAAAAGAATCAAGTCATCGGCAAAGGCCATGTAATTGCATTTGACTGATGATTTAATGTCGCCAGTCACACCGGTGGAAGGGTCCACTTCGGCCGTCACCATGTCGATTACCGCATTGAAAAGTATAGAAGACATGGGGTCTTCTTGGCAGACGCCTCTGTTCACTGGAATGTCGTGACTCAGTTTTCCTCAAATCTTTAGTTGGACCGAGCAGTTGCGATAAGCCTCTGAAATGTATCTCAGCATGAACGGCGGAGTTCCGAGTCTGTAGGTTGCTCTAACAATCGATTGATGCGAAACCGAATCAAATGATTTGCTCACGTCGATGAAGGTGAGGTTCAGCCTTTGTTTCTGCTCCCTCTTTTTCTTTATGATTGCTTTTACCAGCCATATATTGTCCGCTAGGTCATCGCCGTGCCTGAAAACGTTCTGACGACGGCTTTGGCCAGCATTCTTCTGCTCAGCACACGGTGAAATAACCTGCCAATAATTGGTCAAACAGTGATTGGTCTGAAATCGCCTGGATTGAGTGTTCCTTGGTTTTTTTGGAATACAAGTGACAGGTCCCTTTTTGAGTACATCTGGGGGACATTCATTGAACAACCAGAGTGTCATATGCAGTGACTCAATCTAAACCTGATTTTACCCATCACTGCATATGACACTCTGGTTGTTCAATGAATGTCCCCCAGATTTTTTTGACTAGGCTTGATTCAAGACTAGAGAGATGACATTCCGCATCAGACAAATAATTCATCGTATTGGTGCGGATACTGGTTGCCTTGTTAACAGTGACTTTTTGCAAGTCAGACTGATGATCCTCATAATATCCGTAATATTCATTGTCAAGGACTATTTCTAAATGTTGATCCTGGTCAGCTGGTGCAGAATTCGTTCTACGTAAAAACACTTCTAATACTAGTTCCATAAGAATTGTTTGTCATATATTCAGTTCCAACATACATCATGTGTCATACAATCTTATATTTAAAAAAATTTATTTTTCATGTAGCTAAGAATGTAAAAAGCATTAGATGGCGTAGGAAATCGTTGCACGTCTCGATCCTGATATCGACTTATTAACACAATCAATACATTTAGCTACAACTTTGTCAGCTTCCTCACTTGTAATTTTAAAAAACTTGTAATTTTAAAAAATTACAAGTCAAGCAGCGGCGGCAATTCACAGGCGGTTTTATCATTATCAGCAATTTTACAACTTTCGTTAACCATGAGGTCGGAATAGCACTAACAACAACAATACAAGTTAATAAAAGGAAGTTGCATCGATTATCGACTGATAATGTCATAAAGAAAAAGATTATTATATTTAAAAAAATAAATTTTGAAATTTAAATTTTATATGATTTCGTGATTTTTACATATTAAAAAAAATCATCAATCATCAAAAATATGATTTAAAATAAAAATAAAAATCGCACAACACACGATGATTTTGAATCAAATCAAAAAATCACAAAGGTGATTTTATTTCGTGATTTTAAATCACTTGATTTGAAATACTACCCATCACTGGTCATATGGGTGGCCATGTCTTCTGGGGCTATCTTGTTCAAGTCAACTTTTTTCATTCCATCCAAACCAGGAGCAGAATCTTTCAATTTTTTTGCAGCCAGAATGATTTCATCCACAGTGACCGGAATATCCATCTCTTCAAAAGCATCGACGGCTCTCTCCAATGGTCTGCAATCACTTTTTGACTTCTGGATGAATACTTTCTCCCAATATTCAAGCAATGCCTCATCGACAGGATGCACAGAATCTTTCTCGCTATCTCCACTCAATACAAACTGAGCTCCCAAACTTTGACTTCTTCTGAACATTCTTTGAACTTTCGCATAATGTTGTCTTTCCAGCTCCATTTTCTTTGCTCTCTATGATTGATGGTTGGCTGTTCTGACAAATTCGCAAATATTGGATCCAACGCTGTCCTCCTCTTTCAATTCCAGATTCTGCCTCACATATTCTCGTGTTTCCTTCTTTGATTTCTTTGGTATTGTTTCCGAAATCCATCTTTTGAATTCCATGTTAATGATGGAGCTTTTGACCTCATTTTCCTCATTGTGATCAATTAGCCTTCTGAATTTGTCGTCTGTCATTCGGAGCAGATATCTCTATTTTTCATTAAATTGCAGGAGACCAACTACGATTTCCAATTCAATTTCTGCGCAACTGGATATGGCTTTGAAATCGGCCTTCACGCCTGATGTTATCATTTTGGAGAGCAGTTTGCGATATTGTGGTTTGTGCCTAATTTTCTTTATGGCATCCACATCGAGAATAGGGAATTGCTGTTGAAGTGAGACGTTGATCCTGTTTTTTTGTAATTCTCCAAGATTCAATTCTGCATCTTCCAGTGCTCTTCATGATTCTGTGTCTTGAAGGCTTGGAACTGGAAGCAGATGAATTCTTTCACCAGCAGAACCTGATTCTTGGCAAGATATGATTGTAGGATGCGACGTCTCAGTGAGCGTGGATGTTGTTGTTGTTGTTGGACAAGTCAGGTATCTATCCAGTATTACCTTGTATCTGTCGCCGAGTCTTTGGCTTTTGATGGCATTCAACGTTCTGTGTCTAAATCTTTTATGGAGTTCTTTGTTGATGTTGTAAACTCCATTTCGAATCATTTCGGCCTCCATGGCAGCGAGCATGCAATATTCTTCCTCTGTCCATCTTGCTTTAGCAGAAGGGAGACCAGCTCTGGCTTTGTGATATTCAAGTGAATGGATTCTGTTTTCATGGATGTGTTTACCTCTTATTATGCCAAACTTCTTGCTGCAAAAGTCGCAGCGCACCTGTCTTCTACTACCTGAAGGAGTTTCTTTCTTTCTTTGAACGCTAGCCATTTGGCTTCGGCCACTACGCACAAACTCCACGGTACTCGAATTAACATCCATGAAATAACCACTCTTTAATCACTTGTTCACTACTGTGGAATGAAGATTCGTAAGCTAACCTGCTTCTTCGGAAGAAACAACAAATCTTCGGTGCAGGTAGGCAGGTTAGATTTTTCCCCTTTTTATTTTCCCTCAAGGAAGTAAGCTGTTCACCGAAAGACAAACTAACGGCAGGGGACACGAGCAACAAATAAAGACAATTCGAAAAAAATTGACTTTAACGCGGATTTTAATTGCCTAAACTCAAGAACTTAAACAAAACATCCGCACTTATCGCTCGCTGAACAACTATTATTATTATTATTATTATTATTATTATTATTATTATTATTATTATTATTATTATTATATTATTATTATTATTATTATTATTATTATATTATTATATTATTATTATTATTATTATTATATTATTATTTTTTTTTTTTTTTTTTTTTTTTAAATTTATGGATGACTTGTTGACATTCACTTTATAGGTCATAATGCATATTTCGCATCTTGTTAAAAGTTTCTTCTTCGTCTAACAGTCCTTCTATCATCCCTCCATTCATCCACTATTCTTTCATCTGCCCTACAATCATCCATCCATCTATTCTCATAATTATAATAACGGATGGTCAAGCAAAAAATTGATTAGATAATTTGAACAAAAGCATTAATATTAATAATCACTAATTTGAATCTATGAATATAAATTCATCAATCCTATTCCAACGGATCTATCAATATTGTCTCAATATTCCGTCAATCCATTATGGAACCCATTCATTCATTTATTCATTCATGTAGACATTCATTCATTCATTCATCAATCCATCCAGCCTTCCAGCCTTCCCTTCAGCCTGCCATTCTTCCGACTTTACTTCGTCCGCATATCCATTCATCCAAACAACTAATCCATTTTAGACATTCATTCTTCCATTCATCCAACTATCATCCCATTCACCGCATGAATTCACAATGCACCGGCGAATCTGATCCTCGGAAACACGCCAGAGAAGCGAGCACGCAAAGCCCAAATAACCCGATTATATGGGACAAGCGAAGCATGCGGAATGCAATAAACTGGACGCTATGGTGTCGTCACTAGCGATCTCAGGCGTCAATTAGCAGCAACGACAACTTTGTAGTTGTTGTAGCCGTAAGATTATAGTTGAAGTCATTGGGTCGCAACTGCAGCGGTAGTGATAACTGTTGTTGCTTTTATTTATTTATTTATTTATTTATTTATTTATTTATTTGATTATAGTCCGTTGCATGACTGAGATGATTTGGATTAACTGTTGGTTGCAATTGTCCAGGTTGTTTTGGCTGTCCTGGTTTGAACAAAGCTGTGGTGACTGATGGTACTTACAATGAAGGCCTTGAAAGGAAATCAATTTAAAATGGATAACAATATAATTATTAATTAATATCACCATTATTATTATTATTATTATTATTATTATTATTATTATTATTATTATTATTATTATTATTATTATTATTATTATTATTATTATTATTATTATTATTATTATTATTAGATTATTATTATTATTATTATTATTATTATTATTATTATTATTATTATTATTATTATTATATTATTATTATTATTAGTATTATTATTATTATTATTATTATTATTATTATTATTATTATTATTATTATTATTCTTATTATTATTATTATTATTATTATTATTATTATTATTATTATTATTATTATTATTATTACAATAACAAAGAAATGACAACACTTTCGTGGTTAAAGTATTGTTGTTTAAGTATTATTTAAATTTAGTAAAAATATTTTGTAATATCTTATCTATAGAAATTAGGTATTGAAAGTAATTTTGAAATATTATTTTCTAGAAGTCTTTAAATTTAATTGTTATTTTAAAATTTCACTTCTAATTTTCTAAGAAAAACTTATCATCTCACAAGCGAAGGTATGTCGATATGCATTTGAAGACAAATTCATTTAATCTTGTGTAATTTAAAAAAAAAACAACTTAAAAGTAAAAATATTTGTAGGATAAGCCAAAAGTGGCTTTGAGAGATCAGAGTTTGGAGGCTCGAAACTCAGCTTTCGTGTCTGACTAGAAGGCGCTATATAAATTGGATTACTTCACAATCACTTCTCCAATGATGGAGCTAATCTAATATATTATCAGTACTCTCGCTGCCATGAAAATATCCACGTTTATAATATTATATGATATTAGTTATTATTGTTATTATTAATATTATAATTAATAACATTATTTATTATTATTTATTATTTACACTTCCCTAAGACATATTTTGAAGTCATTAACATATGATGGCTGTAAAAGACATAACAAATATAGGTTTAATCGATAAAATAATGTAGTGCTTAATTTAATAAGAAACAGAACAATGGAAGTCAATTAAACGCAATATTTAAAGAAGACTCAAAAAACTTTTTAACCGAAAATAAAGAAAAACCTCAATAAATATCAATTAATAAACTTCTAAGAAATAAACATATGAAAGTTATTCATGCTTTACGAGCATTCAAATTGTCTTAAATTAATTTAATTAATTATTATAAAAACTCGTTATAATCTCAAACACTGAATTTTTATAATCACTGTGACTTTATTAATATTAATCATTATTCAGGATTGTTATTATATAATCATTCGATTTGAAATCGTCTTCATCAATGTTTTTAATAAGCTTTAATTATTCCATACTCAATGAGTACTGAGTCGTCATCATCGTCATCGTCATCGTCATCATCGAACCACCACCATAAACAACAACATCAACAACGAAAGCAAACCAACAACAACCTCGATCCCAATCCGTTAAATTTGATCTCTCTCTGGTGTTTTTGTGAGCTTTAGTTTTATTGGTTGGCTTATTTGAACAGTGATGGGGCTTTTGAGGGCAGCTGATGTACGCCCTGAAACGTCATCGGGCACCATTTCCAAGTCAATTTCTCCATTTTTCCTCAGGCATTCCTCGGTAGAAGTTCGTAAAAATGGAAATCTCATCAAAGCTTTTCTCGTGTTGCTACGATAATTACGGCATTAATATTACTATTATTAATTAATACTAATTACAATAATATTGTTACTCGCTAAATATTACTCTACAAGTAACAATATTATTGTAATTAGTATTAATTATTAATAATAATAATAATTATAATTATTAAATTATTATATAATTATTATTAAATATTAAATTAAATTATTAAATAATTATTATGATGGGTGATGATGATTATAATGATGATGATGATGATTATGATGATTATAATGATTATGATGATGGTGATGATGATTATAATGATGGTGATGATGATTATAATTAAGATATTATTATTATATATAATTATAATAATTATTATTATTATTATATTATTATTATTATTATTATTATTATTATTATTATTATTATTATTATTATTATATTATTATTATTATTATTATTATTATTATTATTATTATTATTATTATTATTATTATTACTATTATTATTATTATATTAGTCGATTGTTGGTTCAACGTGGTTCTTAGTTTTTATATTTGTATTCGTGATGATTATGATGACGAGACTTGATGATGCTTGCAATAATGATAAAACCATGTGAACTATATTCTACTTCTGGCATCATTTTTTGTTGTTGAAACACAAAAATTAATTTTCTTGTTGTCGAGTTCAGATATTGTTATTGTTGCATTTGTCACATTTGCTGTTGCTGTTGTTGTTATTATTTTATTAATATTATTATTAACATGTGCTGTTATCTGGAAACATCACGAAAAGTGATTTTAAAAGTGGAAACATCGAAAAACATCGTCTTCGTTTTTATTTACGAACCAATTTCCCGTCGAACAAGAAATTATGTCCTCTTTGATTCCCAATAAAACGAAAATAAGCGGTCGATGCTGTTGTTATTGTTGTTGTTTATTGTTATTGTTGTTGTTTATTGTTATTGTTGTTGTTATTGCTATTGGAGTTGTTGTTGTTATTATTATTATTGTTGCTGTTATTGCTTATTGTTGTTGTTGTTGTTTATTATCATTATTATTATTATTGCTGTTATGGCATATTGTTGTTGTTGTTTATTATTATTATTGTTGCTGCTATTGCTTATTGTTGTTTATTATTATTATTGTTGCTGTTATTGCTTATTGTTGTTGTTGTTGTTGTGTTTATGAAGGCGATGTTCGTCATGAAGAAGTATTGAGTTCATGTTCTTCTTGATCCTTCGAACTCTCAGGAGCATCATTCCGACCGAAATGTTTAAATCATTCCTACTTCATATTTCCTAGTATTTCTCACTTTGGTATTGTTTTGTATCGATTTGTATCGCTTTGTAATACTTTGTTTTTTGTTCCTTTTATTGATTATCTTCCTTGCATTTCCATGCGTATGAAATAATATCACATCATTGTTGACTCAAACAATAGTCTCATGTTAATTCACTTAATTCAGGAAGGCTTAAAATATTCAATGTTTCACTTAATAATATATTTATAATAAGCTAATTTTCCGACTGATATCGTAGTTGATGTAGTTTAGAGCAATGACAGAATTAAGAGTAGATGAGTGAGTGAGTGAACGAATGAGTGAATGAATGAATGAATGTATGAGTGAGTGAAGTTTTTAGTTTCCAGGGAATCACGTAGAACGTGCTCCTAAATGAGAATGAAACAGATTCGATTTGAGAAGTAATCTTTACCCCCAAGTATTGATTTAAAGCTTCCAAGATGTCTTATTTAAAGTTTTCCTTCCCATCTCTCTTGGATTATTTGTATTTGTCTGTCTGTATGTATGTCTGAGTGAGTATTAATGAGTATCTCTACCTATATAAGGATGTATAGATGAATGGATGAAGGAATAAGTAGAACATGAAGTCAGTAGATGAGTTGTTAGTAGTTGTTGGTCTCAACGCGGATGATCATTCAATCAAAAAGGATTGATGCTGAATTACTGGATTTCTTGACTTTTCGTTACATTCCGTTTTACATTAGCGTTTGCATTGAAACCCGTTCAGAAAATGTTACTCAACATCAGGATGGTGATGATGATGACGACGACGACGACGACGACGATGATGATGATGATGATTAGAGAATTTCCTGTCAGAGCATGTTTGACAAACTTGATAGATGTTCAACTTCAAAGGACATTGTGTCAGCTACGATGATAACGACATTATCAATGATCACGACGACGATGATGATGATGATGTCGATGATGAAGATGATGATGATGATAATGATAGTGATGACGACGGCGTCGGCACTGGTGACGGTTTTAGAAAGGGCCAAGGATTTGACTTCTCGCTGAAAATGGAATGAAAAGATTTCCCGACAAAAACGAGAAAAAATTTCGTCTGAAGAAAAGGGTAAGTAAGAAATAGTGCGTGATGTATTGGCGGAGGAATACATGGACAGGAAATGAGGCGCACTAAAGTGTCGCCGTGATTTCGACACGGCCGAACGGCCCGATGTAAAAGTGATGTATTATCACTGGAGTGCAATCCTGAGGAGATAAGGAATGCTCAAACTGATTCGAGTGAAGTTGTCGTCTGCCAAGACGATCAGTGAATGGGTGAATGGATTGGTGAATGCGTGGATGAGTGAGTGAGAGGGTGATTGAATGTATGAGCGATTGGGTGTACGTGAACGAATGATTGAGTGAATAGATGTGAAAACAAGAAAAGAGTTAATGGCTTATCATTTCTTTAAAAATGAACCACGATATTACATCATTTACATTAACTATTATCTGTCGTTTTATTGATTTAAATAAATGAATATAATTTTTCCTCAAAAATGTACAATTAAAAGTAACAGATGATTTCGCCATCAACCAGCACACAACTCATTTTTGCGCCGGAAGACTAAGCTGATGTGTACAAAGCACAGGTATTAATATCTGTAATGCTGTGACGTGTACCGTGCTCCGAGATTTATGACACTTGATCAACTCTCTCTTCATTGCTCCTTCCTCTTCATCATCACCAGCCATCACCATCATCATCGTCATCGCAATGATGGTTCATTATCATCATCGTCGTCTTCAGCATATTCAATTTTGTAATTAAAGTTAATATTTATTTTATCACTACTGATATTGGAATGCATTGAATTATTACAAAGTAGTGGTTGAAGCAGACTATTTAATGTTTTAAAATGAAAATAATTAGTCATTAATTAATAATAATTAATCATTAACATTAATTAGCAATGGTTTCTGCTGAAACAATTCAAGCGCCATTAATTCATTTCATTGATCCGATACTCGGAGGGCGACGAGGGCCATATTATTATTGTGGTAATAATAACACCATATTATTACATTATATTAATAACACCATATTATTACATTATATTAATAACACCATATTATTACATTATATTAATACCACAATATTATTACATTACGGTTTTGATACCACAATAATATCAACACATACTATTATCATCATAATGTTATAACCATATTTGTCATTTAACCTTAACATTTAATAACTTTAACATTATTATATTATATATAATAAAACGTTAATTGTAATAATAAATAATTATAATAACATTTATTTAAAGTTAAATAATAAAAGAATAAATCAGTGACTGAATGTAAAGTAAAAGAAACAACGAATAAGTAGATGAGTGAAGAGAAATGATCGATCGATTCAACCATATGTTGCTTATTTTCATTCATCCATCCATCCATCCATCCATCCATCCATCCATCCATCCATCCATCCATCCATCCATCCATCTATCCGTCCATCCATCAAACCCTCTTAAATATCCATTCCACTCCCTCAGAACCCTCAAGCACAGCTTAGTCAGTCAATCCTCCTGCAATCCTTCTCCATCAATCTCTTCTCATATTTCTGTTCACTCATTCCATCATCATCATCGTCATCGTCATTGTCATCATCATCGTCATCATCATCATCATCGTCGTCACCGTCATCGTCATCGTCGTCGTCATCGTCTTGACCATTCTACTCCAGTTCTCACTCTTGCAACTTTTCATTTCCACCTCACAAAAACCAGATTAAAGAGCTTCTTGCAGGGATAATTTGAAATACATTTTTAATCCCATTTCAACGCCTCTTTCGAAGCGTTGAAGTTCCAAAACCTGAACAGGTTCCCCACCCACGGATGAACCACCCATCCATCCATCCACCCACCCACGGATGAACCACCCATCCATCCATCCACCCATCCATCCATCCATCCATCCATCCATCCATCCATCCATCCATCCATCCATCCATCCATCCATCCATCCATCCATCCATCCATACTGATGAACCACCCACCAATTCCCCAATAGGACGTGATAATAATAAAAATCCTGTTAAGTTTTGAAATTTTTTATTTTATGAAATTGTTCTCATTTATCAGTATGGTTCGCATTCACTTCAGTTTATTGAAACCTAACGAAGCTCACATATCATCAGTTTCCCATCAACTCACTCCTCGTTCACTCCTGTCCTCGCTTTTCTTCACTTCGCAATAATTCCTTCATCTCGGGAGCAGTTTTTCTTCATTTCCTCCTCTGAATTCGCCAACTTCCGGTCATCTGTCTCCTCCCCCCGCATTCGCTCAACCAATCAAATGCAGGGTTTCGCTCGTTTCCATGCCTCTTCTTTTTCCCGTTTGAGTTCGAGTGGTTCACTCAACACCTGAGAAGGTTTCCCCACCCAACGGATGTTCTGTGGAACTTGTGCGTTTAATGGACGACGGATATGGGTGCATTTATGTAGCGCATGTGAAAGCACCAGCTGTTTGATTTCACCGTGTTTCATGCATTTCTATAAAACGAAAACAAAAAACCCAGAAGTAAATAGCCATGTTTAAAAAGTTT
This sequence comes from Whitmania pigra, assembly GCA_021613335.1. Classification (NCBI taxonomy): domain Eukaryota; kingdom Metazoa; phylum Annelida; class Clitellata; order Hirudinida; family Haemopidae; genus Whitmania; species Whitmania pigra. The sequence goes on along the minus strand of JAJTWR010000278.1, from coordinate 510,113 downwards.
TTGAGGTATGTATGGAAGGTGGAAGGATGTAAATGGACGGAATGCAAAATTCTTCAAATTGATGAATTGCTAACTTTAATTCTCCAAAGAGCGTCGTTTTTAAGGCAATAAAAAAACTGTTCATCACGTGACCTCCTTCGTGAATGTCCGTTTCTCATGTCTATTAAAATGTTTTTCCATCGTTAAAAGATCAATAAATATCTTAAGTGAATTTTTATTTTACATTTATAAATCATTAATATCTATGCATTATTGATTATAAGGAATTGTGTATTGTCAATTACCATTCATTAACAATTAAAAAAAAAACTAAATTATAAAGAATCAAAACTTTTCTCCATGCACACATTTTTGTTTTTTTTGCCTCCCAGTTAATTGTGAATCAAGTTTGCTTGAATTTATTTTTTATTAAAATTATGAATATTTTAGTTTTTTAAATAAAATTGTTGTGGATTATGTTGAAAAGAAAATCGCTATTTATAGAAATATAATGCTATTAAATTAAATTGTTAATATAAATGTGCCATTAATGCATAAAGCATTAATGCAATGCGATTTAAGCCTTTGGATATTTGTATTTTCATACATTGTCAGTTACACATTTTATTTAGATATTTATTATATTTAAAATGCATATTTAGAAATGTTTGCATTATATTGAATTTAGCCGATCTTTTAGGTGCCACATGTAAGATGTGATGGCATTTTTTAATCTCTAAACCATTACATTTTATAAATAAAAGATAATTAATTAATTATATTTCACAGATAATTGAAATTAATTAGTAGTTGATTTCAATTCTCAAAAAATCTATTTCTCAAAACTATTAACTGAATAGTATTAACTAAAAAGTAATTTGTTATACTTCACAGATAATTGCAGACTTGCTCTCGGAATGCAGTCCTACGAGATTTCAGATCAACAGATCTCATCGAGTTCAAATCTCGACGACGTAAAGTTCTCCGTGGCCTCATCAAGGTGAGTGAGTGAGTGAGTGAGTGAGTGAGTGAGTGAGTGAGTGAGTGAGTGAGTGAGTGAGGTTTTAATATTAAAATAAATAATTGTTGGACAGAATAGCGTGAGTTTGCACCGAATACCCGAATCAATGAGTCTCCATTGTCAATGAGAAGCCATTGTCGAGATAATTTTCATGGCAAATATCTAACTTAATATTTATAAAATAAATTAATTCACCCGAGATAGGAAGGTATGAATGAAAGTTAAATTACAGAACTGTACATGCATTGCAGAATTACAATTGAATTAAACCTTTCCAGAATAAAAATGTAGAATTTAATTTTTATGGAGTCACGAGTTTAAAATGCATCTTCATTATTTTAATGGGACCTTCTTAATCAATTCATTCTTCAGCCTTCGATGCATCAATCAACTCATTCACCCAATTAGCCTTTTTTATCATACATCCGTAAAACCTCCATCCATCCTCTCTCATCGAGCCAATCTGTATTTAAGATATTTATTAAATAAATATAATTAGTGATATAATTAATGATATAATATTAACATATATTACTTACAATTCAATAATAAGTGTCAGTATCTAATAATATTATTGTTGTTACAGTTATTTTCATATTATTGGCACAATTAGGATCGTCGTCTGGCACGACATTTTGTTTAATTCGAGTCAACAACTTCATTCCAAGAAAGGACGTGTTTTGGAAACAAACACACATTTTCAACCGTTACCATGACAACAACAACAACGACGACGACGACAACAGAACGAACGCGAAAATCCTCATCACAATCACCGTCTTAATCTTCATTGTCGTCGTCTTTATCATCATCATCATCACGATCTCATCCTTATTATTGCTAATACTTTTGATGGTCCTTATCCGCAAGACTTAAAAAGAGATTACTGATAATAAAACAAGAAAGTTTTCAGCCATCACAATCACATTCACGACCATTATCATCACCATCACAATCGCTTTCGCAACTACTATCATAATCATCCACCTGACTGTTAATCCTTTTCCACCAACATACCACCTTCTCCGAAAATTAGGTGATGACTGATGGTAATTGGAAGAAACAGGAATTTTCCAATTCGAAAATCACGTGACTCAACAACAACAACAATAACAAAATCATGATAACAACAACAATAAACAATGAATATTCGAGCGGATTCGCATTTTTAGATTCCTAATTAAAATATTCAAGAAGAGATGACGAAGGTTGCTGTTGTTGCTGAAGCTGAATATCATGATCACGATTATGAATTAATAAGATAATATGATACTTAATAATTAGGGCTGCAGATAGATCAAATTTTTGATCGCACGATTAATTATTTTAATGTTAGTTAACGCATTTTTACTCGTATCCGAATAATTCTCTAAAACACTTTAATTTTTCATAAAAATTTAATTTTACAAATAATTTAAGGTTTATTCAGCCAGTTGCTGAGGCAAACGAACGTGTTCATGTTGTCTGGAGACAGAGGCACGTTTGCTGTTTACGACATGGTAGATAAAGAAAATAAATTTTCACATGGCACTGTGGTTGCTGGTGAAGCTAGATATTTGAATGCCAGCTTAGCAACCTAGCCATGTGAAAAATGGACATCCAGCTTTGTCGAT
>JAJTWR010000278.1:495000-502500 GCA_021613335.1 Whitmania pigra | reverse complement strand
TATATTAATTGTGCGTAATTGTATAAAATGTTAATGATAAATTCATCATGCATGTAATAGTACCTTGACATCTGTTTTAGTAATGCATTATTTGTGATAGTATTGTGTTGTGGAGATCCATTCTTTCGTGCACTTTGGCAATCGATACTTCTTTTCATAGTAGTATAATTATAGTTGCGTAATTACAGTTACATTCATATACGCCAAATATAATATATATATATATATATATATTAGTTATATAACTCTAGTTGCAATAAAACACTGCCATTACGTTTCTGTTTTGTTAAGATGTTAATTTTGAAAACTGTTAACTGTTCAAAAACTAAGTAGTTTATAATAAATTACAAAATAAATCTATAGTTGAAGATAACGATGATGATGGCTAGGGTGATGACGGAGATAATGACGATAACGACGACGATGATGATGATGATGATGATGATGATGATGATGACGATGACGGTGATGATGACGATGATGATGATGACAACACGGCCTTTGTAGTAATGATATTTGGCAGCGGTATTCCACAGAAGATGATTGATGCCGGACTGATGCAAGGGACACGATCCAATGTGTTTATCCGTCTTGCAATGAGTTTGCACCAACCTTAATGAACAATGCCTGTTGTGACGATGATGATGTTAATGATGACGATGACACTGGCGACGGTGATGATGACGACGACGATGATGACGATGATGATAAAGGCAAGAATGGATTAGATAACATATGGGGTCCTCATTGTAATGGCTGATTAACCAATGGTTTAAAATGTTATAATTAATAATTATTGCTAATAAATTTAATAATAATTTTCATAGCAGGTTTACTGATTTAAATTAATAAACATTTTTAATGTGATGACTTAATCTAGCAATATGAACGTGCAGGTTTGCTGAATGGGTTACGTGCCTACATACGGCAGTAATGGCAACAGTCGTAATGTGTCGTGTTCGAAACCCAGCCTGTACTGCCGCCAGCGCCCTTGGGATGGAGCGCTATATAAATGGTTACAAGAAGCGCCTCTGACGCTATGCATATGGCGCTACATGTTTGTGTCTTGTTATTCCTCCTTGGAGCTCCGACATGGATCCTCAGAAGAGTTTCCCCAGTCTTCAAATGTTTCGGCTTTTTGAATTTCCTTACATTTTTGGGAGGCGGGCCGCATCCATTAATCAGCCGGATGTCCCTGTCGGTTTTGTCTTTCTGGACCCAACATTTACCGCCGGCTAAGAGAGAAACTTGTTGACCTTGTTATGCCGGTCAATGCTGTCTGGACTGGAGCGACTCTGAAAGCTCTCAATGGCTTCTTCATGTCGCATGTTTCCTGCATTTTACCTGCAAGATTCGACTATGCGAGGATCTCACTGGCCTTGTAATGTCGATGGCCTCCATCCCAGCTTGTCTACAGCGGTCATGAAAACTTTCAGTGGCTTCTTCACACAGTTTACTTAATGTGTGCAAACTGGGTCTTTATAGCGGCAGCCGAGATAGAAATTTTCGGGACTCGACCGCGGTTTGGTCCGCAGTTCATATTGCTTTGCGAGTCCACGGTCGGCCCATTTCTCCCGACAATACCGCATCTTTCGGCCAATGATTTGGTCTCGTCGTTCGGTGGATCATCCATACCAGAGACTGACGGCTCTCCCTGGTTTCCTGCAGTGGCCTCTTAAGACTTCTTCTGGATCCTCATGTGCCAGATCCAGAATGAAACCGCTTCTGCGGCTTCAGACATCCTTGACATAGCCTCTCTGTTCTCTCTCGGCTTGACAATCTATCCTTGCTAAGGAAAGCGTAAGTCGACCTGCCGTCTATTCCCTTTGCGCCAACCATGGGGAAGAAGTCAGTCCGCATATCTGCACAAATTATCCACTTTGAGCGCATTGCTGTGTTGTAGCCTGTTCTTCCACGGTACCCTCAGATCCACCAGAAGGATGGCATCCGTCGACGGCGATACGAGCAACAAATCCGGCCTCTTGTACTCTTTCTATTATTACCTGAGATAGTGCCTCATATCTTCTAGAAGAGATCATCACCTCTGCAAGAATGTCTCGCCTGGGATTTTGACATCTCTGCAGAAGTGTTCGAAGCTCTCGCGCAAGAAAAATATTTCCCTGCTTTGCGATCGTGCGCAAGTTTTGGAGACTGCTGCTTTTGCTGCTTCACACACTTCTCGAAGGACCTGGTTATGTCTCCATGAGTACCGACTATTGACAAGGGCATACGTGAAATTGCTGAGCACGTGATGCATTGCTTCGGTCTCGCCACAGAGCCGGCCTTCGATGTCTTTCACCAAAACCCTACTTTTGTAGATTGTCCCTGGAGGGCATCTGGTCGCACACCAACCTTATCGCAAATTGGCAAGTCGGGGCGGGGATATCTTCCACATGTCGCTCCAGGTAAGTGATCGTCGCATCACGTCTTTCCACGTTGTTCACTTACCCTGCTGTGATTGCTGAACCAACCTCGTGACTCGGTCTTGTTCCACATTTCCCGGTTAATCATAGCGGCTCGCCTGGGACCATTTTGGCGAGTGGTTCCATCCGACTGCATGACGGTCCGTCTGGGTAGGACCTCTCACTTCCTCAAATATCAGCTCGGCTACTGACTCATCGATCTCTTGAAGTCTTCTATGCTCGGAATATTTTTCCAGCTGTGAGTAATGGCTTGACGTCGCGGGTCCTGCTTTATTTGCATAGTTACAATAAATTAGTATAATTATCGTAGATTAGTATGGTTACATAATATATAATTATATTAATATAATTAACATGACATCATCGCCATGGTTACAGGTGATACAAGGAAACTCAAACACTCACATATCAGAGATGAGGGAATTGGAACCTCCAGTCATTGCATCCAGGGTTCGAATCCTGCCTTACAGTGACAAACCAAAGTCTGTCTGCATGAGGCTTGAAGTCTATGGGTGCAGTTATCTGGGTGAGTTGTTTTGTGATGCTATGGTGTGATGTTGCCACGATGTGCTTTTGCATTATTGGGGTTTTGCATTGCATCGCGGTATTGATAACTTAGTTGTTAAGGCGAATGGCTAATAGATTTAAGATATTTAGCAAAAGGAATGCAATTAAATCGTTAATTTAGTTAATTCATTAATTTGATTATTCCAATAATAATTCAGTTAATTCAATGACTACTTGAACATTGGTTTAACGACACTGGTATTGTATTTGTTTTCATTTAAATTGGCCTTTTGAGATCCCAAAAATATCTCTCTGAAATGTTTACTTCTTTTATGCTGAAATAAAACTGTGTGGGCGATAAAACGTGACATTTTAAGATGTTCTATGTTTTAGGGGAATCTTTGTTTTCGTGGAGTTTTGTATTTTAAGTGCTTCTGTGTTATTCTATGCAAGAAATTATTTTAAAGGAAATTCTTAAAAAAATATTTTTAATCAAGAAATTGCATTTGTAAAACATAACTTAAGTACGGTTTAGTAACTATTAAACTTTAAATAAACTCTAAGTATTTACTAATACTATTAATAAATTAATATAATTTAATAACATATAATTATAGACATAACAAATGTGGTTTTAATGCTTCTAAATGCTTTTTAATCATACATTTGACCATATTTAATATCAATTAAAACTATCATATGCACTATTTTCATGTGTTACAAAATAATACTCCCCAATATTATAAAAAGTATTTATAGACAGAAAAAACACACAAAAACATTTCTTTGCCACAGAAATCCATAAAAAAAAGGTGGTATAATAAGCAAGAGAAAATTAATTTAAAAATGTGCAGAATCAGCCTCCTCCGCTTGATGACATCATTAACCTCCCACAGTGTTGTGTCTTTCTTTTGACTTTCAATCCTTCCATCCGTGCTTTGAGAGCTGGAGATTGATTCAAAATGCTGAAACAAGCAGATGTTCTGATGAATCCATTCGTGAATTTTTCATTCCTTCTCTAAAATGAATTCCTCTCCCTTCTCCTCCTCATTTTCTTCCTCGCACATCGATATTTGCGGTTTTTTTGACGCCTCCATCGTCATCGTCATCGTCATCATCATTATTGCCTTCAACAAAAGTCGTCGTAGAATGTTTGTTTTCATCGACAGATGGCCTGCTCTCTTACTCCATGCAACAGGGAACAAGATTGTCGGACCTCGAAGATTTCCGTGACCGTTTATATGACGGACACGAATCCACTTCCGGTCTTCTAACCTTTGGCCTCGGTCAGCTGACTGACAGCAGGATCGGTGACAATGACCAACGAGGAGACGGTTGGGTGGGGTGGATGAGGGGGGAGCAAGACAAGATGGCGACTGTTGAGTTTGAGTTCGAAGAGTTGAGGAATTTCTCATCTGTCAGGATCCACTGTAGCAACGCATTCACTAGGAATGTCCGAGTATTCCGTGAGGTGATATGTTAATTAATTTATTTGAATTAATATTTATTATTTGTTATTTTAATTTATTTTAATTAATATTAATTATTTGTAAATTAATTACTTTAATTAATAGTAATGATTTGCAATATAATTTATTTCAATTAATGATAATGATTTGTAAATTAATTAATTTGAATTATTATTATTATTATTATTATTATTACTATTATTAATCATTCTTGTTGTCCGCTCGTTGTGAACATTGATCAGTTTCAGTTCCTTATGCAACGGAGTCTAATTAAAAAAATAAAATGAGCTTAATTCACAAGTCTTATAATTTATAAGGAAATATATTACATTTAGACTTGAATAGATATACAATAATCTTGAATATTCAAGGAAGCATGATTTCACTTGGTTTTGTTGTAATGAAGTATATAATAAATAACTTTTTAATTAATTTAATTTAATATTTATTTAATAAATAAAACGTTTTAGTTCTTTTATTGTTTCGAGTTTTCGTCGATTACAAGTGCGTTCCATTTCCGTTCTATTAAAAGTTATTTTAATTGTTTAGCTGAGAGTTTACTACATTAGAATTCAACATACAAATACAAAAATTTATGTTAATTTATTTCATGAATTATTCAGATGTGAGCATGAGCACCTACAGAATATTTGATTAATGAAAAGAACAATGAAAGGATGGTTGTTATTCGACAACAAGGAAACAAACGAACCGCATTGACAAGATTTTCTTATTAAACATTACATTTAACAGTCCTTCAAATCATTATTTCAGTAAATAATTACTCTTATTATTCGTCGTGATAAACAAATAAGTATTAGTAATTTACTAATATTACAATTGATTTAAAACTAAATTATTTAGTAAAAAATTAAATACTTCATTGCAACGAAACCCAGTGAAACCATGCTTTCTTGAATATTCAAGATTATTGTATATCTATCAAGTCTAAATGTAATATATTTCCTTATAAATTATAAGACTTGTGAATTAAGCTCATTTTACTCGTACTTTTATTTGATTTTCAATTTAAAATATGGAAAGCCATTACAAGGAATATTGATGGCCATTAAAAAACATCTTCAATCAACGAAGAAAAGATAAATGGATGGTAACGGTAATGATTATGGCAATGATGTTTATGGCGATAACAACAATGATGTTGATGACGACGACGATTATGATGATGGAAGTGATGATTAATTGCTTTAATTGTTACCCATTCATCCATATCTCCTGCATAAAACTCACCCACTTTCCCACCCATTCCAAACCAACTCACCGTCGTCATGACAACCGACATGCGATGCAAAATGAGCGGAAGTTTTCGAGACGTTTGACCTGGCATGAATAATTGGAAATAAATGGAACCATCCAATCCTTTCACCCCTCCATTCACCCATCCATCCATCCATCCATCCATCCAAAGTATTAACTTTAATGTTTCAAATATGTTAGTTAGTATTAAATGACTGCAATTCTAATAATTTGAAGATATTATGATGCATCTGCATATTGTAAATATAAACAAATAAGGTAATATATTAAAATATCATAAGAATCCATTCACCTAACACATTCTTACTTTCTTTAGCGATGTTTAATTAATTCTAGCTAAATTATAATAAGCACTTGTAATTAATCTAATTAATATGATAAACAACATTAACATTAACTCCTTCATTCGACGCTTGAAGGCCAGGATAAGATTCAGTCTCCAACATCCGGGTAAATTTCACTCGACCTCGTTCATCGACCACAGACCGCCAAGGGATTTGACCTCTGAACTCCCCAGATTTGTTGACATTCCACTCCGTAACTTCATAGCCAGGTGACCCACTTTTTGATAGGCTAGAATATGCGGCTGCATTTTGCTTTTTGGAATGCTTTTGACTTTATGGAATAACTGAGGTTTTTACCTTTTTTTTTTAATAAAATTAAACAAAAGTTATAATCCTATTAATTGCCATATGCAATAACAATTTATTAACGAAAATTACGATCCCGATAACATTTAATATCTCTATAAATTGGAATTAATAAAGTATTATCATGTTTGTAAGTTCTGAATAATAAATTATAATAATAAATTTGAATTCTGACTAATAATATATTATTACGTCTACAAATCTATTATAATAATATATTATTATTTTTATATATTCAGATTAATAAGAATCGAATTCATGTACGACGGAAATTGGATTCTGATGAGCGAATTCACCTTCTCTTCTTGTAAGATTCATTCCACGAATGAATTAATGCAAGTGAATTAATGAGAATGAGATAACAACATATTCTGCTTAATCAACAGTTTTAATATTATTTATTTAGTAAGTGTTATAAATGTTAAGTGATGATCTTAATTTTATCAACGGGCATTTTCTAAACTTGCATTAATAAATCTACCTGGCGTAATAAATCAGTTTGTTGTTATTTTCAAATTATATTAGCATTGGTTACGTTCATATTATATATATGTTTTACAATAAGACAATTAATCGTAATATAATTACATTGTTATTGGTATTATAATAATATAATTATTCGCGTTATACTGACAAAGATAATAATAACATAATTATATTAATGATGTTATATATTTGTATTTTAATAATGTCTTCGTGAATTACTGTCATTTGATAATTAAAAGTTATCTATTTTGTAAAAATGTTTTGTAAAGTATGTTCACAACCGTATTTAATCAATGTTTTCTAATTTAACATTTGATTACTTCAACGTCGTCTTTAGGTTTTCAAATAATTCAAAACATTTTTAAAATGTATTCCATGAATTGAAAAAACGTTTTAAATTTGGATTATGTTTTTTAAAAGCAAATATAAAATCAACTTTTTAATTTCAAAATAGTGTTTTGTTTTATTAGTTTTTAATATTATAAATAAAATAAATAATAAAAATACAAACTAGTAAACCCGTTTAAGACCAATTTTAAACTTGAAAGTAATTGTTTATTATTGCTTCTTCGCTTCCAGTGGTCATCAATCCTTCTATTTTGACCTCGACCTTGAACTCCGATGCCAAGGTCAGATCTTTCGAGGCGGAGCAGAATTTAAAGTTGGCGCACAAAACGAGCGCTTCGA
>JAJTWR010000278.1:432500-490000 GCA_021613335.1 Whitmania pigra | reverse complement strand
TTCCTCTGGTTGTAGTCCCCTGTCACCACCACCATATGAGATGTCGAGTGGTAAATATGGCGAGAATGTACAAACGGATCTTATCTCGCCAACAACTCAATTGACCAACAAGTCAGTTTCGAACGATGTTGTTGTTTCGACAGTCAGTAATTCAAACATAGAGAAGTCGTCAATTGAAGAGCATTCGCTTTCGATCGCTTCTTGTGCTTCAAGTACCACAACGAACACTAGCAGCAGATCGTTGAATCCGTCTCACAAGCTTAGAACTCCTACACCAGAATTTCATTTGTTCTCCCCAAAACCATTTTCATCCTTTTCGCCGACCTGCAAAACGTCGGTTTGTCATTTTCCACAAAATACGCCACCGACGACTGCAGCCGCTGATTTATGTTACGCTACTACAACGGCGTCCGCCGCTCTGAACTGTGAAAAACTTTCGCTAGCATATACACTTAGAATTTCAACGAATGATGCAAGTTTTCCGTTTGACATAACCTCAGTTGAAGCTGTTAAAGATGCCACGGCAACTTCAACAGCGATTGCCGTCGAGGATGTGGTTGATGCAGCAGTTGATGGAGCAGCTGACGATGCGCCTCTTGGCGTGGAAGGGAAACAAAAGGAATTCCTTCGATTCTACTTGGAGCAGTGCAATGCAACTTCTGAAGATTCGGACAAGTTACAACAACTCGTGCAACAAATAGGGTGAGCTTTTTGATAATTTGTTACTAATAATTAATTAGTCACAACTAATATTTATAGATTTAATGTTATTTTTATTTATAATTATTAAGTTATGGTTACAATTAATATTTGATGATGTCAATGTCATATAAATTGTTAGCGTTATCAAGTTTCGTATTTATTTTGACTCTGTAGTCCTATTATAGGGTCCGAGTTACCTGTAGTTGCTGCTGTTTATCAGTTTATAATTTGTTACTCGTTGCTGCATTTTATTGAATAAATAAATATTTGCTTCTGAAGCAGTAAACAAAGAAAATATCCTGCCGAATTAATGTGAATAAATTTTCTATTAATATAAATGGGTATTATTTTAATGTAAACAAACATTCAATGAATTTTTATGCCAAAATTAAAGTCTACCTCACTTGCAACATCATTTTCCAATAAACCCTATTAGCATTATCAGCATCACGTAATAACATGTTAACAGTAAAATAACAACTAAATTTAAAATTAATCAAGCAAAATTAATTTAAAATTAATTATTTTGCAACAACAATGTCTATTTGTGAATATTAATTAGAGCAATTTAAAACCACGAAGAGAATAATGACTTATTTAATTGCTGGTGATGACTTGAACTCACATCCTCGCACTTTCAGCTTCCAATCTCTCTGGAGAAAAAAGAGAGATAGTTCGGCAAGTGAGTCATCAACTTGCCTCTCGAGTGAAGCTCATTCCTCGCTGCAGGAAGAATTGCAACAACAACACTACTACGATAACCATAACAAGATCAACAACAGAAAAAGCCTCAAGAAACTTCAAGGCTACAGTGACGATAGTCGCGACTACACCGGCGCATGTTGGGCGACAAATCATTACAAACAGCAGCCGCAGCAGCAGTTTGGTCATGAGAATTTAATCAAAGCCAACTTTGAATCGCAATCCGTCAAAACGCAACAGCAGCAACACAAACAACAAACACACGACACACAACAACAGCAACAACAATACTTACCCGATTGTTTTTCCAACAAAAAGTTAAACGCGGGCAAGGCCCACTTTATCTTATCTGAGGAGTCACCTAGCGAGAGGAAGAGAAAATCAAACGGACCGCCATTTGACGAAGACGGATCAACATCGTCTGCGCAGGAAGGAAAAGAAGCTTCCACGATGCTGTTCGACAACAACAACAACAACCACTCAGACAGGAAATCTTCCACGCGGACAAATTACTTCCACGATTCGAGCGGCAAGAGCAGCAATGTCGTCTCATCGTCTGCACATTGTTGCAGCAACAACAACAACAACAACGCAGTCAGAAGTCGATCGTACGATTGTCGTCTCTCGCAACGAAAACAACTAACTGGAACTTTAGTGGCTCCGAGCGCCATTCACGCCGTCGGGAAAAGTTTGAGCATGTTCCTGGAATGTTGTGGAATCGATCCGTCTGTGAGGTTCAAGGCAAGGTCATCCAACATGACCTCTTCAAATCAGTTCATACCCAGCTCAAATTCTGCCTTTTCCCAGACGTCAAAAGTTGCTGCAGTCACAACAACTGCAACGACAACACTAACCCCTCGTGTCGTCGAATCGGGGTTTGCCTCAGGGTTCACGGACAATATGTCATCACTCCTGACGGCAAAGGAGAGACCAGAAGGCATAGAAGCTGAACTTAACAGATCAAAAAACGTTTTCCCCAAGAGGCGTGTCAGTAGTCCAATGGTTTTCCCAGAAAAAGCCATGTCATTCATCAAACAACAAGTCCAACGACAGCAAAAACATCCCTTTCACGAAACTTCATTGCTCCAATCCAATAGAGGAAACTGCAGAGAATCACGGACAATCTGCGACACATCTGGACAAAACAGGGTGGAATTAATGTCAGCCAACAAACACGTGATCACTCCACAACTTAAAAGCCTTGCCGTATCTGTGGACCTCAAGACCTGCGATGCCTCAAAGTCGGTTTTCAGAAATCCAGCCAAAGGCTTTTTAGTTCGCAACCAACAAATTCTTTTCAGCCACAAACCATTAAACCCTGAAATGAGTGAATTTTCCATCGAAAACAGGATCCTGGAAGCAGATGGATGCAATTTTGGGAAAGAAAACACCTCATTGTTTCCAAGGAGGATGACGAGACGTTCGCAATTTCTTCGCTCCCTTGAAGATCTCAGAGCAAACAACTCTGCAGATCTTCAACCTTATGAACCCCTCAAGAAATCATCGACAAGATTGCAAATTACTTCAAACCCTCCCTCATCTAGTGACCTTGACCCTCGTAAGTTCAAGGGTCAAATAACTCCAGAAACTCCACCCCTGGAGATACCTTCGTTCACATCTCAGCTAACTCAAAAGTTCCCAAGGATTACGTCCAGAAACGAGTTCAGAGGTATTTATGCGAAAGACATTTCGTCGAAAGATGGAATTTTGTTGAAAGACTCGAGAAAGTCTGCTGCTGATTCTTCGATTGATAAGAAAACAACGAACGAGGGTAGACCGTTTTCAACATCTCTGCTTCACAAATCTGATAATTCCAAGTTTAAATGCGTTGAGAACGACCTCGCAGAGTTTCAGTTGTCGTTTGCAGCCACTCCAACGACGAGACACGAACAGCTCTCTAAAGTTAAAACAACGGCAGCAACGATAACTACAAATCCAACAAGATCTCAAATCAGCATGCGTTCCGCAACAAGTCTCATCGACTCCCCTTACATCTTCAGAACAGCACAATCGAGGAATGAACACCTAACAAACTCTAGCAAGATAGAAGCAGTTCTGCAACCTAGTGAGCAAAATCAAACCAAACTCATACGATCTTTGTCCTTCAAATCAAAACGACATGATAAGTACGATCCAAGTACGGCTTTCGTGACCCGAGTAGCAAATGAATCTAAATTTTCTAAAACTCACACTTCAAGCGATCACAATCGACAGATGACTAACGACGCAAAAATAAGTGGCAAATCAAGCTTTCTTGATACTGCACTTGATCTTCAATCGATAATCCATGATGCCACGAAAGACCCCAAGCAAACTCAATCAACATTGACATCTCATAGACAATCACTGAGTTTTTCTGAAAATGCGACTTCTGAAATTCTGCCAAGCTCAACAAGAATAGAGAACCGTGAAAACCAAGCCCATCCTAGAAGGTACAGAAGAAACTCTACTCACTTGTTCTTAAACCTCACACCGGCGGTGGCAGCAACACCCAGCATCACTTCCGTAAATTTTACCCAAAAAGTTGATTCGACAGACAAAAGAAATCCCCAAGCAATTCGTTCTAATGATTCATTCCGCATTGAAAGCAGGAGAAGATCTACAGATGGTTTTGACATCGATGTCAAAGTCCAAGGACGTCGGCGTAGTTCAGTGTCAAGCTACGACCATCCTCAAACTCTACCGACAAACCAGGTAGACAGTCCTTCAAACATGGAAGATTGGAGGCGTCTTGTTGCCTCATGGGATTACAAGGACACTCACGTTCACAAACCTAGCGAGCGTTTGAAAAATAAGGAAAACCTGTCAAAAAATATTGCAAATAATCCACGCCAACAGCAACAACAACATCGATTTGAACAACAACAGCACCATAAACCTGAAAACCAACAACGTCAATTAGAACCTCAAAAGCAACTTGAACACCAACAAAAACATCGATTTGCGCAACAAGAGCAACAGAAGCATTTAAAGTCGACAGAACAATTAGACGAAGAAATCAAGTCTTTACTGGCTTTCTTATCTCTGCCATCTGGCGATTCATTTAAAAGTAAATCAAGTCTTCAAAACTCCAAAACCTTATCTGACACTTTGATCGAATCGGCGACAGTAACGCTGGCTACATGGTCGGCTTCAAGAACAGCTGCAACAATCGTAGCAGCCGGTAAAGCCTCCCATATGTTAAGTCGTCCGCTAAGTTCTCAACTAGATAGCAAAGAAATTGAACTTCACACGAGGAAAGAAGTCACTTCACCAATTACAGTTCTTCCACTTCCGAAAAATTCCGCCATCGTCAGACATCGCCTCAGGAACGACGAAAAATCTCCGAGGTCACCTTCGTCGTCGTCGTCGAGCTCGTCGCCCGAGAAATTTATTTCTCGTTCGAAAGGTGACAACAGGCGATGTAGCGTGTCTTCCTTTGTTCGCCAGAGGGCGAAGGCTGCTTCTAAATGCACCAATAACGGTCCCACGAATAACATCAACATCAACATCAACAACAACATCAACAACAACGACGACAACAACAACAATGAATCGAACAGCTGCCTCGTTTCCAGACTTGTAAAAGAACAATCGACGGATGCGGTAAATGTTCGAAAGAAGCGAAGGAAAAGCAGACGTGCCGCCAGCGCTGGAGCCTCATCGTTGAGGATAGTTTTGGAGAAAACAACTCGAGACAGGTGAGTGTTGATTACCTTCAAATTATTGACTGCTTTCACTGCTTTGTATCATTTAGTGATTACTTTCAATGCTTTATATCATTTCATCTTTGTACTTCTACTGGGTTTTAAATAATAAAATATATTAAGCTATAAAAAGTTAAGCAAGTGTTGAATATAGTCATTCAACCGTAAATAATAATTTAAAGAGTTGTTAATTAGTAGATGAGATAATATTTCAAATGATTCCACCACAACCTGATTTCGTATTAACTTATATTAATTCATAGACATAGTTAACTTCAAATAAATATATATATATATATATAAAGTCCAAATCATCACAGTTATGCAACGGACTTTAATCAAATAAATAAATAAATATACTTATCAGTTGAGATTTTATTCATTTTCAGAGTTTTAGAAATAAAATAAAACAATCTTATTGTACAAGTAATGATAATGATGTATTTTCTAAAATATGGTGATAATGATTATGGTAGTGATCCATTCTACAATTTACCGGCTTTCAGCGTACTAAGTCATTCCCTCCCTTTATCAACATCTCCCCTAACAAATAAGATGTGCCTCAAGGGGAAAACAAAACACGCCTGGAAAAATGCGAAAGGAATTCAGCTTTCTACCTTCGTCAGCTGAAGATTCTTCAGTTTTTTCAGTCTCCCATCGATTCGTTCATCCATCCGTCTAGCCATCTCATCAAACCATCCAGCCATCACCATACATCCACCATCCATCAATCAGCTCACCATCCATCTCATCCACCCATCACTCCAAAACAGTATCCTTTCCACGCGATCGAGTTATCAAACAACGTCAGGTTTCGTTGGGAAATGAGAGAAATGTTGCATCACAGAGATGATGACGATGACGAAGACGACGACGATGATGATATTGAAGAGATGATGGAAAAAGAAAGAGAGGAGTTTGAGAACCTGGAAACAGATTAAAAAGTTGGATGGAAAAGATAATTGCGTATTTTATATAATTTATCGGTGAAAGAACTTTCATGAAGATTTAATGTTAGTTCTGTGAGTTAAATTTGGCTATTATTGATAATGGTGATGACGATGTAAGTGATGGTTAAAACGCTTATAATGGTGATGATAATGATGATGGTAATGATGATGAGCATGATTAGCCATATCATCTCAATTTCTCTCCATATTGACTTACAGTTAATCATGTGAGTGAATCACTAACATACTCACATCAAAACTCACCTTTAAATCAATCACGACCAATCACTTCATTCATTCATCCATTCATTCATTCATTCAACCAATCTCACTGTAAACACTCACTCATTCCGACTCTGGAATTTGAGGCTGTTGAGATACAGATTCGTGATCTATCGATTGCAATTGTTATCATTTCTGGAGTAAAGATGACTTTAACTGATTATTTATTTAAGGCAAAATTAAAAATAGCATTACTTTAAATGTTCAATAACAAATTAAAAGTGAAGACAAAGAATTTTATCATATAAAATTTTACTTGTGATAAAGGAAATGTTGAATTAATTGAAGTAAACTGATCACCTGAATTCATAATATTCAGCAAAGTAATTTAAAGCCTTTTTGTTAACAAAAACATGTTTTATTGAATAAATTGTATTCCCAGACGACATCTGGTGAGCACATCTTGCGAATGTTATTTGAATGCCGGGAATAAATAATCACATGAGTAACACGTAACACAACATGTGTTTGTTACATGTGATACGGATCAAACCTAATGTTATTAACTGTTATTGTTGTTGCGATACCGTCCATTATCGATATTGTTATAAATATCCCTGAAACATTAAAAAAATCACCATTACTATTATTTGTATTACTGTTATTACCATTATTAATTTTATCAACTGTTTTATACAATCCAAATCATCTCAGTTATGCAACGGACTGTAATCAAATAAATAAATAAATCAACTGTTTTATGACACCGTACATATGCTTAATCACATCTATAAAGAAACAGTGGTAAAATAAAAAATGAAATCTTTTTTTCACAAACACGAATCAAAACGCCCACTTATACATGCTCTCGAAAGCAAGGCACTACTTTCTGAGGCGGAGCGAGCAACAGAAGAAGAGTTGTGAGGCCTCCCACCAACTGGAGCTGGAAAATTAGCGCGAAGCAAGTTGCAGGTTCCCGTAGCAGTTCAGATCCGAAGTCTGAAGTAACAAAGACTTGGAAACGGCTTGTAACAAGATCGCTCATTAAACGATTAATTTATTTCTTTAATGATAATCACTGTAATCAATTTGTTGAATAATAATAAAAAATCAACTAATAATTTGTAAATTAAATGAAGTGCTAATTGATAATTATTAATTAAGTGCAATTACGAACTTTAAGAAAGTTTCATCTGCGTTGAGTTGATCGGAGTATCAAGTGAGGAGAACTTCAGAATTTACTTGATTTCTTAAATTAATTAAATATTCTCTTGTAATAAATGTTAAATCATAAATATTATTATATTATAATACTTATTTTGAAAATTAAAATTACGATTTGGTGCGTTTATTTTTTAAAACGAAAACAGCATCATTTTTCTGGAAATATTTAAGTCATACTTCATTAGTTCTGAGATATTATGAAGAATAAGTTTCTACTTACAATAAAATTGTTACAAATATTTTTGTTACCGTTATATTCGGTCATAAATTATTTTATTAAGAGTTTATCATTTCATTACCATCCAGGCCGTTACCCCGCTTAAACAAAGAACTTTCATCTCCTCCAATCAAAACAACTCACTGGACTTCTGCCCAACTCTCCCAAGCAATTCCAACCAATCAGATTTCAGGGCAGGTTTCCTCTCCTCCTACCTGTGACCTGGAAAGGTCAAAAGATTTTGGAAAGGTCTCCTGCAGGTCAAAGCTGAATGTCCGCTTTCCAATCGGCTCGGGATTGAATGAAAGTTTTTCCAGTTTAAAGGAATTCACCATTCAGGATCAGCTGAATAACAACGCAACGACAGAAGAACTTCAAGAGGATAACTTCAGCAATTATTCCAACGACACCAACAAAAACAACAACAAACTACAGCAAGAGGAAAAGAACGTCAGCAACAACAGCAACGGTATTTCAACTGTTGAACACTCGAATCAGAATCCAACGTATCTATCCGCATCTGATGACGACTTAACTGGTAAGTGATTGTTGTTAAGAATGACTGTTGCATCAACATATTTATTTTTTAATATGTAAAAATCAAATGAATAAACGGAACAAAGTGAATGAAAGCATGTTATCAAAATGGTATCCGTTCTATTTAACCTAATTCTAAAAAATTCTAAATGATTTTGGTGCGCCCAGGAAGGTTATCGGAATTTTAGGGTTTTAAACCCTCTAAAATTGTTATATAAAAAAAATGTAATGATTAATTTTAACTTTAACTTGCTTATTATATTGTATATATATTATATACTGGCGTATAATACTTGCTTATTATATTTGTATCCCGATATTTAACAAATATTATCGTTGGAAGATTAGAAAAATCATCTCTGAAAAGATAAAACTTCAAAGCAAGTCTTCAAAAATCCAAACCTGAAAACAAAATTCTGAATGCATCAGTCGATGATTTGAATTGCTCGTGCCACTTTTAATTCAAAGTTTTATATTTCACTTATTCTGCTTTCAAGGTTAAAGTTTAAACAAAAATTAATGTATAAAGATACAGATAATAAATAAATAAATTACGTTTGTTCCACATTTTCTTAAGGAATTCCTGCATTAGAAGATTGGTCAAAGAAAGCGATGGAAATGCAACACGTTCCAAAAATTCAGGTTCTTCAAAATAATTTTATTGAAATTATTGATCCCATCTTTTGCGTCGTTGCTCTAATTTGGAAAACCCATTTTAATAAATTCTTAAATTGTTGCAATATTTTTTATTAGTTAAATGATAATTAAGAATTAAGCAGAACTTTGTTTTTCTTGTTATTAAGTTCTTTAAAAACTAATATTATCAAAAATGAAACAAATGAAAAAAGTAACTTTCAAAAAGTTGTTAAAATTGGCAGACGAGTCCGTGTCCAGATTCTCTGGCAGCCCAAAAGACTTTCACACCCTTCATCAGGAGAGGAAACCCCGTCGAGGAAGAAGGTCATCTCACCATAGAAGATGCTCACAGAAGATCAAGCACCAGTTCAGAAGCCAACTACGTGTCTGGATGGACTGAACGAGTCCCTGAGGAATTCAGACCAGCCACTGGAAAAGATAACCTTCCCTCTTTTGCTAGTCCACAAACTAGTAGAAGACCTGTCCATATTTCCAGAACCCCTCAAGTGAAAGTGGATAAAAAGAGCACCCCGTGGGAGTTGAAAGCAGGACCCAAGAATCCATCTGCTCTCGAAACAATCCTGGTGTCTGCCGACAAAACAGCAACGAGGCCGAGGTCGACTTTGTTTTCTGAAATCAGGAAGAGCGTCTTTGGTGCAGGACATCAAACAAATCCTCAAGTACTCGAGGAACTCCACCGTTACAAAGAAAAGTTTCAGAAAGAAAAACTGGAAAAAACCACCAACGAAGGACCAAGCAACGATCCTTCTGAGTTCTCAGTAGAAAATCTCTATACTGAACAAGGAATCTTTCCTTCTAAATCCGGTGCTGATTACATTTCACAGGAATTTTCCAAACAGGAAGAGTCCCCGGAAACCAACTTGTCTGCTCCTTCGATGGGTGTTTTTGAATTTATTCCGGTGGGCGATAAAAAAGGGGAAGAAGAGATGAAACCAGAAAAACCTATTACACCCTCTCAAACATCCATGAAGTCCTTTGGCATGCCAGCTCCATGTACCAATGTTCAGGAGTCGCAAAAGGTGGGTCAAGTCAGCAGTGTTGTAGCCGAGGCAACCGAGACTCCAAAAACTCAAGTGATCAACCAAAAGATCATTTGCACAAATGCCAAGGGTTTGTCAAAGATGTCGAGGATAGACTGGGCCAAGAAACGATTCTTCGAGGATAGCAAGATCAGCCTTGAATCGCTGACTCAAAGTTTGGCTTCAGTTAAAGCAGAGCCACCATCAGTAAATTCTTCGATTGAAGACAAAAAAGTTAATGCTGAAGTGGCCACCATTTCGTCAGAGCGTTTTTCAGAGAACATGAAAAGTATTTCGCTATCACAAGACGAATTTATAAATAAGGAGGAATCTGTTGATAAAATGGTAACTCAACCGTCGCAAGAAAAACTTGAGCCACCGAGTATTAGCGCAAGGGTTCTCAGAATTTCCCCAACTCCTCTCAAACTCCACAAACTCGAAAAAGTCACTTTATCAGTTTCTAGTCCAAAGACTAAACTCTCGACCCCAAATAATTTCCAGTCAAAGCCTGCTTCCGAACAGGCACCCAAATTAACTACACTTGATAATCCTAATGCATCTCTTAGAACAAATAACATCGCAGCCGACATCTTGTTGCCTACTTGTGATTCTACTGATCAGTATCAGACTCAAAAATTGATTGCCTCAAGGGATGAAGGTGTACAAAATGTCTGTTCTTGGTGTGAGGAGGCAACTGAAGTTATTCAAAATGTAAACTCCGAGAAATTTTCAACAAATGATCAAATTACATCCGATCCTGTTCAGATTGGATTTTTACCCAAGGATCAGATCATCAAAGTAGATTCTCCACAGAGTTCCACGTCCAATGTTCGAGACACCAAACCCCAGGATAATTTCAAGTCATCGTTTGTATCCAATCAGACGGATGTCAGAAACAATCAACCATTATCTGGAGTGGACAAAACGAAGTTTATTCAAACCACTGTGAAACCGATTGATTTGGGTCTTTCGTTTGCAGATCGTAAAGGTATTCGACCGCTATCTTTAGCTGAGGAAAAAGAACTCATTCTCAAAGTTCAATCCCAGGCAAGGGGGGAAGATGTAGAACCTACACGAGAGTCCTTGGAACCTTCCCCATGGTCACAATCCTCGGGTTCCTCAGTTCCGATACAGACTGTTACAAAGTTGACGTCATCCAACATGCTAAAAATAACGTCCGTAACACGCGGACAACCCCCTCAATTGGTATCGGCCCAGAAGGGTCGACCATGTCTGGATCTCAAAGGGCAGGTTGACATTTCATCAAGATTAGAAAGCGCCCCAAAATTTCAGACTACCCTTGTGACCGAAAGTATCTCTGCCATGGTAGGCCAACAGTCTCCGCCGGAAACAAAGACAATTCAAGATGCTGAACAAAAAAAATTGAATGAGTTTGGACCTCTTCAACAAAATGTACAGACACGACCGATTCAATCAAACCAATTGCAGCTCCAGAAAGCCAAACTCTTCACCGGAGGTGAAAGTCAGCATCAGATTTCTTCAGTTCCCAAAACAGTTGCATGTGAGTCAATTGGTTCTCCTCCCAACGATGATAAGACTCAGACAGGTGCCTTTAGTTACAAAATCTCCAAGAAAGATCCGTACATCCATCAATCAAGACAGGCGTTTACTCAAGAAGCTCCTAAAGTTAGATCATCGACTTATGCTCACGGTCCAAAAATATCTTTTGCCTCTTTGAAAGCAGCTGGTAAAGTTCCTAACAAATCAGCCTTTCGTGAGGAAAGTTACACATACCCAGGAGGGTACGTAAGAGGTGAATACTATGATTTGGGCTCAGAGTTTCAGCCTCAGAGGCATGTGCCTGATTTTCAGAGTTTTAAAACTACAAAGGAAAAAGATTACAAGGTCATCACTTCCAATGATTCTGTACAATCGCCATGGACGCAGTCTTCTACAGTTGCTACTTCTTCGGTAATTCTCGAACCCCAGCCTCAGACTTCCAAATTAATTTATGGGTCTCCATCGCTTGATTCGCTCGGAAAAACTCAGCAGATTTTCTCACAAACTTTACTTTCCTCTACAGTTCCAATTACATCAAACATCACAACAACACGTAATGTTCAAACTTCTCCAACCAGACTCCAAGACTCAAAAGATAAACATGAAAATGGTCAAACAACGACAAGGAGAAGTTTGGATACTCCTCAAATTTCAGAAGCGCTTTCTCAGCTTAGTAAACAAGGCAAAATATCATCACAAGATTCTACTCCATCAACCTGCCAAACAACTGACGATGGTTTGACAAACAGAACGTTGTATACGCAAGATAGACAGGAGTCTTATGGTAGGTATGAAATAAAACAGCAAGAATTTCAAAATCAACAACAATTGGAGGAACAACAAAAACTACAATTTCAACAGCAGCAACAGCAATCATCACCTGAACAACATTCACGAAAATCCGAAGTCCACAAACCAGTTCATGTTCAGAAGATCTCAGTGTCTTCAAATCAAATGAAAATCACAACTGACCTCCCAACAAGTCAACAAAAAGCCATTCACGTGATTTCAACAGTTAAGAAAACATCTCCTCAATTAGAGACCGTTCAAATCTCAAACAATTCCGAAGTTGAGACAAATCTTGAGAAAGAACCACCACGTGCACCGGTAGGAGGTGCACAAAATGAAAGTTCAAACCTTCTAAAGCGAGAAATAGAGGCGGAGTTTTTTATGTTAAAAATAGAAGAAGATTCAGCTACTAGCTCCTCAACTCCAGAAAGAAAAGATGCTCCTGTCAATGAAGTGATTGAAACTTCAACAACAGCAACACAAAAGACTAATGAATGCGAAACTTCTTTCGACCAATCAAAAGATAAGGATATCTTGAAGCAAGCAAGTGCCATCAGAGAATCTCCGAAGACATCACAACAACTCCAGCTACAACTGGAAAAGCAAGAAACTCAACAACCACAAATGGAACAACAACCTCAACAACATCCACAACAAATGAGCCAACAAGATGAAAAACATGAACATCAGTCAGATCTCCATCCTCAACAAGTACCAAAAAAAGATGAGCCACCCCAGCAATCACCAACTGACTCTACTGGCCTTAAATTACTGGATTCAGAACGTGTCCACAAACGTGTGACCCTCTCAAAATCCTCATTGGAGTTTGTCGATTCCAGTAAATCTTCTTCAGAAGCAGCGAAACTCTTGGCAGAGAAGCGCTTGTCGGCAGACGATTTGATCAGAGAAAGCGGCAAACAGAATATCGGTTTTAAGGTTAATCACTTGATGGCGGCTTTGGAGAAACAGGGCAGTTATGCGGAAGCCCTGAGCAATCAAAAGAAGGTTCTCAACCAGAGAGGCACAGCCGTCGAGAGCGGCCAACGGGTCAAGGAGCAACTACAGCAACTGAAAAGTCCTAACCCAACTACCAGCGACGTTAAGAAGTCACCAAAACCAGTGAGGAAACCTCAGCCTCTCCTCTCGAGATCGAAGACTGTTGATGATCCTCAAGCCACTCAGCATTTCAGCTTTGGCGCAGACCCAGACTTTGAACTCTACTTGAAGTCGAGGAAGGAAAGATTTTCGCCATCCACTGACGAAGAGGCTTCGAGGGCTAAAGAATCAGAGAAGTTAGTCTAGAGAGAATGTGCGTTGATCATTAGTTATGAAGATACAAAGTATAAATAATAATTTATGAATATGATTGTAAATATCACTAATCCCAACGGTTTATAACTTTCATATGTATTAGTAATGCTATAGTTGATTATATACTTCTATTATATAGAATGCTAATAATATATTAATTAATAAAAACTTTTACTCAGACTCAAAGACAAGATCGGAGATATGGGCGATATGGTGGTTCCGATGTCTGAAAGAATCAAAAACATGGAAAGTCTTGTTGGGGGGTCCTTCTTCTCTGCCCTTCGAGACAAGGCTCTTTCGTCAAAGTAATGGACTAAGCAATTAATCTGTTATAAAGTTAATTGAATCCTCAATTTTTAAATATGTAGATAATTGATTATTCTTATGAATTAATTACTTAATAACTTATTAATTGATTTATTAATAAATTTAATCCACGTTAATAACTTTATACATGCTTCTGATTCCATTTTCCACACTTTATTCATAATTGTGATTAATTATAGTGAAGCTTCTTCGACAAAGCCCGAAGATCAGATTCCTCAGTCCTTGCAAGCCAGCTTTGACGTCATCAGTGATGTCACGGTCGGAGACAAAAGGCGGGATTTTGGAAAATTGAAGGAACAAGCCATGGAAACGAGAAGGTGACCAAAGCAACAACATTAATAATAACAATAAAAGATACAAAAAAAAAATAAATAATAATAATAATAATAATAATAATAATAATAATTCATTCAAATTATGTTTTATTCTAAAATGTCATGGATATAAGAAAAATAAGAGTGATAAGAATAACAAAACAAAAATTAAAAAACAGAATAAACAAAATAAATAATTGTAATAATATAAATATCACAATATATCAATCATTAAACTGTAATGCCTTCTAGTATAAATATCAAAATACAGTCAAATCTCTGTACTACGCCACCTCGCTAATATGACACTCTCGCTATTATACCACTTTTGCTCGGTCGCGACAAAATTCAATACAAAATAAATTTATTATGCCACCCCTACTCTCGCTACTATGCCACTTTTGCTCGGTCCCGAAAGGTGGAGATTTGACTGTATATCAATCAATAAACTGTAATGCCTTCTGCAGAAGTATTCAACAACAACAACGACAGACACAACGCCAAACTGAAGATAACACGTCTCCATCATCGAGTCAGATGTTCCAAGTGACCGCCCAACAACAACCATTCATGTTAGAGCGAGAGCAAGACATTATCTACCAACAGCAACAACAATTAAAATATGATGAGCCTCAACAACTACAATATTCTTCGGCATATCGTGGAGACATGTACAATCAATTAC
This sequence comes from Whitmania pigra, assembly GCA_021613335.1. NCBI lineage: Eukaryota > Metazoa > Annelida > Clitellata > Hirudinida > Haemopidae > Whitmania > Whitmania pigra. Next base: position 475,137 of record JAJTWR010000278.1, on the reverse strand, counting down.
CAAGTAATTACCAACAACAACAACAGGCGGGAGACGAATACTATCAGCAACAACCCCAACAACAACATGGCCAGCAGCAACGGCAAAGAGAACGCTACCGCCAACCATACCCACGACAACAACAGCAACAGTTGTCCTCCTATGAATCGACGGAACTCTTCACTTCATCTTTAAAAGATTTACCGCCTCAAGGAATGCCACTCGGCAGACGTGGTACTGGAAAGACCAGATCTCAGACAAACGTGCATGGAACGGTTACCATGAGAACATCTCCAGCAACAACAACTCCGCAACGACGAAGTCTCTGCACAAAATTCGACAGCGACGACGAGTTTGATAAATTGGTGGAGATTAATTACCAGCAATTGGTTGAACCGCAAGAGGAACAACAACAACAACAACAACAATATTATCATCATCAGCCTCAAGAACAAGTGCAACAATACTATCAACATCCAGTTCAACAACAGTATCCGGTCCAGCAGTACCAGCAACAGCAACAATATGAACGGCCTCTTCAACAAAATCAACAACAACATTTGGATCCTCGCCAACACGTTCAGAAGCATCATGAAAGACATCACAGCCCTTCCTCATATCCCAGAGAACCACGTCATCAGCATCAACCACAACGACATCAGCAACAACATCAAGAACTCCAACAGCAGCAACAGCAATCACCTCACGAACAACAATTTTTGCAACAACAAAAACCTCCAATCGACCCAAGCGAAGAGATAGCCGTAGGTTCTGTGATAGACTTGGTCAGTCAGTGGGATGCAGCCATCGAACAGAAACTGCTCCGACAGCAGCAACTGCAAGTCGCTCAGTCACACAGCGCTTCCTCGAACTTCAACGTCAACGCCAGCGGAAACGTGTCAGGCAGAAATCCAACTTCCGCCTCGCAGAAGCAGACGACATCCGGTGACGGCAGGTGTCCGGCGGGAACGACAACTTCTGGTCAAAGAGGAGCTGCTGCTCCTCCTTCAACTTCCGCTGCTCGACGTGTGAGCATCGAAGATGCTGCAACAGGAGACGAGTTGACCAAGTTCGACTTTCTACCGTTTCTCAAGCAGTTGACAACAATAAATATTAAACTGTTGATTTGATCTATTATTTATAATTATCTAGTTATCTACAATATCTATATCTATAATCTATTTAATTAATATTTACATACCAATATCGTACTTGATTATTGCTTGGTTATAAAAAATATTTTATGTATTTACATATATTCGATATGTTTAATTAGCATTTGTAATAGATACATTTTATGTTTATTTATTTATTTTCAACAAATCCAACAATTATCGACACAAGTTTGACACAGTCTCTATTTAATTCTTATGACAACTTGTGTAAAATTATATATAATGATAATTATGTTCTTTACAATGATAATTGTGTTCTTGATAATGAAAATTATGTTCTTGATAGACTGAGCATCTCAGAAAAGATGAAAATCTTTTCAATCGAGGCTGAAAAACAAAGAAGAAAAGCAAATGCTGGAAGGAGCAGACGCCATGACAGTCGTTATCAAACACAGGTTTAATGAGATATAATTATTTTGAATTATCATAAGTAATAAATAATATAATCAAATTTATGTGGTTGTATTTGTTCACTTTTTTTTAACTTATTATATTTATTAACTTGTTCAGCCTGTGACTTGGGGAGAAGTGGAAAGCGCCCAGAGTCACGTGAGAGAATCGTCCAATCAAAGGACGGGTAGCCGAGTGACGTCAAACGAGAGGCACGATGAGCAGGATGAAGAATTCGACGGTTTATGATTTTATCAATTAGTGATAATATAAAAATTATTTGTGGAATAACAATTATTTAATAAATAATAATTAACTGTAGAATAATTAATATTAAATGTTCAATAATTAAAAATTCCACATTAATTATTAATAGAATAACATTCTAGTAAAACAATGTAACATCAGAAACCGCTCAATTATGAATTAATGGTTTAGGAGATCCAACATTGTTTTCATTTACGATAGGTAAAGTAAGTAAGGTAAGTGGATCAACAGGTAGTCAGCTAACAGCAAGAACAACAACAACAACAACAATTTAAGCTAGTATATTTAACAATTGTTGGTTGAAATTCATTCTAATTTATGCAGAGCCAATAGCCGAGAGGGACTATGTATACTTCGGTGACTGCTGATTGCAAAGAAAAGTTACATAAATTATTTTGACTATTTATTTTTATTATTGTTATTATCATTATATCTTTTATTATTTGCTGTAATTGTATTAATTTTAGTGATGGATGTTCCATTTCATTCGTTAGATGGCATTTTCATCTGCACGACATCCATCTTTAACGCTTCTTTGAACGATGACGTTGTGTTAATAAGTATAAATTCTCATATTAACTATACTAATTGGAATAATAATGAATATTAATGATAGTAATTTATTCTTTAATAAAAATAATCATGTTATTAATCAATCACTGATCATAAGGATGAATATTTGACCTTAATAAAATTATCACGTTTTAACGATAATAATTATTATAACAATATTTTAGATTTTATTAATATTTTTGTCATTAATATTATTGTTGTTATATAATTATATAATTTTAGTTACAATTTAATTCACTTAGGCGTTGTATCGATTTCCTTCTTAGAGCATATTTTTGCCTTTGGTTGGTGATTTTTGTGCTTTCAACAACAACAACGACAACAACCACTTCCAAAGAATTGTTTTGTTTATCACAAATATTAAAAAAACACCATTTACAGCTATCATAATAAATTCTCGTAAAATGTCATTTCATCAACAATAATGAAAATGTAAACATATTTAGCTAATAAATTTCCCAAATAAATTTAGAAATAATTTATCTTACAAAATATTTGGCAAAACTAAAACGTTTTTGATCGTAATACAATCGTAACAGCTCTTAACTTCTCACGATATGACATCTCGTAACTCATGGACATTATGAATGTGTGCGTGTGAATCACAACATTTTATGTTAAAAATAAAACTCAATAAATTCATTTATGAATATAATCCCACATAATCAATAACAATATCAATAATATGCAGGTTGCTTCAAATATATGTTCATGGACATAATGTATAGTGAATGATTTGTACACATGTTTAAGCTTACATTCAATTGAATGTTTATTTGTAAATTCAGTTGTATATTTAAATGCACATTCAGTTGCTTATTTAAAAGTATATTCAGTTGCATATTTAATTGCAGATTCAGTTGTATGTTTAATTACAACAATACAAAAATCCCACTCTTTCAATCATTGAGATTTCTAGGCTTCAGTTTCTCTTGACAGCAACTGAAATAATTTCAAAAGAAAATAATTGAAATTAATAAAAAATAAAATAATAATAATGTTGATGTCGATCAACACTCACATTCCTCATTCTCTCCATCCTTCTGAGTATCTTCATCCTCAGGGTGGTGACTTCAGAGGCCAATTTGCAGTGACGCTGAACATCTGATCTGTGGAGATTTGAGCTTTTACATCTGCCCTTCCTGCTCACCGTTAACCCCAGAAGATCCTGTTATTATAATGTGATGTTAATAATTTTAATTCATTATAATTGTTATGCTAATAATATCAATACAAAGATAACGGATACGTTATTATGACATCACAAAAAAATAAATGATAACGATTTTTAAAATAATTTATTTATTACTTCAATTACAGCAGTTGCTAATTATTATTTTTTAACTCTCAATGAATACTTTACAGATTACTTAACTAATCATTCAATTATTCAGTAATCTCAGTTGGTATTACCTTTAACTCAAAGACATCTTCTGCCTTTACTTCAGCATCAGCCTGTTCGACTTTATGACTGTTATCATTACAGTTTATTTCGTCACTGTTATGGTTATAGTCACTACAGTTGTCATCATCAACACCGTTGTTGTTGTTGTTGTTGTTGATGTTGTCGTTGGCAGTCGATTCGATGAATGACGTTTCGATTTGTCTTCGATTGTTCTGATTGTCGTAGCCGATGGATCCATCCTCATCCCTGTGCACCTCAACACTCACCGGCATCAACTCCATGCTCATGGTTGACGCATCTGATTTGAACCGATTGCTATCAAGACTCGGGGGCTCTTGTCTCGTTCTGTTGTTGTCATTCCTTTTTAAGAACCTTCCTTTCAGATTTTGACCATTGACTTGTCTTGCACTTCCTGCCACTGACCTTAAGGCGACTGAACTTGCCAGGGTCGAGCCACGAACCGAGCTAGAGGTCATTCCCCCTTCCTCACCCCCGAAAGAATCGATGTCCATGATAAACCGAAGCCGCGCATCGTTTTCCGGGAGAGAACTGAAGATGGGATTGCGATGGAGACTACTGGATCTGATGGAGGAGACAAGATAAGGCTGAGGTTCGGGTGGAAAGAAATGTGAAGCAGCACTGCTGGAAGAAAAACTGCGCTCTGAGATTCTACTAGTAGAGGCGAGGTCCTTGGAAATCTTCAATTTCTTGAAAAAGCTTCTCTTGGTGATTTGTATGGAGGTACTATTGCTGCTGAGGCTGCTACTTCCACCCTGGGAGTGACTGGATCCAGTTCCGTTGTTGGCGATGTTGGTCTTTTTCTTTTTTCTTTTCCTTTTGCGCCTTTTTTCCAGCTCCCTCATCAGCCTGTCCATCGATTTTCCAACTTCGGTCCCACCTTCCATGGCTTGGATCGCAACTTCATTCGACGGTGTGAAAAAGGACTCAGGTTGAACCGATTCTTCCGGCAAGGGGCTTCTGAAAATGTCCCTCACGGATCTGCGGTTCCTGTGAAGTTTGTCCAGTTGGAAGCGACTTCCTGAGTCGCTGTTGGACTCCAAGGACCTGAGGGTGTTGTTGCCCCGCCAGACCAGGGTGGCACCCATGCTGCTGCCGGTCAAACTGCCCGGAGAGTTGTAAGAGGCGTTGGGTGGATTGAAGATCCCGTGAACATTATCGTCAGGATTATTTTGTCCTATGGCTGGGCGTTTGCGCCTAACGAAAACAATGATGATCACCAGAAGAATGATGGCCACTACCAAAGCTACCACGGTTCCAACGAGAGGTGCTATGAAGGAGTTGCCATTGCCTGCAACTTATGAGGAAGACGTTTAGTGAGTAATATTAGTTAATAATTATGATCATATTTTTAACTGATTTAGCTAATAATTATGACAATATTTTATTATTACTGATTAAATGATTAGCGACCTCAATTAAGAAGATGTGGCTCGTGAAATACCATTGATTACTCGAATGAGTTAATACCACGTTTACAAGATTAATTTAAATTCAAATTGTGCAACCATGTTGTAATTGTGTCATCATATTTTAATTATGTCACTATGTTTTAATTATGTCGTAACTCACCATTTGGTTCACCTTTACCCAGTGAAGCACCTTAAATTAAATATTCAATTATTATATAGTTATTCAAACATAACTCTAATATTTGACAGTAAATATATTTTTACTTATAATAACTAATGTACTTACCTAATTATTCATTCATTCCTTCATTCAAGTTGCTCGTTCATTAGGTCATACATGTATGTATTTAATTATTCATTTTCCCTATTTGTTCTTAAACAAAAATTGCTCACAAATGTCTTCCACAGCCTTGATTCCAAAGCTGTTTGTGCACGTATAAAAAGCATTTGCATCGAGCGACATGTTGAGATCCCTCAGAAATGCCTTTATCAACAAATCTATGAAACTGCTGCTATAAGGAGAGAATTGGTTGTTGCTGTTGTTTAGGAGGAGGTTGAACTGAGAAACTACACTTCCATTTGAGTAGCGGAATCCTTTTGTGCCGTTTTCAAGCCATCCTTGTTGTTGCGCATGTTGCCTGACTGTCTTCAGGAACTGTTCACGATGGTCAATGTTATTGTTGTTGTTGTTGCTTAATTGTTGTCATTGATATTCAAGTTATGAAGTAACTTAAGGCTTATGTCATATTATAACGTTAACGCAATTTAAATCATAAACAAGATGTTTTCGTATTTTATTTTTATAACAAGTCGTAAGTCATATAAAATTGTTCACTAACAACATAACCAATATATAAATATAAGCAATAAATTGAAGAATGAATAATTAATGAACTATGATAAATAAATACCCTAGTCAATTAATGTATTCCTATGAATTAATAATGGGTCATTATGAATAAACTGACCACGTCATGCAAACCTCTGGACAAATTAAAATACTTTGATGATGTCATATCCTCTAATTCGCTGATAAACTGAAGGTTTGTTATCCTCAGTCTGAACGGAAACCTCGTCAGGCCATTTCCTGGATGAAACGTTATTACTATTATTATTATTATTACTATTATACTGCTACAACTATTAATATAATATTATAATTATAATTAGTATTAATAATAATTTGTTTTCAGTTACTATGGGAATTGTTAAAGCATCATTTTCATTTAGCGTTTGCCCACCTACTGAAATGGTTGACATGACAACAAATAACTCCGTTGTGGGCAGGGATGTGCTGTTTATGGGGGCAGTTGAAGTTTCGATCGCCGTTTGAGTTGTTGGTAGTGTTGATGATGGCGATGATGGTGATGATGATCGTGATGACGATGCCGATGATGATGTCGTTGCTGATGAAATCATAGCATCAGTTACTGCTGAATTCGTTTCAGTCCAAGATATTGTTGAATTTGTTGGAATTATTGTTGTTGACCGTCCAATTGTTGCAGTTGCTCCAGTTGCCTTCTTTGTAGTCGTACTTGGTGTTGGTGTTGCTGTCCTGCTGTCGACTGACGTTATTGCTGTTCCGCTTGTTTGAGTTGTTGATTGGGTAAATGCCTTTGTTGAGGGGATGTTTTCGGAGATAGTTGTTGAGGTTTTGTTAAAAGTTGTTGTTGATGTCGTTGTTGGTGTTGACGTTGTTGTTACTGTTGATGTAGTTGTTGGCATTGATGCTGATGCAGTTGTTGCTACTGTTGATGTTGTTGTTGATGTCGTTGTTGGTATTGATGTTGATGTAGTTATTGTTGTTGTGGATGTAGATGCAGTTGTTGCTGTTGATGTTGATATTGATGTAGCTGTTGCTATTGTTGTGGTTGGTGTTGATGTTGATGATGTTGCTAATGTGGTTGCTCGTGATGATATTGTTGTTGGTAGTAATGTTGTTGTTGATATTGATGTAGTTGTTAATGTTGATGCAGTTGTTAATGTTGATGCAGTTGTTAATGTTGATGCAGTTGTTGGTGTTGATGCAGTTGTTGACGTTGTTAATGAAAATGCTGAGGTTGAATTAGTTTTTGGTGTGGATGTACTTGTTGGTGTCGTGGAGATTGCCATTGTTGATATGGATGTTGACGTCTTTGTTGTTGTTGTTGTTGGATTATCAGTCGCGACTGTTGTTGATGTAGTTGCAGAACTTGATAGAGACACAGCTGTTGCTGGAATTTCGGTTAAAGACTCAGTAAATCGAGTGCTTTGAGTCGTTGTTTCTTTCAACATTGTCGTAGCTGTTGATGTACCTTCCAACATTGTTGGTGATCTTGATGTTTCTTCAGTAGTTTCTTCCAACAAAGTCGTGGCTGTTGGAATGTTGATTGTTGATGAACTTGATGTTGCTTCAGGAGTCGTTGTTGCTGTTGTTCCTTCCGATGACGACCTTCTTTCTAATCTTGTCGTTGGAATAAACGAAGAGGAACCATCTGCTCTTGTTGTTGAGTTTGTTGTTGTTAAGACTTCAGGATCTGGTGTCGAGGTTTGAATGTTATCTGATGTATTAGAACCTTTTGCTTCGGTTGTTGCCATCGAAGTCACTATTGGAGATGACTCTCTGCTGCTTGACGCAGATGTCACATCACTTTCAGGCGATGAAGAGGTCAGCCATGACGGTGATGGTGATGATGATGTTGTTGCTGCTGCTGACGATGATGATGATGATGAGGAGGACAATGATAAATGATTTGTAGTTTCAAAGTACAATGATGTTTGTAACGTCAATGGTTGACTTGTTGCTGTTGTTGTTGTCGTTTCAATGGGTCCTTCGAATGTTGTTGCCTCAGTTGTGTACTGTTGAAGAGTCGTTTCATCGTCTGTGGTTGCTCCAGTTGTCGTTGTCACCTCCTCTGAAGTTCCACCATCATCAAGAGTCTTCGATGCTGTTGCAGAGGTTGACGATGATGATATTAATGATGTTGATAATGATGACGGCAAAAACGATGATGGTGATGGTGATGATGGCATTGATTCAGAGCTATCACTCGTCGATGATGAGGCTGTTGATGTATTTGTCCGTGAAGAGGCTGATTTCAGCTCATTTGCGGTTGTTGATGATGATGATGTTGATGACAAGTTCAATGATGTTGTTGTTATTGATTTTGGCGAAGAAAATGAAGATTCCGAGAATTCACTGGATGTAGTTGCGAGAGTTGTTAAAAACGGGGTCGATTGTTGAGTCATTGAAAGTTCTAAGGTCGGTGCTTCAGTTGAAGATGTGCTTTCATCCATGTCAGTCATACTTTTTGTACTGGATCCAATGTTCACTGATGTGGAAGATGATGTTGATGATGATGATGATGATGATGATGATGATGATGATGATGGTAATTGTGATGATGGTGATGGTAATTGTGATGATGGTGGCATAGTCGAAGTCAAAGACTGATTATTTCCACCGTTTACTCTGTCACTGGTAATAGTTCCTGCTGCTGTCGAAATAGTAGAAGGAAATGTTGTTCCTAGTGATGGTGAAGGTGATGATGACGACGACGATGAGAGCGATGGCGGCGGTGATGACATTGAAATTCCCGATGTTGAATCCGTTGTCCCTTTCATCATTGTAGTCACTACTTCATCTGTTGTAGTTGCAACGTCATTTGCGGCAGTTGTAGTTGTTGTTCGAACAATGTAGTCCGATGTCGTTGAACTTTTGTCGTTACTAAAATCATCATTATCGGACCAGTTGAAACTGACCGTCGGAGTTGTTTTGACCTGCGACACTTTTGCGGTCGTCGATGGCTTCAACGTGTCGCTGGCTGTCGTCGACGTGAGATTTAGGCAGCCGTCGATGTTGCTGGTGTCGCCAGTGATGGTGATGTTGATAGTGATCTGAGCAGGTTCCACAATGCTTGTGGAACTGTAGTTTTCCGCTTCATCTTCAGTCGTCCCTGTCGCTGTGGGGACAAGATAAGGTGGCGAGGATGATGATGTCGTTGTTGTTGGTCTTGGAGTTGTTGTAGTTGTTGTATTTTCTCCCGTTGTTTTTGTTTCTGTTCCGAAAGCAGCTGTTGATATTGAAAGGTACGTTGCTGATGATGGTTCAGGTGATATTGTTGTTGCTGTTGTTGGTGAAGGTTCGAGCGATATTGTTGATGATGCAGTCGTGATTTCAGAAGATTGCGGCGAAGGTTTAAAAGATTGTCCACTTGAGTAACTGACGAGTCTAGAAAGTGTTGTTGGTGCTGCTGCTGCTGTTGTTGTCGTTGTAAGAACATCCACCGCATTTGTCGAAGTGGATTGATTTGTCCCAACAAGGTTGGTTTTATTGAGGTTTTGATCGGATGTTAATGTTATTGTTGTGACTGAAACTACTTCTGTTGTTGTTGTCGATTGACTTGTAGATGTCGTCGTTTGGTTTGAAAACGGAAAAGTGACAGTAGTTGTCTCACTGTTTTTTGTTGTTGCTGTTGTTGATGGAGTGGATGTTGCTTGACCTGTCTCCGTTGTTGTTGTTGTTGTTGTTGTTGTCGGTTGTGATGCCGTTCCTCTTGTTGTTGTTGATGGTTTATTAGCTGTTGATGAGAATAGGTAAAAGTTAATCGATGACCATTGAAAGACTTTTATCATTATTGTTGTTGTTAATAATATAGATGTAGTTGTACCTGTTGTCCCATTTGTTGTGAGATCTTTCGAGAAAGATGTCATGGACGACATGCTAATTGCAGGTCTTGAAGTTTCCTGTGTTGTTGATGCAGTTGTTAGGGTTGATGGCTCATCAGATTCGCCCGCTGTTGTTTTCAAAGATGTTGTTGTTGTTGCTGTTGATGTGGCCTCAGCAGGGTTTATTGAAGATGTTGAGGATGTAGCATCACTTAATCTTGTTGTTGGCGCAATTTCCGATGTAAGATTTGACTGGAAAGTCGCAGACGAATTTTCTGTTGTTTCAGTATTTGTTGTTGATTGGAAACTACTTGTTCCAGTAGTTTTGAAATCAATTGTTTTTGTAGCTGGGCCATTATTCGTAGTTGTGTGATTGTTGGTGATGGACGTTGGCAATGTCGAAGTCGCGTAGGAAACAGTTGTTGTTGTAGTTGTTCCTGTTGTTGAGTCATTTTCAGAAGATCCATCCCGAGTTAATGTTGTTGAATGTTTTAGAACTGTTGTTGTGGCTTCCTCTATTTCAACTTCTTGAGATGTTAATGAAATTAGATTGCTTTTGGGAGACGTTGTTGTTGATGTTGTAGAAGATACACTAGCATTAGTTGCAGTTGTCGAAGTTGTAGTAGTTTCTGAAACTGTTGATAGTGAATGACCTGAAGTTGTTAATGCAGTTGATAGGGTTGGTGATTCAGATTCTCCATCGGCTGATATCAAAAATGTTGTTGGCCCATAAGTTGAAGTTGTCTGATTGGTGGCATGAGTTGCTGATAGTGAGGATATAATATATGGTATTGTTGATTCAGTAGTTGATTTCAAAGATGTTGTTGTTATTGTACCTGTTGTAACGGTTGAACTTTCATAAGCTCTAGATGGTGAATCAGTTGATGTTGTTGATGCAGTTGTTAGGGTTGGTAAATCAGATTCTCTCGCTACTGATTTCAAAAATGTTGTTGTTGTTGGCCCACTAGTTGCAGTTGCTTGATTGGTGGCATCAGTTGCTGACATTGAAGAAGTAAGAAATGGTATTGTTGATTCATTGCTGGATTTCAAAGATGTTGTTGTTGGCCCATTAGTTGCCGTGGTCTGATTGTTGGCATCAGTTGCTGACATTGAGGAAATAATAAATGGTATTGTTGAATCAGTAGTTGATTCTAAAGATGTTGTTGTTGTACCGGTTGTACCGGTTGAACTTTCAGAAGCTCTAGATGTTGAATCAGTTGATGTTGTTGATGCAGTTGTTAGGGTTGGTATATCAGATTCTCCCGCTGCTGATTTCAAAGATGTTGTTGTTGTTGGCCCACTAGATGCAGCTGTCTGATCGGTGGCATCAGTTGTTGACATTGAAGAAGTAAGAAATGGTATTGTTGATTCATTGCTGGATTTCAAAGATGTTGTTGGCCCATTAGTTGCCGTGGTCTGATTGTTGGCATCAGTTGCTGACATTGAGGAAATAATAAATGGTATTGTTGATTCAGTAGTTGATTTTAAAGATGTTGTTGTACCGGTTGTACCGGTTGAACTTTCAGAAGCTCTGGATGGTGAATCAGTTGATGTTGTTGATGCAGTTGTTAGGGTTGGTAAATCAGATTCTCTCGCAACTGATTTCAAAAATGTTGTTGTTGGCCCACTAGTTGCAGTTGCTTGATTGGTGGCATCAGTTCCTGACATTGAGGAAATAATAAATGGTATTGTTGATTCATTGGCTGATATCAAAGATGTTGTTGTTGTTATTGCTGTTGTTGTTGTTGCTGGCCCATTAGTTGCCGTTGTCTGATTGTTGGCCTCAGATGCTGACATTGAGGAAATAATAAATGGTATTGTTGAATCAGTAGTTGATTCTAAAGATGTTGTTGTTGCATCGGTTGTACCGGTTGAACTTTCAGAAGCTCTGGATTGTGAATCAGTTGATGTTGTTGATGCAGTTGTTAGGGCTGGTAAATCAGATTCTCCCTCTACTGATTTCAAAAATGTTGTTGTTTTTGGTCCACTAGTTGCAGTTGCTTGATTGGTGGCATCAGTTGCTGACATTGAAGAAGTAAGAAATGGTATTGTTGATTCATTGCTGGATTTCAAAGATGTTGTTGTTGTTGGCCCATTAGTTGCCGTTGTCTGATTGTTGGCATCAGATGCTGACATTGTGGAAATAATAAATGGTATTGTTGATTCAGTAGTTGATTTTAAAGATGTTGTTGTTGTACCTGTTGTAACAGTTGAACTTTCAGAAGCTCTGGATTGTGAATCAGTTGATGTTGTTGATGCAGTTGTTAGGGTTGGTATATCAGATTCTCCCGCTGCTGATTTCAAAGATGTCGTTGCTGTTGGCCCACTAGTTGCAGCTGTCTGATTGGTGGCATCAGTTGCTGACATTAAAGAAGTAAGAAGTGGTATTGTTGATTCATTGGTTGATTTCAAAGATGTTGTTGTTGTTGGCCCACTAGTTGCAGTTGTCTGATTTGTGGCATTAGTTGCTGACATTGAAAAAATAAGATTTGGTATTGTTGATTCATGGGTTGATATCAAAGATGTTGTTGTTGTTATTGCTGTTGTTGTTGTTGTTGGCCCATTAGTTGCCGTGGTCTGATTGTTGGCCTCAGATGCTGACATTGAGGAAATAATAAATGGTATTGTTGAATCAGTAGTTGATTCTAAAGATGTTGTTGTTGCATCGGTTGTACCGGTTGAACTTTCATAAGCTCTAGATGGTGAATCAGTTGATGTTGTTGATGCAGTTGTTAGGGTTGGTAAATCAGATTCTCTCGCTACTGATTTCAAAAATGTTGTTGTTGTTGGCCCACTAGTTGCAGTTGCTTGATTGGTGGCATCAGTTGCTGACATTGAAGAAGTAAGAAATGGTATTGTTGATTCATTTCTGGATTTCAAAGATGTTGTTGTTGTTGGCCCATTAGTTGCCGTGGTCTGATTGTTGGCATCAGTTGCTGACATTGAGGAAATAATAAATGGTATTGTTGAATCAGTAGTTGATTTCAAAGATGTTGTTGTAACTGTTTTACCGGTTGAACTTTCAGAAGCTCTGGATGGTGAATCAGTTGATGTTGTTGATTCAGTTGTTAGGGTTGGTAAATCAGATTCTCCCGCTGCTGATTTCATAGATGTTGTTGTTGTTGGCCCACTAGTTGCAGTTGTCTGATTAATGGCATCAGTTGCTGACATTGAAGAAGTAAGAAATGGTATTGTTGATTCATTGGTTGATTTCAAAGATGTTGTTGTTGTTGCTGCTGCTGTTGTTGTTGGCCCAATAGTTGCCGTTGTCTGATTGTTGGCATCAGTTGCTGACATTGAGGATATAATAAATGGTATTGTTGATTCAGTAGTTGATTTCAAAGATGTTGTTGTTATTGTACTGGTTGAACTTTCAGAAGCTCTGGATTGTGAATCAGTTGATGTTGTTGATGCAGTTGTTAGGGTTGGTAAATCAGATTCTCTCTCTACTGATTTCAAAAATGTTGTTGTTGTTGGCCCACTAGTTGCAGTTGCTTGATTGGTGGCATCAGTTGCTGACATTGAAGAAGTAAGAAATGGTATTGTTGATTCATTGGTTGATTTCAAAGATGTTGTTGTTGTTGGCCCATTAGTTGCCGTGGTCTGATTGTTGGCATCAGTTGCTGACATTGAGGAAATAATAAATGGTATTGTTGAATCAGTAGTTGATTTCAAAGATGTTGTTGTAACTGTTTTACCGGTTGAACTTTCAGAAGCTCTGGATGGTGAATCAGTTGATGTTGTTGATTCAGTTGTTAGGGTTGGTAAATCAGATTCTCCCGCTGCTGATTTCATAGATGTTGTTGTTGTTGGCCCACTAGTTGCAGTTGTCTGATTAATGGCATCAGTTGCTGACATTGAAGAAGTAAGAAATGGTATTGTTGATTCATTGGTTGATTTCAAAGATGTTGTTGTTGTTGCTGCTGCTGTTGTTGTTGGCCCAATAGTTGCCGTTGTCTGATTGTTGGCATCAGTTGCTGACATTGAGGATATAATAAATGGTATTGTTGATTCAGTAGTTGATTTCAAAGATGTTGTTGTTATTGTACGGTTGAACTTTCAGAAGCTCTGGATGGTGAATCAGTTGATGTTGTTGATGCAGTTGTTAGGGTTGGTAAATCAGATTCTCTCTCTACTGATTTCAAAAAAATGTTGTTGTTGTTGGCCCACTAGTTGCAGTTGCTTGATGGTGGCATCAGTTGCTGACATTGAAGAAGTAAGAAATGGTATTGTTGATTCATTGGTTGATTTCAAAGATGTTGTTGTTGTTGTTGTTGTTACTGTTGTTGTAGTTATTGGCCCATTAGTTGCCGGTGTCTGATTGGTGGCATCAGTTGCTGACATTGAGAAAATAATAAATGGTATTGTTGATTCAGTTGTTGACTTTAAAGATTTCGTAGTTGTTGTACCGGTTGAAACTGTTGAACTCTCGGAAGTTCTTGATTGTGAATCAGTTGATGTTGTTGATGCGGCTGTTAGGGTTACTAATTCAGATTCTCCCGATGCTGATTTCAAAGATGTTGCTGTTGTTTTTGGCCCATTAGTTACAGTTGTCTGATTGAGCAATGACGTATATGATGCATTTTTCTGGTTAGGTGAAAATGAGGTTTCTGTTTCTTCAGTTGTTGTTGTTGGTGTTGTTGCTTCCACTCCAACTGTATGCGTTTTCATTGCTGTTAATCTGTTGCTGGGAGACATTGTTATGTATGTTGTCAAAGATTGTGTCTGATTGTCATCATACTTTGATACAGAAGGAGTTATGAATATTGTTATTGAATCAGATGTTTGCTTCAAAGTTGTCATGGATATTGTGGATTCATGTGAGATGTCATCTGCAGACGTTGCTTCCTTATTTTCTCGTGTCGTTGCTGCTGTTGTTGAAACAGTTGGAGTTGTTGTATTTGATTTAGTATCAAATAGAGTTGCTGTTCTTCCTTGAGTTTGATAAGTTAATGTTGATACACCACTAGATGAAGTTGCACGAGTTTCTGTTGTTGTTGATGTTGTTGGTAATGTTGTTGCTGATCCTGTTGGAGATGTAGTGACATCAGGAGAACTTAAAACAAGATTTGTCGATTTTTTTTCGGTTGCATTTGTTGTTCTTGTAGTTTGTTCTAAAGTAAAAGTTATTTCGGTTGTGGTATCGGTATTTGCTGTTGGTGTTGTTGAGAAATCCATTACATCCATGCTTTCAATTGTACTTGTTTGACCCAACGTCAATTTTCCGGTTGCAATTGTTGTTGTTGAATAAACTCCCAAAGTTACTCCAGTTGATGCTGTTGGACTTTGGGTTGTTGTTGTTGTTGAAACTGATGAAAAGCTCGCCATGGAAAACAAAATGGAGGAAAGCGATGACGATTTGGTTTCATTTATTTTATTAGTTGGGACCGAGCTCGTTCTAATAGTAGTTGATGTAGTTGGTGTTGTGGACGAAGTCTCCTTTGTTTCTTCTGGCGTCGAAATATCGTCAGTTGTTGTTGTTGTTGATGCTGTTGAAGGTTCAGTTCCATCAGATGCTAAAACTGAACTTTTAAACTGAAAATTTGTCGTTGCTGAAGTCATTTCCATCGGATTCGATGTCGTTGTTGTTGTTACTTCGGATATTGTACGGTTCGTGTCTGTTGCTCTTGTTGTTTGTCCTGAGAGAGTAACTTCAGAAGTGTCTCCAATATTTGTTGTGGCTGTTGTTGAAGTTATTGCCGTTGTTGTTGAGAGATTCATCACAGGCGAACTAGCTTTCGTAGTTGTTGTGTCCATGTGCGAATTGTCGGTTGTTATCGATGCTGTTGGAGATGTATTTCCACCAACAGATGTTATTGTTGCTGATATCGAAGAATTAACAAAAGATGTTGATAATTCAGTTGCTGTCTCCAAAATTGTTGAATCTATTGTTGATTCTGTTGTTGAACCTGCTGTTTCTGTTGAAGTCGTTGATGTTGTTGTTAAATTTGGTTCGATAAGAATCGTTGCAGTTTCTGAAATATCAGATGCAGTTGTTGTTGTTGCTGTTGTCGTCTTCGATGTTTCGGTTGTCTCGGGCTTTCTTAAAGTTGTAGACGATGATGACGATGATGATGGTGATGATGATGATGATGACGACGATGGTGCTATTGTAGCAGTTGTTTGATGACTTCTTGTTGCATCTTCTTCAGTCGTCAACATTGAAGTTGATGTTGTTGCTGTTTTCGCTTCATTGAAATCTGCAGATGAAAACTCGATTGAAGTCGAAGGCATTGTAATTTTAGAAGATCCAAGAAATGAGGTTGTTGCTGCTGTTGCTGTTTGTTGAACAGATGGATGGTCTGTGGTTCTGCTTGCTGTTGTTGAATTTGGCAACGGTGTTGTTGTTACAGTTGAAGCGTAATCTGTGGTGACCTTAAAAATTCCGTTCTCAAACGTCGTTGCTGTTGTTGTCGGTTGAAGACCGAATGTAGTTGTTGCTGCAGACGTTGGATCAAAAGTTGTACCATCAATTGCTGTTGTAATCGTATCACGTGCTGTTGTTGATATTTTCGTTGGCTCCGTTGTTGCGGAAAAGTTTGACGTTGAAATTATTTCCTTGAATTTGTCAGTTGTTGTTGTGCTTTCTTCTGCTGTTGAGCTTGTTGCAATTCTACTCATGCTTATCGCTTGAAACGTTTCAAAGAATGTTGTCAATGTTGATGTTGTTGAAGTTTTTGTTGAGCTTGTGGCCTCTTGTCGCACTTTCTGCTCTGTACTTGATAAGTTGAGAATCTCGTAGTCGGACGTCTGTTCAGTTTTCCTGAAAGTTGTATTCGTTAACTCTCCAGTTGTTGCTGCTGTTGTTGTTGCTAATGTTGTAGATATTTCTGGTCCCGCAGTAGTTGTTAGAGTCGAGTCTTCCATTGTTGTTGTAGTCGTTGAAATTGTTTCAAGTGAACCTTGTGTTGTTGAGTTGTTGTGCTCTATAGCTGTTGAACTTCCAATAATTCGAGAATTATTTTCAGAAGTTGCTGCTCCGGTTGTGTCAGTCGTCTTGTGGAAAACATTTGCCATTGATGCTGTTGTTTGGTTTTGAACAAACAGCGAATCAACAACAGTTGTTGTTGGTGGTGTCGTAGTCAAGATGAAACCACTTGTTGAAATTTTTAGATCTGTATCATTAGCACTCGATGATTCATTTGATTCGGTTGTGACAGGTGCAATCGTTGTTGAAAGTGTTGTTGTTGCTTCGTCTGCAGTTGTGGGTCTTGTCTCCGAAACTTTTGTTGATGTCGTTGCTGCAAAGATACACAGAAGTTTAAAACTTGATGAAATAACTTTTGAAGACGATAACTGATTTAGAAGTTCTATCGTAAAACTTAAGACCAACCTGAACCAATTGTTGTTGTTGTTGTTATTGTTGTTGTTGTTGTTATTGTTGTTGTTGAATCATTTCGTCCGATTGTTGTTTCTTTTAACGACATTCCTGTCGTCGCCATTGTCGTCGAAGATTTCTTGTTTTCGAATGCCTCAGGGTCTGAAATATTTGTAATTGCGAGACCTGCTGAATGGGTCGTTGTTCCAGTTTTTGAGTCAATAAGCGTTGCATTCGCTGAAAGCGATTGAGGACTCGTAGTTGCAGTTGTTGCTGCGGTTGCTAAACTAAATATAGAAACTGGCGACTTGGAAAATCCTTCCGTTATCCTCGATGTTGTTGTTATTGTTGTTTCAGCATCCGCTTGTGATGTTTTTGTTGCAGGGGTCTCGTCGAATGCTGTCGCTGATGATGTCGTTGTTGGGAATTCTCTGAAATTTGAAGTCTTTAATTGAGAAGACGATTCAGATGATGCAGTTGTCACAGTTGTTGCGCTTGCAGTGCTGTTGTTGTTGTTGTTGTCTGAAATGATCGTTATGACAACAAGCGGAGGTTCTACGAGGCTGGATGAACTTCTTTTCGTCAGTCGTTCATGAATTGTGGTTTCGACTCTCTCGATAGATATTGTTGATGTAGTTGCTGGGGGTGGCTCGAAAGTAGTTGGTGTTGTTGTCGAGAAGAAATCTTGGGTCGTTACATCGTCCACCGTCGAATTTGTTGCTGAAACTCTTGAATTTGGACGTTCCTCGAATGCCGTTGCTTTGTTTGTTCTTATTGATGTTGTTGAAACGGTAGATGTTGTTGTTGTTGTTGCTGCTGTTTCGTTGTCTTTGTTGGTGATCCTAGAAGTCGCCGAATGTTCCTTCGTCGCGGCTGTTGTTGCTGCTGACGATTTCAGAGTCACTTTATCTAAAGTCAGTGGATCACTCGATAAAACCACAAGTTTGATTGTTGTTCTAGTAGTAGTTCTTGTTGTCGGACTGTCAGTTGAATGATCTTCAATTGTAGTTGCTTTAGTTGTCCGATCTCGCATGGTGTTTGCAACTTTGTTTTTAGATATACCAGTACTGAGATAGGATAGCCATTTTGGAGAACTTGCTGTAAGTTTTGTTGTTGTTTCAGTTGCTGGGAGTTGTTGATCGGTGAGAGAGTCTTCCGTTGAACAGATTTTCTTGTCAGGGTTGTTCTTACATCGGTTGTTGTTGTTGTTGTTGTTGATGTTGTTGTTGTCGTTGATGTAGATGGCTCCACTTGTCGTCGTCGGCGACTGCTCTTTGACAATCTTTGTTGTTGTTGTTGTTGTCGCTGTATCACCTATCAAGAGTGAGTAATTTTGTTAGATTATAAAACATTTAGAATATAAATCCAATATATTTGCCTTTCAACAATTAATTTAGGTTGATATTAAGTTTATAAGCAACTAAATATAAAAGTAAATTTTTTAAATAAGTTTATAACCAACCAACCAACTATGAACATGAGGCACTAAGAATGTGTGCCATTTTATTATTGC
The DNA here is from genome assembly GCA_021613335.1 of Whitmania pigra. NCBI lineage: Eukaryota > Metazoa > Annelida > Clitellata > Hirudinida > Haemopidae > Whitmania > Whitmania pigra. The sequence goes on along the minus strand of JAJTWR010000278.1, from coordinate 456,440 downwards.
AAGGTGTTTTACCAAATGACCCAACTTGGCGACATTAATAATGTTAACAATTTTTTAATGATTTTAAAGATTAAAGGATTCAATTTAATTAAGAAAGAAATTTATAATTTGCTTTCAAAAAGAACTTTCAGTCCAAATGAATAACGAAATAGACACTTATGAGTGCAAAATCATATTCATGATTCATGTTGTTGTTGTTGTTGTTGTTGCTGTTTTTGTTGTTGCACTAATGTTGTTACTGTTGTTCATTTACTAACAAGGTAGAAACGGCCAGAGGCACAAGTCCGCCCTTGCAACTGGCATCTCAGAGGAGGAGTTGATGAGGAGGACGACGATGAGGACGTACTGTGGTTTGATTAAGGACCACCTGGTTGCTCTCTGTCGCAACGCATTCGTCTGTTCGTTGAAGATTGCGATGATGATGATGATGATGATGATGATGATGATGATGATGACGATGACGATGACGATGACGATGACGATGACGATGATGATGATGATGACTATGATGATGATAATGACGATCGTTTCGAATAATAACCTTCCATAATTAAGTGATCATTAATATCACTTATAAATAATTTAATTTAAAAAATAATATTTTATTACTAACTGGGATAGTTGGATAATGGATAATTATATTTAAATTTAGATAATCATCATTTAAAACGATGACTATTTAATAATAATGAGGATTATTAAAAAAATAGAAACGGTTACGCTCTGACATAAATGCATTTCTGTAATTATAATTTAATTATTTAATAACAATACATAATTCTTTATATTAATATTGATATTGTAGTTATGATTAATAATGAATGATTTTCTTGTTCTCACCTTGTACATAGTCTCCTGCCAGGCATAGCAACAACAACTTCAAAACAACAACAATACTTTCGATATCACGATATCACTTTAGATATTTATTGATGCACCTGGCTATTGCTTCATACAAAATAAAAAATATGGTTCCAGAATATCAACATATTTCTTGGTGGTCCAATGAATTTCCAAGTGTCTCAAACTCGCCTGAGTGAACAACAAATTATCGCTAATTAATTAATGTACTGTTGCCGCTGTTGCTGCTATTGTTGTTGCAACAGTTGTTGTTATTGTTTATTTTTGTTGTCGATGTTATCTGTGAAGAATGTGAAACCTCCGAAGCTTTCCATTAAAACTCTCGAAAAAGCAGTTGAAATTGCTGCCAAATTCTGCCTCCGAAATCGAAAAGTTAAATAACCAGCAATTACAGTTTAACAGGCAGTTAGTTAAATGATTAACTGCTTAACTTTAATGATAAATATTATTAATATTATAACTGTTGGATACCGATTATTACATAGTTCGATTCAACGTTAGGCAATGAATGGATGAGGTTAGCTGAAGTACCTTTATTCTTAGTGAAGTTGTCTTTGCTCATTTCGATTTGGCAGCGGTTACAATGAAGGATTTGAAAGAATGAGAGATGGTGAGATTAGAAGGAGGGAATAAGTTCTTAAAATAGGATACGCCATTCATACAGGTGACACTACGGTGGTTGGCTACAAAGTGATGATGATGATGATGATGATGATGATGATGATGACGATGGCGATGACGATGACGACGACGACGATGACGATGATGATGATGATTATTATTATTATTGTTATTATTATTATTATTATTATTATTATTATTATTATTATTATTATTATTATTATTATTATTATTATTATTATTATTATTATTATTATTATTATTTGTTGCAATTACGTTTTTAGTGAATTGTATTCTTTTATTTTACCACAAAAATTAAATAGCTCTGTATTTATAATTAGAATAAGTGAATTCATTGTAATCATTTTATTTCTGTAATTTACTTTATTCCACAATCAGAACCATAGTTATTGTTATTATTGTTGTTATTGTTATCGTTGTTGGTTCATTTGTCGTCGTCGTTGACGTCATCAAATGTCATAATTAAGGTCATTATGAATGTGGGGACGAAAGGATTTTAAAACGGAAATTAAAAATTTAGGTGTTCTTAAAACATTTCTATTATTCTAATATTAATACGTAGTTGATGTTGTTGCTAACGATTTTCCTCTTACTCATCATATTCAATTCATTTGAAGAAAATTTGCTATAAAACAATCCACAAACTTCATGTATTCGTTTTCAATCAATTAATATATTTTATTTATTAAGTTACACTTATTTATTTATATTATTTATCATGTTATAGTTTATTTTAATTATATATTTATTTATTTAGCATGTTCTTGTTATGTTATCTTCCTAACAGTTTACCTCATAATCTTTGTTTGATTAAAAAATGTTCTTGAAACGCAACAAATGCAAATGACCACGTTGAGTGACAAAATTTGTTAATGAAGTTCCTTATTTCTATTTTCAAAACCTGGTTTTTAACGTTAGTCACGTGACCATAAACTCTGTAAGACTCGGGCGTACCTTCTGAGAAGCTTTGAAAAAGACCATTCTGTCTGTCTGTCCGTTTTCTAATAATTATTAGATTATTTAATAATGACATGTGACTCAGCACTTTGAGATTCAAGCATACAGTTCTCAAATTTACAAGAAGAAACATGTAAAACAATGTGGAGAATAAAAAATATCGAATGACTCATTGCATTGTAGGATTTAGGCATGGTCAGGAGAATGAGCCACTTTTTTTTTATATTTTATAAATTTATTTTAATAAATTTGAGTTGATTGAATTAATTGAGTTAATTGATTGAGTGATCGGTGTTCAATATTTATGGTTGTGAATATTATCATCTTATGTATCTTCTCCAACAAGGTGTTTTCTTATGCAGCAGCATCGTAGTCATTATCATGAGCATCCTAATAATAATCACCATCACCATCGTCATCGTCATCGTCATCATAATCCACACTAATGCACATCGAAAGCTCGGACGGGGGCCAAAAATAGTTTAATAATTCATCGTAAGCACTGATGTGGGCTGGTTGATGTTGATTGATTTTACTAATGAGGTCAGAATTTTTAAGTGTAATCAACTATGACTACCATCTTCGTCGCCGTCGTCATCATCATCATAACTGCTTAGGTCACTTTCAGCAATGTCTTTGAACGTATTCAAAACTGTATGCAATAGCACTAGTAATAATATTAGTTTTTTATTACTCCACCTTGTTGCTCCGACAAGGGTCCTCAGGGGAGATTCACCCCGTCTTCAAACGGTTCGGCCCTTTGAATCTCCTCACGTTTTTGGGGGCGGGCATCAGCCAGATGTCCCTGTCGGTTTTGTCTTGCTGAACCCAGCATTTACCGCCGGCTATGAGAGGAATTTGTTGACCTTGTTATGCCGGTCAATGCTGTCTGGACTGGAGCGACTCTGAAAGCTCTCAATGGCTTCATGCCGCGTGCTGTCTGCTTTTTACTTGAAAACTACGACTACGAGAGGCCTTGGCCTTGTTATGTCGATCGCCTCCATCCCAGTTTGCCTACAGCGTCAAGAAAGCTCTCAGTGGTTTCTTCACACCGTGTACTTAATATATGCAACATGGGACTTATAATTTCTATGGGACCGCGGTTTGGTCCGTAGTTCATAGTGATTCGCTAGTTCCGCAACCGACCAATTTCTCCCGATAACACTGCATCTCTTGGCCAATGATTTGACCCCGCCCGCCGTTCGGTGGATAATTCATACCGGAAACTGACGGCTTTCCCCGGCTTTCCTGCAGTGGCCTCTTAAGACTTCTTCTGGCTACTCATGTACCAGATCCAGAATGATGCCTCTTCTGCAGCCTCAGACATACTTGTCGTAGCCTTTGTTCTCTCTCGGCTTGACAATCCAATCTTGGTGAGGAAAGCATAAGTCGACCTGCCTACTACGCCGCTCAGAACACCACAAAACTTTTGTCAGTTGAAAATAAATATAAAAACATTAACACAAAAATGAAAAAATTATTGTACATTATAATTGCATTTAAAGGTTGCATGGCAGAAAAGTTAAAATTTTATCATCATCATCATCATCATCATCATCATTATCATCATCATCATAATCAACGATCTCTGCAAATAATTATTATTGTGCCTGAGATTCACTTCACGGATTTCTTTTTCTTTGGTCCCTGTTGAACAAATTAAGATATATGCAAGGATGGATGGATGGATGGATGAATGGAGAGAGGATAGTTAGATGAATAACAGATGAGCGGATGGATAAATGAAATACAAATAGATGGATGGATGGATGGATGGATGGATGGATGGATGGATGGATGGATGGATGGATGGATGGATGGATGGATGGATTGATGTACTGGTGGCAGTCAGATGAGCTGAAAAATCAATTCGTCACCAGTTTTGAGGTCATCAAGGACCTCTGCACCAGAGGGTTCTTTGGCAGCGTGTGCTTTTTGAGACCCTGCTTAACATGAATTTCAATCATTATCATCAATCATCATCACCACCATCACCATCATCATCATCACTGCAACAAACCTGCTTCCTGTCAGCAACACCTCTCCTATCCTCTGCTTTTGTTCTTTCTTCGAGAGCATTTGCAGTCCGAACTAATGGAATTAAATTCTCTGCAGACTCCAAATATCCATCACCTTCCTCCTCCTCATCATCATCATCATCATCAACATCATCATCATCATCAGTAAAGTTTATCTTCATGCAATCGACATTGCGTCGCTCCAGCTGGTTTTGTTGTTGTAGCTGCTGCTGAGGTTGCCATAATTGTTGTTGGTATTGTCGGTCGGAAGAAGACCGACCTTGCTTCGTCGCTTGCATGTTTCCGACCATGCATTTGCAGTGCTCAGATCGCTTTCTCAGGCTTTCTCGGGCAGCCACTAAGAAGTTGTTGTTGTTGTAATTATTGTTGTTGTCATTTTTAACATATTCATCAATATCATTCTCTTTTTTAATTAACGATTGCATCAGTTGCTGGTTAGGTGATCGGTGGTCTTGAGGAGACTGTTGTTGCATGGAACGTTGTTGTCGTTGTTGTTGAACAGAATAGGACGACCTCACGAAGCCTGCATGACTGCTTTCTTGATTGTTTTCAAGTACTGAAATAGTTGATTCGATGTTGTTGTAGTTGTCATAAATAATTAAAAAACTTTACAAACTCATATTTAATGAACTCATATTTAACTTTATTGACCCTCACTCCAAAGCAGTCATAAAAGTTCATAAGGTTCAAATGATTGCAATTATTATTAAACATGTCTAAGTATTATAATATATAATAATAAACAATTAAATAAATATTCATGCTGTGATTCACCTTCATTATCAGCGATGAATTTGGAAATGTCGTGGAATTGTCCCTCGGCAAGTTCTCTCTTCTTCTCTTTTTTGTCTCGCTTGGCTTCAAAACTTGCCTTCTCCATTGCTGCATAGGTCTCCTGTGTTAACTTGTCTCGGTCAACGGCTGTAGCTTTGCTACGCGTGTATCTGTTGTTGTGATTGTTCTTGTAGTTGTGGTACGTGGGAAGGTTGGATTGGTCTTGATACGATGACCTCACGAAGCCTGCATGACCATTTTCTTGATTGTTTCCAAGTACTGAACCATTCGATTCGATGTTGTTGTGGCTGTCATTGGGACCGTAGATGCTGTTGCTGCTGTTGTTGATGTTGTAGATGCAGCTGTTATCCAAGTTGTTGTTGCTGAAGTTTGTTGGGATATCAGTTGGAAGGGGACCATACTTCTCTGCATTAATCAACAATTCAGAGTGAATTTTCTCTTTTACAAAGTTGCATGAAGGTTTTCAATGACAAATTATTATTTGTTTAAATAAGTAATGTTAGAAATAAATCATGTTAGACTATTAAATAATTAACAACTTTACAAACTCTTTTTAATGAACTCATTTTAAGCTTATTGGTCCTCCAAAGCACCCTTAAAGTTCACCAGATTTAAATGATTGCAATTATTTGTAGGCATTTCTAAACATTATAAGATATAATAATAAATAAATAAATGACAATTACATAAACAAATAAATAAATATTCATGCTGCCATTCACCTTCAAAATCAGCCTTGAGTTTGGAAATGTTGTGTCCCCATTTGGCAAGTTCTCTGATCTTCTTCACTTTTTTGTCCCTCTCAGCTTCATAACGTGCCTTCTCTATTGCTGCATAGTTTGCCTGTTGCAGCTCAGCAGCACTCATCTGGTAAATAAATAGCTAATAATCAGGTAATTAGTTAATTAGCTGGTAGTTAATGACTTGGTGATTAGGCAACTAGCTGGTTAATTTGGGGTTGCTTAATTACAATTTAGTAATTAGCTGATAACCATTCATTTTGATTAGCATAGCAAAAAATATCATAGTTCAATTAATCAATGGAAATGTCAGGTAAAAATTAAGAATATCTAGGAAATGTAAACATAACAATCTAGTTATGCTACTTTTAATTAACATCGGTCACAGTAAATATTCATGAACTTCCAGCCACTCACTGGGCCTCGTTGGGGTTTTCCAGGAGTTGGAGTCGTTAAGTTTGCACCTGTTTCTGGCATGAACTGATGATGAGTTTGCGAATTTAACGGTATTTGTCCGAACGACTGTTGTCTATGATGTCGTTGTTGTGATTCTCGTTGTTCCAGAAGCCTGGTGTGCTTGCGAAAGGCTTCCTCTTCTTCCATTTCCAGCCTCCTTCGATTTTCCAATTCCTGTTCTTTCGCTCTCTTGTTTGCTTCGATCTGTTTTTTCAGATCTTCCTGTTGTAAGTTGTTGCTTCAAATAATCTCTGTTACCCATCACTTGCTAAATCACATTCACCATCATCATCTTTATTAAATAGCTTATCACAGTTATCACATTTCCATCATCATCCTTATTAAATAGCTTATCACAGTTATCACATTTCATCATCAGAAACAAACTCACCAAGTGCTCTGTTTCCTTCCTTCTTCTTTCCTCCATTTCTCTCCTTCTCATCTCATCAATGGGGACATTCATGCCTAACAGGTTGCTGTAGCATGAAAATAGACAAGGCATCATTGCTAATAGCAACTGATTAAAAATAATGTCATGAAACTGCACATCTTTAATTCATTAACAAATGTGAGTGAGTGAAAAAGATAATTAGTGCTTAAGGTCATTATCATCAGAAGCAGTATCATAGTCATTATCATCACCTCCTTTTGTGTGCCCCATTTTGAGCCATGTTGTTTGTACTGGTTTCATATTGACTGTCGTTGGCTGAAGTTATTGTTGTTGTTGTTAAGTTTACACCTGTTTCTGGCATGAACTCATAATGATGAGTTTGCGAATTTAATGGCGTCTGTCCAAACGACTGTTGTCTATGATGCCGTTGTTGCAATTGTAGATGCTGTCGTTGTTGTGATTCTCGTTGTTCCAGAAGCCTGGTGTGCTTGCAAAAGGCTTCCTCTTCTTCCATGTCCAGCCTCCTTTGATTTTCCAATTCCTGTTCTTTCGCTCTCTTGTTTGCTTCAATCTGATTTTTCAGATCTTCCTGTTGTAAGTTGTTGTTCATAATCTGTTACCCATCACTGGCTAAATCACATTCACCATCATCATCCTTATTAAAAAGCTTATCACAGTTATCACATTTCCATCATCAGAAACAAACTCACCAAGTATTCTATGTCCTTCCTTATTTTTTCCTCCTTTTCTCTCCTTCTCATCTCATCAATAGGGGCATTCATGCCTAACTGGTAGCTGTAACATGAAAATAGACAAGGCATCATTACAATCACCGTTGCTAATAGCAGCTGATGAAAATTTGAAAAACCATGTCGTGAAACTGCACATCATTAATTCATCAACAAGAGTGAGTGAAAAAGAGAATTAGTGATTAATATCATCATCAGCAGCAGCATCGTAGTCATTATCATCACCTCCTTTTGTGTGCCCCATTTTGAGCCATGTTGTTTGTACTGGTCTTGTATTGACTGTCATTGGCTGAAGCTATTGTTGCTGTGGTTGGCATGGGTGCAGTGATGCTATGAGAGTGATTGTTGTGGTCAATTATGTTGCTGCTGTTGTTGTAGTTTTTTTCAGCATTAGGGGACACATTTCTCACTTAAAAAGCAATTTTTTTTAGAGATTAACCAACTATTAGATGATATTAAATGATGCCAATGTTAGAGATAATCATTATAATCATTACTGCTTTTATTATTTGTATTATTGCAATGAGTAATTAGTATACAAGTAAACTGCAAGCACTTTTTATGTTCTAATTATGAATTATGAAAGACAATTAATATTTCATTTAGTTATCCTACAACTACCAGTTGTAATTTGCAATACACAACAGCCATTACAGCAATAAAGATTTTTCTAAATAGAAACTTTGCGAACCCATTTCATGGTGTTGAGGTGGAAATGTGGATTTCTGCTGAAGTGGTTCCTCATCATTCTAGAATCATCATCAATAATAATCATTATCATCCCATCATCATAGTCATCATGAATAATCATCATCAATAGTAACAACAATGGTTTTTACATTACTAATACTTACAGCATCATTATTATTGTATTATTATTTAATATTATCTTCATGTAATTTGTAAAATCTGGCACAAATTTAATTAAAAATAATACCACTAGCATTTAATAATATTTTTACTAGTAAACATTAAATTTTGAATAATGACAAAGAAGGCAAGAAGAACTAAAATGATAAAATCATGTAATCTAAACTTTCCCAAGAGGAAACAAAACATTGAAAACAAAACAAAAACTGTTCATTGTCTGCTGACCGTGACACAATTCGAACTCAAACCCTTCGTGTTTCCCCCCGAATGTGGAAGGTGACCATTATGCTTTTTCTTGGTCAACCCCTTTAAATGTATTGAAATAAAATATAAAAAAAACAAGTAGTAACATAAATATTGATAATAAAATTAAGGACAAACAAAAGCAAACATGATAAAATGGAATTAATAAAATAACAAAAGAAATAAATAAATCGTATTTGTTTCACAATTATTATAGTTGTTTTCATTGCTAAAAAGATTTTATAATTATGAGCAGCTTGAGCCAAAACATGCAATAATTAAGTAGCCATTTTATTTTCCACCCAATATTGATGTAACCCAATATTTTGTGTGATTGTGAGATTGTCAATTTTAAATTATAATTCGTAAAAGCAAAAACAACAAAAATGAAAGTAAAACAAAGCCAAGCGATGGTGCTAACAAAGTTGATGACAAAATGATGATGATTCGAACAATAATCCTCGTGTCATGCCAACCTTCCTCTTGAAGTAGTCCGTCACGATGTTGCCCTGTTGGTCCTTTATGGGGGCACCACACCCGCTCTTACCCCAGGGGTTGTAGAACCCGAATTCTTGCAGTTCGGCTGTGATTTTACATTATCGTCGAACCGGAGTTGTTAAATTTATTTTACTAAGTGATTCAATAATCTTAATTATATTGTGCAATACAAAATTGAAACAATGCAATAATATTTACTTTTTATGCTATAATTTATATAACCTAATAACTGCATATTATGTTTGTAATGATTACCTGCATGTATGACTCTAGTGCCATTATTATCAAATTTTCATAAATGTTTTTTCATCATCATCATCATATTGTATTTAGCCAATTTTTTGAGTGCCTTATGTATCCGAATAGGATGTCAAGGCACTACTACAAAGCAACCCTCTGAGCCAACTCGCATTTTCTTTTGTATTAATACTAAATTGGTATCGGTTAAAAGCCCGAAAAAAAAACTGTTTAGAATTGTTATCATCATCACTACCTCCAACATCATCATTATCACCAACAACATCTTCATCACCATCATCAATGTCATCATCATCATCATCATTATCACCATGAACATCATCATCAGACCTCTTTCCTTTTCCCAAATCAATTTCTTTTTCTCTGCAATTGAATTTGAAGGGAAGACCGATGACACCATTGTTGAGGATTGGCTGAAAGAAATAATTAACTGATTAATTAATTGGGCTGTTATAATGCACTCTATGACTGAAGCTCTACTTTTATGTAATTAATCATTTTAACTCCATTAAACTTGTTCCTCAAAATTAAGAAATGTCACTTGTTCTCAAATGTAATGACTTAATATTAGGACATAAATCAAAATTTGATAAATGTTTGCTTCAAGTCGAATTACATTTGAGTTACAGCAAGTATCTCGATTAATTAAGTTTTATTTGTGAGAAATAAGGCAACCACTGCAACGTGGCACTATCAAGGATGTGTACTTGATTGATGGTAGCGTGTCCGATGCAACTTTGCTCGGAAAATTTACGACTTCCGTGTCTTTCCTTTCCGGTGAGGTGCCAGGAGTTTTGGCCCAGTGGAGTGACTTTGTGCTTCCAGAATTGGATGACCTGTTGATGTTGCAGTTGCTGACCGATTCAGCAGCGGCTTGTGCGATTGCTTCTTGAAAATTCTTTGAAACAATATTTTTCGAAACCTTTAAAGGCTCTTCTGCTTTACCTTTTTTCAAATTTGCTGCAGCATTTCAACAAAATAGATTTATGTAATTTAGACAGAGGGCACATATTTAGAAAACTCTAATAATTGTGTGCATTATAACTGTTCTTATAATTACCCATGATATTATGAATGAATAGTTTCTACTAACAAATGTATATGCATTGTTAGTGATACATATATATATATACAGTCAGTGAGATATACAACCAACCTCTCTTTGAAACTTTGAGTTTCTTAATGTTTTCGAAAATAGCATCAATCTCCGACTTACCACTGTTACTATTTCCTAACTGATTTTTCAAAACGTATTCGCTCGATAAAATTTTTTTATTTCTGAAGTTAGACTTCTTACTTGGCGTATTTACTACGTTGGTATGCCTCTCTAAAGTCATAAGTTGCTTCATCTAGTTCAAGAAGTTTTCAGGCACCATTGTGCTAAGCTATTTAAAACAATAGAAGCAAATAAATAAATTTCTTGTGACAAGTTATATATAAGTTCAACTTTCCGCTGGAACGTGTAAAGACAATGTAAATATAACGCCTAGCAACACAGTTGACAGTCGTTTAAGGTATTTTCTTTTATTTTATTATGACTATTTTATTATGTTGTTAATAAAAATAACAAAAAAACAATTATTTTAAAAAATAATCAAGGTAAGTCAAATTTTGTAATTTTAAACCTTCCTTGTTTATTTATTTACGACTCAAAGAGCGTTTTTTAAGTATCTTCAATTTCGTCCAAAATGCCGCAAGGTTTCAAGAAAAACAAAGCAAAACTACCTGGAAAGCCTAAAGAGAAACAAGAGAAAAAATCTTTAGGTCTTAAGAAAGGAAGTTAGTGCAAATCTTTTAACGATCGGGGTATTCCGATAAAGTTCTGCATTGCAGGTGATCGTTACAATAGATATTAATTTATATCTAGTCTACCATTACAGAAATTTATTTGTATAAAAATAAATGGGTTAAAAGAAATTCTGTTAAATTGCTCTTTTAAATATTTGCGAATATTGCATAATAATATTTGTATGTTAATATGCTTGATTGTTATAAGGAAGTGGTGATACTATTGTATCGATTAAAACACATTTTTTAAATGCGATATGTTAATTGCTCATTTTTTGTCAGATCATGTCATTGCTCCTAAGAAGAGCAAACTTGCTGAAGAGCACAACCTCAAAAAGGTCAGTGAATGTTTTTGTATGAACAATGTTATATGTTTTTATATTTATACAAACAATGTTGTATGTTTTTGTGTTATAAGATTAAAAATGTCTGCATAATTTGCACATTAATGAAAGAAAATCACATCTTAATCATGTCTTAATTATGGACCTCAGAAGTGGTTAATGGTTTTAATTATGATGTTACATCTTCTACTCTAAATGATTCATTGGTACTGAGTGTAATAGTTTGTGGTTTCAGGGACTTTTGATGCTTTTATTTTTTATTGCAGACTATCACGAAGATCATACAAAACAAGGTTGAAAAGGACATCATGATGAGAGCCTCCAAAATTGACAACAAAAAGATTACAAACAAACCTGCTGCAAGCCAAAACCCCAAAAAAGTTGAGAAAACTGGCAAGACAAACTAAAATCATAACTTCTGTTGTTATTTATTGGGTTTACAATATTTCTTAATGAAATTAAACCTTGAAACAAATTGAAAGTGTCTGTCTGGAGATCGATTGTGAGCATATAGACACTGTTGCTATCGGTTGTCTGGCATCTTGTTATTAAGTAATTGGTTTGTTTAACCACTGAGCACAAATTGTGAGTCAAACGGTTACTGGTACTTGGGCTTCTGAATGAATAATAAAATTTAAAAATTGCAATGGCATACAAAGTATTACATTTGTGGCATTTCCATTAATATATGTTCTACAATATTATCCTGTTATTAAGTAATTGTCATGTTTAATCACTGAGCACAAATTGTGAGTCAAACTGTTACTGGTACTTGGGCTTCTGAATGAATAATAATATTTAATAATTGCAATGGCATACAAAGTATTACATTTGTGGCATTTCCATTAATATATGTTCTACAATATTTAATTTTTGATTTAAGTCGGTTTTACCAGCTTGTGTGTATTAGTTGTAGGATGTAATGCTGAATTCACCGGATGCATTAATCAATTAATTTGATGATAGGACTAAAAAACACCAGAATAATCAGATGACAAACCACTGAATATTGAGTCATCCACGCTGATTATGATAATGATGAAGATACAATTTAAGATACTGGCAGTTTCATCATCCACGAAGAGAAAATGTTAATATCCTGTGGATGATGCTTATATGGTCTCCCAAGTTAAATAATTTGATTTGTTGTCACCATACCCCTACATTAACACAATTTCAGAATCGCTATGTTCCCAGGCTACAGCGTGGGTGTCATTTCAGCTTTTTCCGAAGGGGTAGACCCTCGCTCAATTTGAGGGGATGACCTTTTTTGGCCTCTTGTTTAAAGTCAGGAAGGAGCAGCTTACGACGTCCCTAGATCCCTAAATGGTAAACTTATTGACCCTCCAAAATTTTGAGGACACCGCCTGGCCTGAGGAACTGGTGTGTACACTTACAAGCGTCCAAAGTAAGTCATTTTGGTATTTGAAAAGCCAATAAAAATATTCTATTATAATATTTTAAGACCTGGCCGAACCCCAAAAAAATGCCGGACTCTTCAAGAAACCACTATCTCCTGGTGTTTCTCTGCAGCACTTGTACTGGTGTTAATAGTGTTATTGAAACGTGAATTCTTGAAGAGTACAGATACCGATCGTATTGTCAATGATCCAGAAACTCTTGCCTTTTTCTAGAAATTCGTTTGTGTCCGCTGTAATTACCGAAATATTATTTGTCTCTTGAATAAAAAATATTAATGACTTGGCCTGCGCACTTAATCTTGGGAACTCCGGAAGCGTTTGATTGTTAATTGTTTAAATCACTCGTTTAGTAACAGCTGCCATGATCTTGAAACTGCTAGGGTTTAATTATGTTTTGCTTTTTCACTCACAAATGTAACAGAGGTCCTTTAAGTTTACAACTTGATTGGGTTTGGGAAGATGGAGGACGTGATGAGATGGAATACTGTTTCTTATGATTGTGCAGAGATTTATAGTTAATAGAGTCTTATAATATTATTATTATTTTTAACGACCTTTGTTGGTGATTTTTCTGGAACTACTCAATTACTCACCTCATTAACTATAAAAAGCATCTTTTGTCATCTTTTATAATTGAACATATTTTCTCAGTTGTTATTACATTTGTAGTCATCATTTGAGAGCATACTTCAATCTCAATTCCATTTCAACACCCATCCGCCAAAGATAATTGATTATTATTATTATTATTATTGGTTGTTGCTGCTTCTGACGATGACGTTGTTACAAGCGACGGTTTTCACAATTCTCTTGAAAGGGGTCGATTCGTTTGAAGTGATCAGAAGTAACGTTTAATGTTTCAATAAATCTGAAGCCATCGTCAACAGCTTTTCTAAGTCATGTTCATGTTTCATGTTGTTTTACCAACACAAGCTGCAATTGTTACCATGGAAACTTGAATCGGAATGAATTGAATCCAATTATGATGTTTTAACTGACGATTTAGGATGAAATAAGATCGAAGCATTTCAAGAAATGTCTTCACAAACCACTCAAAACACTCATTAGACAACGTAAACATCATTATCTTCTAAATATAGACATATCCTGTTACTTAACACTAAGTCACTCATAGGCGGATTCCCTGTAGATTATTCACGCCAGGAAGCAGAGTAATGCAGTTGGAGTAAGGATAAATCTTTTAGATGTTAAGAAATAATTTGCCATAAAGTTATGCTCATAAATCAGAGTCATTTATATTCACGAAGTAAAATCATTGACTAGAAAAGATATTATACAATTCTGCACTTTTATTCACTAATGTTTTTTATCGGTTAAAGAAAGCGACCGAAAGTTTTGAAATGTCAAAACATTTGTTTTTGACCGCATAAAGTGAGGAAGCAATTGCCTTTGAAGTCTCCAAATCTGCTAATTTCCTGTGCAAACATTCTAATCATGTAATTTTGCATCCCTTAAGTCTCTTGGGCTACTGGTCGAAATTACAGCTGTGGCTTGAGAGCAGCTTCTATATTAACTGCTCCCTTCTCTTTTCTCAGCTATTCTGGCCTTCGTGAATTAAGAACAATTTGAAAAACTTGCTGATGAGGGTTCTTATTGTCGCTGCTATTACTGCCGTTGTTGTTGCGTTGAAGATAGCGACATCTCGATAGTTTTTTTTTATTCGGTTTAAGTATTCAATCTAGTACTTCCTGGTGTGTTTCGTTTCCATAACTTCTATTTAAAAATGCCTTTGAAAGGGATGAAAAAGGCGAAAATTTTGACTTATCTGTCACAAAATGTCAGCGCTGCAAATTTGAGGATAGAATAAACTTCATTAGTTGATCAACTGATTTCCAAGTCGCAAATTTTAATCTGATCCTAGTTTATTTTAATTGGACTTAACTAACATTTTAAAAAGAATAATAACAATATTAAGCACAAGTGCCATGTTCGACGTTTGTATAGTGAGGACCACTGATGGAGAGGAATGGTCAAATTACTTGGAGTCGGAATTTACGATTCCAAAAGAGGATATAGAGCCCGCCGAACCGTACAAAGTTCGAATTTTCTCCGTCGAAAAGGATGGTTCCCTACAACTGGTGAATGGATCAGAAGAACAAGTTGAGAACATAAGCTTGAGACAAGCAACAAGTAAGTTCTTGGTGGTTCTAGTGACTCCGAATCTAATCAAAATGCTGCACGACATCAAGAACCTCGGTTTTTGGAACTACGACCAAACCAATACGAGAAGGGCTCTTTTCCTGTGTGGCATTGAACCAGTCCAACTATTTGAAACCGACGACACGGGAAGAACACTTTCGGAGCGCTTCCTAGATTATTCCAGTTGGACAAAGTACAGCCACAACAACTACGACAAACTGGTCGATTCCGCCTTTGCCTGGATCAAGTCTTCTGACCCAGTCATTCCTGCCAGGAAGGACAAGCTGACCCGCTCCCAAAACGTACCTGAAGGAAAAGACAACGACGACAACGACTCTGACGATGACGACAGCGATTACATCCTCATGCAGAAACCATTTTCAGACGAGGACAAATCATCTAGCAAAACCAGCAGCAGGAACATCCGAGATTCCAATTCCAGCAACGAGCTCGACGAGTACATTCACAAGGATGAGTTGAGGAAAGAACAAAATCGAGGCTCCGTTTACCCGGACACTTACGGAATTGGACCCATCCGTAGTTCCTCACACAAAAAGAGTTTGGAAAAGAAGAAACATGCCGACAATTCGGCTGAATTTACATTGGTACCTGGAGAAGCTATTTGCGAGGTTGGATTAGTAACGAAATTTAACCTTAAATTGTTGGTCGCTTAATATTTATACATTCTCTACCAATTTAGTGTAATGGCATGCGGGTTAGGTTGAGATCCCGCGTATGGCGGTAATGGAAGCAGCAGTGATGTCTCATGTTCGCACATGCCGCCAGAGAGCGCCAAGAGTTGGATGCGCTATATAAATGGATGAGCGATTAAAAAGTGCCTTCACATCTTATTCAGATACGTAGTCCAAATCATCCTAGTTATGCAACGGACTTTAATCAAATAAATAAATAAATAAATATTCGGATACGTAAGGCACTCAAAAGACAGACAAGTAAAATAAGGATAAAGTAGTAAAAGCTAATTTTAACTTAGTTTCTGCATGTAAAACCTACAATCAAATGTGGAAAACGAAACTCCAAATTACCCAAATTGGGAATTCATCTGAAATGCGAAAGTGACTTTGATAACACATGATGAGGACGATGATGATGATGATGACGACGACGACGATGATGATGAAGGCGGTGGTGGTGAGGATGATAATGTTGTTGTGATGACATGACAGTATGTGATGACTCATCCTCACAATACAATCATTCACCGACGTTTTAGCGTTCCAGCATAATATCGGACCACTTGTCATCAAAGTCATTATTACTTGTATAGATGGCATACTTGTTATCATCATTATCATCATCATTGTAATGTAGTTGGCATTATTTTTTAAAAGTTACCTGTAAGAATTTAAGTTTGTGATGAGAAGATGAGTCTTACCCAGCAATAACGTAACGATTGAATAAATTTTGTCACAACTACAGTAATTAACAAATTTACTAATTAAATGACTTCAAATTTTTCCATTTACTACACTTAGTTAGTGTTAGTGGTCACCTAGGACCCTCGTTTTGATTGAAATAAAATAAATAATTAATTAATTATATAATTATAATGATTAAATAAATTATTAACGCCATTCATTGCAGGAAAACACGACAATAACGGTTGTCTTCAAAGAGCCTCCCTTGGAAAAACTCGACTCAGCAGCCAGCAAGAAGGAGATCAGAAAAGCTGGAAATGCCATCAAGATCGCCATGACTGACGAAAGCTTCACCAGGCACTTGGATCTCAAATGGATCAACTCTACTGTGGCGTTTTTCCAAGCTCCCGGTAATTTAAACATTTTTAATTACTCGTCCATTTGCGTGGGAAATCGACTCTAATTGTCGTTGTCGTCGTCATGGTCGTGTTGTTGTCATTATTGTTGTTGTTGTCGTTACTGAGTTATTGGAGTCGTTACACTACTTTTCGGCGTAAAAGTTAGCTAAGCGCTGCATGACCAAAAGAACACGTGCTTTTACGTAAAATTATGAAATGATGATTTAAAATACACCTGCGTCATGTTTTTATTTTTGGTCATCTTCGTCAAATATGCCCGTATATTCTGCTAAAACGTCCACCCACCCACCCACCCACCCTGATGATTTTTTCCTCTTTTTGCATCGCAGTACACCACCCCGGTACTGTCCAAGTAAAGATCGTAATCAACAACGAGGACAAGTTTCGATGCGGGGTTGACCTTGAGTACAAAAGATCACTTGGGGTGGAAGAAATGGTATCAGAAGTATCCCAGATCTATCTCCACCTCCTATCCATCAGCTTCAATATGATAAAAACTTCGCCACTTGGACATTCTCCGGGGACGAATAGTTTGCCCCCATCTTTGGGCTTGCACCGCGGGTCATTGACCACCTCGTCTCCTTTTCTTGGTCAGTTGGACAAGAGCCTTGCCAGTGTCTTCAGAGATTCCAGTGACATTGATCAGTTCAATGTCAGAGCTTTCGAATACTTCTTCGGCATTTGCAATCATTTCGACGGTTGGTAACTAAAATAATTAACTAATAATAATTTTAATTGGATAATAACGTAATGACTAAATTAAATGTTATTAAATTCTATAGTTGAACGTTTATTTTGTAGCTAACATAATTTATCAATTTACTTATTATCATGACATACTTCTGTTGTTGCTATTAGGTCAAAATTATACGTATTTAATGACTGTTGAAGTTTCATTATCGTCCGCCACAAATCAATTTAAAATATGCTTAACTAATTAATTAGCTAAAATACAAAGGAAAACAAACTGTAGCCACTAATGACCATTATATACATTATGATGTTACTCTTAAATGTATGTCGTCATATATAGTTATACAATATAAAGAGGTTATTTAATATTATAATATTAGTTAACCACCACCACTAAGCACAACCTACATTACATAATAAAATTATTCCACAGCGGACACCTCAGCGCACCTTCCAACTGCTCTTCATCTCGTTGCAAAACACAACATGCCGCAGTTGGCTTCAGCTCTTCTCGGCCTTCCGGATTCGAACGCTGCCCTTTCCATTCTGAACTCCAGCAAGATGACCCCCGTTGACCTGGCAAAGTCATTGGGTCACATGGAGATCGTCTCCATTTTTGAGGAATTCCTAGGCACGGGCTCGATTAATGAAAATGCATCTCAGGTGAATTTTGCATCGTGATTGAGTTATTAAATAACCAACTGGATAATTACGTAGCTGCTGAGTTGGTCATGAATAATAATTTTAATCGACCATTTATTGTGAAGACTATTGAGATTACTTGCTCTAATTAACTTGTCACTGCAGGAACAATCGTAAACGTATTCTTAATGTGTTTTTTTAAACTTTAACTCATTATTCTTGTCATTTAATTCATTTTAACTCATTATTCTTGTCATTTAATTCATTTTAACTCATTATTCTTGTCATTTAATTTATTTTAACTCATTATTCTTGTCATTTAATTCATTTTAACTCATTATTCTTGTCATTTAATTCATTTTAACTCATTATTCTTGTCATTTAATTTATTTTAACTCATTATTCTTGTCATTTAATTCATTTTAACTCATTATTCTTGTCATTTAATTAAATTTAACTCATTATTCTTGTCATTTAATTCATTTTAACTCATTATTCTTGTCATTTAATTCATTTTAACTCATTATTCTTGTAATCATTTAAGGTACAAGAAGCGGAGGAAGGAGACCAGTACATCGATATGGAGAAAAATATCCTTTTACGTTCTTACAAGATTGACTTAAGTTATTTTTATTAATGTTTGTAATAAAAATTTTTACTAATCATAAATTGTATTTAATTGCAATTAATTGTCTAAACATAATAGTCAATTATTATTTGATAGTTCGAATATTACTTCCTTTCTGGTATTCCTTAACTTTTCGTTTCACGTGACAAAAAACCTCGAATTGTGGCTGAAAATGATGACGATGAAGACGCTGAAGATGGTAATTTCAAAAGAAAATCAATTGATTCATTATTTTAAATAATTAATTCTAAATAATCAGCTAATCAATTCACATATCGGTGCGTGAAGCCGTCTGTTAAATAATAATATTTAATAATTTATTTTTAAAATTATCATTACTTATTAATTATTATTACTATTATTGTTAATATTATTATTATTTTATTAATTATCAAGTAACTTATTATTTTTTTATAACCAACGTGATTGGCTTCATTCTACACCTTGTAATATATTTACTGGAAGGTAATTTATAGACATGTTTACTTCAATTGTATTTAACAAATCTAAAAGTAATTAACAATAAAATTACGTATCATTACATGTAAATTATTACCTAAACATGTCCAGCTTCCCATACTGCAGTTTCATAGATTATGTTAATCAAGTTAACTGATCATATATATCATTAATTATTTGTATTTGTATTTAGCCGATTTTTTGAGTGCCTTGTGTATCCGGATAGGATGTGAAGGCACTTCTTAATCGATCCACCATATCGGGCTGGGTTGCGAACACGACACCTAACGGCTGTTGCTTTCACCTCCGATCACATTAACTCAACCATCCGAGCCAACTTAATAAGTTGAATAAATTCAATTTGAAATAATGACTTATTAAATAACTTATTCGGACAGAGGCAGATCCACTGGATAAGGGAGCCTTGGATAAAGGTCAGGAAGAGTTGATAAACATTATGGATTTGTTCAAAAGGAAAGACATCTCAATGAACGAGGCACAAACTCTTTTCAGAGAGTGGCAACTGAGACATCAAAACGATGATTCGGCCAAACAAGCCCTTCATAAGCAGGTTTTAATTATTAATTACATTAAGTAAGCAGTTTATAATTAATAATTAGAATTATAATTAAGAATTATAATTCAAAAACAGGTTTTGTGTCTTTGTAGGACACCTTCATTTAATCGGTTACCTCATGTCTAGTGCTATAAAATAAAGACGACGATGATGATTAAATTAACACTTCAAAACTAAATGCCGACGAATTCCCGATGGCATATTATCAGATATTGCATATTTATCATCAATTGGCAAAAAAAAACATGGCGCAAAAGTTGATTAACTGGGAACGATAACCTTGTTAATTCCACTGCTTCGTCACCGCAGAATGCTGATTTTTGAAGAAACGTGAGCATCAAATCCGGTTATTTCTCCGTGTAGTAAATGTTATGCTAATACAATTACATAATAATAACATTTACAATGTGGTTTGTCTTCAGAGGGCCAAGAGGGTCTGCTCAACTTTCTAAAATTATCTTTAAATTAGCTGCTGACAATGTTTCTGTTTAAAAGTTGATGGTGGAGTATGGTTGTTGAAAGCTCACAAATCATATTCCATCTTCTCTCTCTCACACAAGCTGACAAGCAAACAAGGTTTTCGATGTCGGTTGGGGCTCCAGTACAGTGGCACATCCCGACAAACCTAAATTCGTGACTGCTTCATCCCCCATTGATCTTGGTCTTGTCACCTCAAGTTCACTTTAAGTTTATCTGCCTTCCATTGTTTTTAAATTCTGAATTCTTTCTTTTAACTTTCTCGTGGTTTTTAGAGAGAATGCGAGGTCCTTTCGTGGAATATGTTTGATAATTATGGTATTTACTCCTAAAATAAATGTTTTTAAATTAACAAGAACAAATTGTTTTCTTTCAACCCACTAGGTTCATATCTTTAGTCATTAAACTTGCGCCCGTGAATTGTTTCAGCTTCAAATTTTCATCAAAACTTATTTATTTTATCAATAGACTTTTTTGAATTTTTGAACATTATTTTTTATTTCGCTAATAAATTACCAATGCCGACACATACTGGTTTCATATTTTCCGCAAATCTTATTCAGGTTTTGCTTTGAACGTCAATATAATCAAATTCTGATTCATTATAATTATCATTAAATTATCACAGTTAGATTATGGGTGAGATAGAATAATTATTAGCTAATTATATGTCACTTTTTATTAGTATCTTCAATAAACTTTCTTTTAATCCAAACAGGAAGAAACGAAAAGCCTCAAGAAAACACTTCTGGGACAATTTTTTGGAAACAAAAAGTCACCATCTTGCGACCAAAACTCTTGCAAAAATTCCAAGAAACACACCCTAAGAATTTCGGGGCAAAATGATAATGAGGTAGTAGGAGCTAACATAGTGCAATGGTTAATCAATTCATAAACAAAACTAAATTGCATTTCACAAAACAACTTTTAGCTGCCAATCATTCCACCACGAACAACACCGACAGACGAGGGTAAGGTACCGTTACCCCACCCTCCACGCAAGCACCCTAACAATGACTATCTCGTACTTCGTGATAATGACGACAGCGACGGAACTGCAACCAACCATCCGACTGACGAGGACGGGGAGCCTCTGCCAATAAGACCTCCACGGCAAAGGACCGTCCTCAAGAACATCAAGCAATCATCGATTCCAGCCCATTTCAACCCGCCACCACAGCACGACCTGAACTACAGGAAATGTTCACTCCCGGAAGAGAGACTCGGAGTCAACCGCAGACTCCTGCAGAACTTCAACTCGAGACTGGACTCGACTTCAGAGATGTCAGAATCCTGCCTCTCACTGGGCAAGGAGAAGCCCGGCCACGGCTACATTTGCATGTCCTCCAAAGGCAAGAACCACAAAAACTGACCGGAACCCAGTTTCTGAACCTATTACAAGTTCTATTTTTCATCTGCCTCCACAATACTAACAGCTACTAACAAGCTTATTGATAATTATTGTCAGACACAAACAAGAGATTTTCATACTAACTTCTAAAACAAACACTCAGCTCATCTTACTTTCCACATGTTCAAAAAACTGTTAAGCCAACCCACAACAATAAATTACAAAACGAGAATTAAACTCCAGGTTAAATCACCCCACAGCACACACCACCCCAAAACCAACACCATAGACATTCACTTTTCAAGACCTTTATTTAAATCATAGAACCAAAAAATAAAACTTGAAACTCAAGAATGTTGATATCTTGCAGACAAATCATATTCTCAATGGAATAATAAATGAATAAAAATACAAGCACAAGTCTGCGAACATGGAACCGATGCAATGCAAGATACGAATGTGGAAGCGAAAACATAAACAAGTTCCAATCTTCCGAACGACGGAGATCTCAGGCGGCCTCTGCATCCGCTTCTTCTTCCTCGAACTCTCCTTCCTCTTCGGCCGTGGCATCCTGGTACTGCTGGTATTCTGAGACCAGATCGTTCATGTTTGACTCTGCCTCTGTGAACTCCATCTCGTCCATGCCTTCTCCTGTGTACCAATGCAAGAAAGCTTTGCGCCTGAACATGGCAGTGAACTGCTCGGAGATGCGCTTGAACAACTCCTGGATGGCAGTGGAGTTTCCTATGAAAGTGGCGCTCATCTTGAGACCTCTCGGCGGAATGTCGCAGACTGCGGTCTTGACGTTGTTGGGGATCCACTCGACGAAGTAGCTGCTGTTTTTGTTTTGCACATTCAACATCTGCTCGTCGACCTCCTTCATCGACATTCTTCCCCTGAAGATGGCAGCCACCGTGAGGTAGCGCCCGTGTCTCGGATCGCACGCCGCCATCATGTTCTTGGCATCAAACATCTGTTGAGTCAGCTCGGGCACGGTCAATGCTCTGTACTGTTGGCTGCCTCTGGAGGTGAGGGGTGCAAATCCAGGCATGAAGAAGTGCAGACGAGGGAATGGAACCATGTTTACGGCGAGTTTGCGCAGATCTGCGTTCAGCTGGCCGGGGAATCTGAGGCAGGTGGTGACACCAGACATGGTGGCAGAAACCAAGTGGTTCAGGTCACCATAGGTTGGAGTCGTGAGCTTCAGTGTCCTGAAGCAGATGTCGTAGAGGGCCTCGTTGTCAATGCAGTATGTCTCGTCCGTGTTCTCAACCAGTTGGTGCACGGACAGGGTTGCATTATAGGGCTCAACCACAGTATCTGATACCTAGAGGGAGGGAGACATGGCAGTTCAACATGCTAATAAATCAAGCGTTCTAAACAGCGGAACATCTAAACAAATAAAACACTCACCTTTGGTGATGGCACAACTGAAAATGTGTTCATGATCCTGTCTGGGTACTCCTCACGAATCTTACTGATCAGAAGAGTTCCCATACCAGAACCAGTGCCACCTCCCAACGAGTGAGTTAACTGGAAACCCTGGAGGCAGTCGCAACTCTCGGCCTCTTTGCGGACGACGTCGAGAACGGAATCAACCAGCTCAGCACCCTCCGTGTAGTGCCCTTTAGCCCAATTGTTTCCGGCACCACTCTGTCCAAAAACGAAGTTATCCGGGCGGAAAATCTGACCAAACGGACCAGATCTCACAGAGTCCATCGTGCCAGGCTCCAAATCTACCAGAATGGCCCTTGGCACATATTTTCCACCTGAAAAGACAAGCCAGATCACAAAGAGTCCAGCAATAAGATTCTTCTTGAGCCAAACAAGTCTCAACAATACCTGTGGCTTCATTGTAGTAGACATTGATCCTCTCCAACTGAAGATCGGAGTCACCGTGGTAAGTTCCAGTCGGATCGATCCCATGTTCATCTGAGATGACTTCCCAGAACTGAAATCACAATACAAATTCATTCCAGCAGATTCTAACCATTACAATAGCCGAAAATCAGCAGACACGTGCGCATTTCAAATATTATGTTTGCAAACACATGCAATTCTAAATCGCAAACTGTTTGGGCATTACAATGCTCTAACTAAAAT
>JAJTWR010000278.1:400000-427500 GCA_021613335.1 Whitmania pigra | reverse complement strand
ATTCCATATTCATGAGAATCACAATAAAATATATCGACCTCGAAATATCAAGGTCGCCATAGACTTTATCAACACATTCCTCTTCCTTATCAAACCGTAGCCAACTAAAATCATCATCATCATCATCATCATCGTCATCGTCATCGTCATCGTCATCGTCATCGTCATCGTTATCGTCATCGTCATCGTCATCATCATCATCATCATCATCATCATCTATTGCCATCACCATGACAACCACAGCATGCTGCGTGATGTGCTCTGCTTTCCAAAGCTGTGATCCCTGGTGCAACAGCAGCAACATGAAGTTGCTTCTTGCTGCGATGATGATGATGATGATGATTTTTGTTAATTCGAAAATTCATAGTTTTTGTATAAAGCTGTATGTCTCTTTCCTAAAACAATAATCGACATGAGCTCTTCGCAGAGACACGTAAATCTGTTCTTTGCAACAATAGAAAGAATGTTGAATGAATTCGACAAGCGGTTCATCGACAATATTGATATGATATTAAGATTAAAGAAATTTTAACCGATTAAATCTGTAGCCCTACTTTTTTAACAATCAGTTGCAGCCTGTGCGCCTTACCAGACGACAGGAGACTCATCACCATCTTCACTCCCGCTCTCATCATTTTCCTCAAAGCTTTAGTTTTCTGAGGTTGTTTTATCGTCGATTATGCCATTTCCAGCATTCACAACTGCCTCCGCACGAATTCGCCTTTTTACTTTGTTTCCATGCATTTGCATTTGCCGTCAAAATCTTCGAAATAATCCTACACAAGGCTTTCGCGTTTAGGTCCAGAGAATTGCTTCACTATTCTTATTCAAACTATTATGAAACTACATTCATATTCAAAACTATTATTTAAACTAAAAAGTATTTTTTTTATTACTATTCATAGACTATCCATCCATCCATCCATCCATCCATACATCAATCCATGGAAGGTAATCTCGATAGTTTATGTTTTATTCAAAGTTCATATTGTTTATTTCCATTTATTCTCACGTATTAAAATTAGTTTTTGTTGACTTTCGTTTCTCTGCTTTGTAATCAATTCATCAATTAATTCATTCTATCACCTTCATTGGTATGACTTTAAATATCAGAGTATCAATCCCGGTATCATCGTCGTCATCGTCAAAAATGAAATTCTTAGAAAGTGGATCTGAGGGTTCCGTTACAAAACAGCAAAAACAGAAGAATATATCATTTTATCAATAAAAACAGAAGAATATATCTTATAATATAATATATTTTATCAATAAAATCAGGACAAGGAGTCGGAAACAGAAATAGATTTGCGAGTTAACAAATATTAGTTATGGTGACTATCTTTTAGGTAAGGGCCTTATGATGGCGAAAACATGTCTAGTGGTGACAAAGAAGATGATGTTGATAATTATTATATTAATGAAGATTAATTCTTTGTCAAGAACCTCTGATGTGTGACGTATTCAAACAATTTGAATGACTCCCAATGGCCGACTTTCTTTCATTTTTTACTTAAAATGTATTGAAATTGTTTAAAAGCATATTTGACAACATGGAGCTATATAGCACGAGATTTTTATCATTTTAAATATTAAAAAATATTTTACAAGTATATCTAACGAAACAACTTGCACCCCCGGAAACATTGTTTTAATAATTTCTCCATCAAACGAATGTTTTGTAAAACATCCAAACATGTTACGTAAGATTATTTTATGAAAAAATTTCCGATGAAACTGAGAATTCCAACCACAAAACCTTTTGATTGGTTAGGAGTTTGTTGTGGACTTCCATCAACCATTGAAACCATGCCTATAGCAAATAAGCTAGAAATGGTATTCTAACAATGGCAACGGACAATATGCGTATATATTTTTAATACATCATTTGGCCTTTTACCTTTTAACCAGAATTCTCCAATCTAGTTAATTAGCTGATGGATAAATAAGTTTCAATAAATAGGTGATGTGGCAAATTATGATTTTCAAGTTGTGATAATGATGAATGTGGGCAAGTTCATTAAGCTGATGTGCCTCAGAAAGAAACTCACCTGCGAACTGGTTAATTTTGCAATTCGTCCATTAAAATTTAAAAAGTTTAATTTATGATATTTCCATTTTGTTTGAATGAAATGCTTTTATATTTGTTAGTTAATACAATATTTCTAGCGAGATAAACTCGACTAATACCCGCTAATAACACTCAAAACAACTCCTGAAGAGTAATTTTTAAATTAAAAATCAAAGAAAATAAACCACGCAGTCTCGAATTTTACATGAAATTGTGAATATTTTGCATAATAACAAAATTGATAATTATTTCGATTTGTGGTGAATATTATTTTATTAATCTTATGAATTTCTATGATTTAAATTACAAAATCAAATAAGGCGGTTCAATGGTTTTAATTTAAAACAACAGGTACGCACACACGCTCACACGGGTTTGTCTCCACCACTCCTTAGCGGTTCAGAAGTTCAGTTCCTGCTCGAATCTTGAAGAGTTCGGACCTCGTCTCGCGAAGTTAGCGAAAATATTCGGTTCCAGAGTTAATTTTGTTGGCAAGTTTTGAGTTCTTCCTTCAGACGAGAAGTCATGGCGAATATTCGAGGCAAGTTTTAGAACCGGAATGTTAGAGTTTTTCATGGCAGGCATTGTGAAATGTTTTGAATATTACATGCTGAATTTGAATTGCAGCGAATTTGCTCTTTCTGGCTGTTTTCTTCATTTCGAGTAAGTTTTTATTGCTGTTGAAATGTTGGAGTTAATTTGAAATAATTTGAGAAATGCATTGTTTGTGGTGCAAACTGTTGGCAAATTTTGGGTTCTTGGAAACTGTCGTTTGTTTGTGCAGTCGTTTAAATTCTAAACTAAGCTCTAATTAATGTTCTGAGCTTGTCACGGGTTCTTCGCGGTAATTTGAAATAATTTGAGAAATGCATATAATGTCGGTTTAAGGAGCAACTTAGTGGAAATATTGTTGCTTGTAAATTAAATTCTGGTCATTTAAATTTGAGACTATGTTCCAATTAATGTTCTGAGCTTGTCACGGCTAATTTAAAGTAAATTAAAATTTAAATTCTGTCCCAATTTATTGCTTTTAAAAAGGCTCAGTTGCTATTGAAATGTTGGAGTTAATTTGAAATATTCAGTTAATGTCGGTATAAGGAGCAACTTAGTGGATATATTGTTGCTTGTATAGTCGTTTAAATTCTAAACTAAGCTCTAATTAATGTTTTGAGCTCGTCACAGCCACTTTAAAGAAACTGAAAGTTAGAATTCTGTGCCAATTTATTGCTTTAAAAAGCACTGAAGACTTTAATAACTTTAACAATTGTTCAAGTTGTATGAGTTTGCTTTTTCAAGCAGTTCAGTTAAATGTACTTCTCATTAATGAAACTAAAATGAATTCAGTAATTTATGTTTTAATTCATTGAGGAGCGTATGGGTCCATTCACGAATCAGAAGGTTACGCGGCAATTCTCTTCGACCATAGTGGCATCGGTGACACACCTCCTAGTGACTCGTACGCAAAATTCGTATCTGACATGGTCCGAATGTTCACCAAAGTCGACGCAACTGGTCTCACCGTCATGAGTTACGGCCAGTCACCGCACGTGCTTCTGAACTGCCGAGAAAGTTCAAGAAACTTGATTGTAAGTGTCACGCATTGAGATTTCCGTGTTAATATGGCTGACAATTCCTGGTTGGTTTTCTTTGAAGATGGGTCACGGTCGTTTCCCGACTGAGCAGGTGTTTCTCGCTCCCGCCCTTAAGACCTTGAGACAAATCTTCCGTGAATGTGCAGCTCGTTCTGGCCTCAGGAAGTTGGTTTACCTCATTGCCCGTAAAAACGTCGACGACGACAGCTTTCAAGAAGTCATCGGAGAAGCTGACGCCCTGAAGGAAAGCGGAGTGGATATTGTGACTGTCTTCTTCAACAACAACAAGACCTGCCTCAGTGAAATCTACAAACTGTCGGACGAGAAGAAATTTCAAGAAGGTTGTTGCTGCGATGAAACTGTGCCACCGGAGGAAATTATAGATTGTCCACCCGAGAGTACGAGTAAGTCGTCCTTTAGCGCTTTTGACCGTGTTGACTTAATAATGCACTGAAAAATGTAGCCGACTGTATTTTCTAACCACCTGCAAGCAGAATGGAAAGCATTGTTTCTTGGAAATGATTAATTAATTAAGTTTAAGTCACTAATTATTCTTAGTTCATTAATATAATATTATAACGTTTCTTCTAAAAATATTCGAAGCACATGAAAAATTATTTTATGCGCAAATTTTGTCAAGACTCTTTTGTACAAACCACAAAGTTATTAATGTGCGCATGAAACAAGTACCTTTAAAAGCTGTTATTGCTGCTTCAGCAACGGAAGCACAGTTGACGTCAACAACGGTCAGAGAAGATTTCACAACAGTCACATCAACCGAACATATGATCAGTGCAACCTTTTCTCCGGTGTTAGTCCACAATTTACTGAATGGATCCGAGGACATGACGCCCGCATTGCAGCAGACCCAAGAACTTGCAGGAGTCACAGAACCCGCATGTGACAGAGGATCAACGTGTCAAACGCCACCGGAGGAAATTATTGGTGATTGCTGCCCACCACGTGGTGAGTGACCGTGTTAGCTTATTAATAATACACTGGAAAATATAGATTAGTGTATTTTGTAACTACCTACACAAAATTCACAGGTTCCCGTTGTCCAAAGGACGAGCCAGGTAGGCCAGGTGACAGAGGAGCAACAGGACCCAGTGGTGGAAAACCCGGAGATGAAGGACTTCAGGGACCAAAAGGAGACAAAGGCGATATGGGCGAACCAGGGGCCCCAGGATGCGATGGCCCTAGTGGACCAAAAGGAGAATCTGGGTTAAAGGGCGAGAAAGGGGAATCAGGTATTACTGGACCGCCAGGACACCAGGGCTTGAAAGGAGAGATGGGACCACAAGGACCCAGAGCCGAGAAAGGTGAGAGCGGCAAAGCAGGAAAACCTGGACCAAAGGGCGAAAAGGGTGATCAAGGAATCCCTGGCCGACCAGGCATAGACGGAGTGAGACATGACTTTGATAGAGGAAAACTTAAAGGTGAATTGAAAACGGCATGAAAATCAAATAACAAAGTACTCTCAATAATTTTCTTTTGTTTATTTTACTTAGGAGATAAAGGTGATCAAGGCCTTCCTGGAGTTGATGGATTACCCGGTCACACAGGAGCAGAGGGACCAAAGGGATCTCCAGGAGTTCCTGGGCCTTGTGGACCACTGGGACCAAGAGGAAAAGATGGTGAGTAATTAAAGATGATGACTAATTACAAAGACATCAATAAACAATTGAATTTTTTAACGATTACGTAACAGCATCAGTAACTTAAAATTACATACATGTCTTCATCAAACAGGTGAACGAGGGCAAAAAGGTTCAACAGGTTCAATTGGTCCGGCCGGAATCCAAGGTCCCCCTGGAGTGACAGGCCCCCCAGGACGAGAGTTCTTCTTCGAAGTCACCAAAGACTGCGGCTGCAGCAACGCATCCATCTGTTTGTCGGCCTACGGACTCAAGTATTGTCTTCCACCGCCAACGGGTAAAACAGTTTTTAAATTGTCACGATTTGAAAAAGCTGAGCTGTATTCATATTGCATATCAATGTTGACTTCTGCTTGTTACAATATCTAACTGATGTCAACAAATGACAGTTACTCATGAAATTATTAAATATAAAATGGAGTAAAATTAATTATTGAATTCAAATAAAAATCTTCTAATTTATTAAAATTCAATGTATCCTCCAGATGCCGTCCACTATCCGGGAAACTTCAGCAAATCGATTCTCAACTTGACGAAAAAGTTCGATTGGAGCTTCTTTCTGTTGGCGTCAAACCTCCTCAGTTACCTCGTCATCGCAGTCGTCGTCGTGTGGTTGATCGTCGCAGGTCGCATCAGCAGAGCCAGGCATCAGAAGTTGATCAGAATCCTCAGGGACCATCGAGACCAACTCAACGGTTCTCCCAACCCGTCCAAAGTCTGAGGAGATTCGTTCGGACGTTTGAACGTGAATTATTGTTGTGAAAGTTAATAAGTTACTTAATTTTGTCGTTTTTCGTCGTTGACTTTTGACTTTTGTTCACAATTGAGAGTGTTTTGTGGAATATTTATTACCTGGTTCTTTGTCCACATCTGTTGATATTTTGAATAAAATTGTCGTAAACCCACATCTGTTGGTATCTTGAATAAATATTCTTGTGGGACGACGGGGAATTATTTCTTTGTGGCATCCAATTTGTTTGTTGTAATCACAGATGAGTTGCTTTGAAAGCCTAAAATAATTTTTGAATATTTGAACCGGAGAAAACCCATAAAATTTCATGAAACTTCAAATATCTACTTTGTAGCTTGTTGGTGCTTTATGAAAATTTGAATAAATTATTAAGAAGATGTCTTATTTTAATTTCAACTTTAACACCAGTTTCAGGGTTTATTAGAAAATTTACTTGAAGCATCATTGACATTTTACATGAGCATGAATATTTAACTCTCTGAAAGCGATTTCAATAATGATTCTAACTTAATCAATACTTTGTTTAAGGATCTATATAATATATTATTTCTGTAATGTTATCATGTAATACATGACTATTGAGAAACATTAAATGTGCTGGGAATTTTTGCCATTCTTTTAGAGATATTTAGTGAGGATAATTGAGGCATCTTCGGGTAGATGAAAAGGATAATTAGTGTTATAACCCTGCACGGATGGCATTGATTTATTTAGAAGAAGGGACGGGGAAGGGGTAGGAGGGGAGAAAGGAGGTTATAAAACCGGGGACACGGAGAAAGAAGAAGGAAGAGAGAGAAGGAGGGCGGAAAAGACGAAAGGGGAAAAAGGGCTAAAAGAAGGTTTAGAGGGACAGGAGGCGGGGAATTACGATAGGGGGGCAGAGGAAGAACAAGGGGGGTGGGGAGAACAAGGGGCGCAAAAAAAGCAGAGATAAAAAGCGAAACAAACGAGGGGGAAGGGGGAGGGGGGAGGGGCTTCCACAGTGGGGACGAAACAGAGAGAGGAAAAGAAGGGGAGGAAAGAAGCAGGCAGGCAGGCAGGCAGGCAAGGCAGGCAGGCAGGCAGGCAGGCAGGCGGCATGGCAGGCAGGCCGGCAGGCAGGCAGGCAGGCAGGCAGGCAGGCCAGGCAGGCAGGCAGGCAGGCAGGCAGGCAGCAGGCGCAGGCAGGCAGGCAGGCAGGCAGGCAGGCATGGCAGGCAGGCAGGCAGGCAGGCAGGCCAGGCAGGCAGGCAGGCAGGCAGGCAGTCAGCGGCAGGCAGGCAGGCCAGGCAGGCAGGCAGGCAGGCAGGCAGCAGCAGGCAGGCAGGCAGGCAGGCAGGCAGGGCAGGCAGGCAGGCAGGCAGAGGCAGGCAGGCAGGCAGGCAGGCAGGCATGCAGGCAGGCATGGCCAGGCAGGCAGGCAGGCAGGCAGGCAGGCAGTTCAGGCAGGTCAGGCAGGCAGGCAGGCAGGCAGGCAGGCAGGCAGCAGCAGGCAGGCAGGCAGGCAGGGCAGGCAGGCAGGCAGGCAGGCAGGCAGGCAGGCAGGCAGGCAGGCAGGCAGCGGCAGGCAGGCAGGCAGGCATGCAGGCCGGCAGGCAGGCAGGCAGGCAGGCACAGCAGGCAGGCAGGCAGGCAGGGCTCGGCAGGCAGGCAGGGCAGGCAGGCAGGCAGGCAGGCAGGCAGTCAGGCAGGCAGGCAGGCAGGCAGGCAGGCATGCATGCAGGCAGGCAGGCATGCAGGCAGGGCATGCCAGGCAGGCAGGCAGGGCAGGCAGGCAGGCAGGCAGGCAGGCAGGCAGTGCAGGCAGGCAGGCAGGCAGGCAGGCAGGCCAGGCAGGTCCATGCAGGGCAGGCAGGCAGGCATTCAGGCAGGCAGGGCAGGCAGTCAGGCAGGCAGGAGGCAGGCAGTGCATGCAGGCAGTCAGGCAGGCAGGCAGGCATGGCAGGCATGCAGTTCAGGCAGGCAGGTTCAGGCAGGCATGCAGGCAGGCAGGCAGGCAGGCAGGCAGGCATTCAGGCAGGCAGTCATGGCATTCATTCATTCAGGCAGGCATTCATGCATGCATTCATTCAGGAGTCATTCATTCATTCATTCATTCATTCATTCATGCAGGTCATTCATTCATTCATTCATTCATTCATTCATTCATTCATTCATTCATTCATCATTCATTCATTCATTCATTCATTCATTCATTCATTCATTCATTCATTCATTCATTCATTCATTCATTCATTCATTCATTCATTCATTCATTCATTCATTCATTCATTCATTCATTCATTCATTCATTCATTCATGACATGAAATCCAATCTACCTTTTCTCATTCACCACCGCCAAATCCCCGATCACATCCGCTCATCTTCACCAACCAGTCCACAAATCATACATTGTCAACCTCGCCCTTCGTCTGGAACAACCTGCCTCCCATCATCCGGTCACAGCCTACGCTCGAGCACTTGTGCCGTCGTTAAGCTCAGACGGGAGGATTTAATTGATTCCGAAAAGATGCGAAGATATATATGATTTTGATTTAGAGGACAGCGTCGCGGAATAATACATTTTATTGCGTCCCAAAATCTATATTATATTATATATATATATATTATATATATTTATATTATTTTATAAATTTTGTCTTTATTTATAATGTTTATATTAGTTTATATATTTTGGCTGTGTTTATAGTGTTTATAGTGTTTACATCAGTGCCGTAGCCAGAAAATGATTTCGGAGGGGAGTTAAAATTTTTTATTTTTTCAAGTTGTAATGTCACATTACAATACAATTTCTCAGAATATTTTTTGGACGACAATCAATGCAAAGAAATTTCTGATATTTTGTGTGCAATGTATGGCTAGGTGAAAAGGACGTCGGTATGTCTGGTTTTGTTAGATTAGGTTGCGGTGTCGCTTTGTTTCAAGGACGTCACATGGTTTATCAGTTCTATAAAATGATGGAGAGGATAAATCTGGTATGAGTCGAACATCAACAACGACTATTTTTTTTTTGCAAGGCTTAGCAGAGCGAATGCCATTTAAGTTTCTCTAAACTGAGAAGCATTTCGATAAGGTGGCTGACTTTATCCTTCTGTTGACCAGCCTACGACACAAATCAGATCTAACATGTGCCTTTTAAACTCCTGGAAATAAACCGAAAAAGTGCCAACAGTCTGTTGTTTCAATAATAGAATGTCACAAGTCTGGTCCCAGAACTGATGCCCGGTTCATGAACGGAAGCTCTCAGGAGTGGAACGTTAGTGTTTTAGATCATGAGATGTGACAATGAAGTCCAGATTAGGTTGCGGTGTCGCTCTGTTTCAAGGACGTCACATGGTCGACTGATAAAAATGTTTTGACTTTGATCACTCGCGCTTGAACTAACAACCTCCATTAAATTCCCCATCGAGTACTCTCGAACTGGCGAGTTCATCGCATTACAGAGATTTCACAAAATTTCATGAAATAATGTTTTCTACTTTGCAGATAGTATTAAAAGTGGTCAACAATGGTTCTGCCTGCCTGTTGTATACTATAAAAAGTGACCTCTCCCAACCTTGAACCTCACAAACGGATCAATTTCACAACATTCCAGGAACATCAAACTCTTCCCGGCATGAATGTTCCAGTTAGTTGTTTAGAGACGACAATCGTACGATCGACTTCTGACTGCGTTGTTGTTGGTGCTGCAACAATATGCAGACGATGAGACGACGTTGCTGCTCTTGTCGCTCGAATCGTAGAAGTAACTTGTCCGAATCTTCAGAAGTTGTATTGCACTGCTCCAAGTAGAACCGAAGTATTCCTTTTGTTTCCATTCCACACCGAGAGGCGCTTTAACCACAAGAAGACGATGTTGAAGTCGTCATGGCATCTTTAACAGCTGCAAGTGAGATTTTGTCAAACAGAAAACCTTCATCAATCAGGGGTGCCGAGAGCCAACAAGGGCCCCAGGGCAGAACATCATTGCGGGCCCCTTGTTAAAATACAGTCAATTCCGGATATAGTCAAGCCGGTTACAGTCAAGTTTCAGATACAGTCAAGCTGATCTCTTGCACCGTGTAAACCATACATACTATTTTCGATTATAGTAAATATTCGGTTATAGTCAAGTCAACAGCCTATAGTTTTGGACGTGACTATATCCGGAATTGACCGCATTTAGAAATTTTGTCACAAAAATACTACCTGTAAATCGAGGTAAATGTTACATTCAAGGTTCAACATTCGTGCATACATGGTGTTAAATTAAAATATAAAAATGACTTTTGCAAAGGTAAACGCTGTTCGTCATCTAATTTGAATTTATTTGTTTTACAGTTAATCAAAATGAAAGTAGTAATTTTTGGTGGTCAAACACGCAGCGAGGCGCTTTAAATTAGCCAACTCTAATCATCGATGAGCCTATCAGTTTTTCATTTCATCATAATTGTATCTGCAACGACCGTTACACCATACAGCCTTAGTCAAAGATAACCAGCCACATGCTACGGGTACAGATTTGTGTGCAAGTTCTTAAAAACGATGTAATTATGTGGAACCGACTTTTACGACATGCAAGAGAGATGGCTACAACAAAACTTTGCGAGCTTTTATGCGTGCAGACAGTTCAATTATGCTGTTGTAATCAATCGTTCTTGCAAGTCGACTTTCCACTGCCAGCATTCCAAGGCTGGTCAGGTGTTCTTGACACATTGTCTGATCTCAGAACATTTTTAACTCGGGCCAATGTGATGAAAGATCGTTCTGCTTGAGCAACGGTAACCGGAAGCCTGCAGAAGATACGTATCATAATGACAACGTTTGGAAACAGTGTATCGATTTTCAAAGTGTGTAGACGGTTCAGCAATTCGAATGGCGACAGACTTTTCTGTCCGAGGTTTGCAACGTGTATAGTTTTCAGATGCTCCAGCTCATTCAATAGCATATCGACTGAATTTCTAAGAGGCCGACTGTATCCATGGAATTCCCACCAACTTCCCTTCTAGAGTAAGTGATGCATCAGCTTCTATGGGTACAGCCCTGTCGTATGGAGACGCAACAATAAACGCTTCGCTCAACATGCGCCGACTTTTGGACTGCATCAGTTATTTGAGAATTTCACGAACGTCAGTTTGTAACCTAACATGTGGTACAGAAATGACGTCCAATGCGTTTATATAAATTGCAAGAAGGCGTTATAAAATGGTTGACTCGAAGTGGGCGTTTCAATTATGCTGCGTTTTTCCTAGTTATGACGCCATTATTAAATGACACAATAACATAGCTGTTGTTATTTATTATAGCAACGAATATGCCTCTTCAATATCGTGATAGTTTGACAAATTAAATATGTAAGATTTTTGCATCCTTTAATAATAGAAGTAATCTAGTGTGTGTAAATCTACAGAAATACAAATGATGGTAAATCAAACCTTTCCTGCTAGGGAACAACACAAATCAAAGGATCTGTAATGGTCCGTTTCGCCTAAAATGGTGTGGGCGTCCTACACCACCTTACCCTAGCATCTCACAGCAGAATACAGAGTTTATACACCCTACGTGAAATGGACTGTTTGTTCGGCAGTATATAATCTAAAACTGTGGGGCTATTAGAACAATAAGTTCTGTCGCCTACGGTAAACGATGAGACTTGCAAAAATTGATATGATCGGGCCTGCCGGGCCCCCTTACAGATGCGGGCCCCCTGGCAGTGACCCCACCTGCCCCCCTCTCGGCGTCACTGGCATCAATAGTTGAAATTACACGTGTACATGACGGCGAAAGTTTTTCACAATTCAGAGCCATCGGACGCCGTCGCAGTAGCGACACTTAAAACAATAGCGGCAATCGTTGGTGGCGTATTTTATGGAAAATATTAGGTCAAAAAGGATAAACACGGCTTAAGGAGAACAAATGAAATTCTGGTGTAGGAGTTCTAAGATTGTGAGACGGATTCAACAATCTGCTGCTGGTGTTCCTTGTGGTACTTGAAGCACAAGAAGCTATCGAAAGCGAATGCTCTTCAATTGACGCCTTCTCCACAACAACATTTGAATTACTGACTGTCGAAACAACAACATCGTTCGAAACTGACTTGTTGGTCAATTGAGTTGTTGGCAAGATCCGTTTGTACATTCTCGCCATATTTACCACTCGACATCTCATATGGTGGTGGTGACGGGACTACAACAAGAGGAATCGTAGCTGGCGGTGACGGCTTCTGCTGACGACGACGAAGGCGAAGGTGAACAAGTAGATGTGACAGCTTTGGGGGCTTCTCCCTCTACCACCTTGTAACCATGGTGATCAGATGATGAAGACGACGACGGTGATGCAAATGACGACGGCGATGTCGAAAAATTATAGCGGGCCTTGCGAAATATCATCGGCGATGATGACGAAGACGATGACCATGACGAGGAAGACACAGAAGATTATGATAATGGTGATAGTCCAGGCGCCCCTGCAACTGCTGTGGTCGCGGTTGGTTTGAAAGTCATCACAGGAGAGGACGATGAGCTCATAGTTTCCATAATTGCTTGATTTTATAGGTTTTAATGAAAGTTTAGTTTAGTTTTTCAATGAAGGTTTCAGTGAATCATAAAAATTTGTTTTCACGAAATCTGATTTTAAAAATATTTAAAATTTTCACTCATGAGTTGCACACAAATTTATTATTTATAATTATTTTAATTAATTATTTAATTATTATAATTAATTATAAATATTTGTAACTGTTACAAAATGAAGAACGTTGCAAAAAGCTTCAGCCCTTGATCCAGATGATTCTCTGAATTGTATAAATCATTCCACTGCATCGCGCCTTCCCTTACCATCTCAAAGATAAAGAAAATAGGAATAGGTAAATTTATCTCAGGAAAATTCATACCCCGGAACAATTTTCATTATATTTACACAGGAAGATAAAAACATTTTTGAAAGTTTGACCTTGAGATTGATCGGCATAGAAAGGGCTAAACGGAGAAGATACTGTTTATGGTATTAAGAATGCTGCCAAGTTAGCTGATTCTATCGCTCTTGCTTTAATTACATTGGGCTGCAATCTGTGAGCCTGTAGCCAAGTTCCATTGCAGAGACCCTTAGAAGTTAATAAGTTTCTGTGTAGCATGATAACAGCACCACTCTTAAGTCTACATAAATGTAAATCTACATAATGTAATCTACATAATTGTAAACGCAACCCCATATTCTCAAATTTTTTGGGCGATGAAATTTCCGGAAATGAATTTCCCAGAGACGAATTTTCCGGGGGATTAATTTTCCAGAGATGAATATACTGTGGTGAATGTTCCGTTGATGAATTTTCCGGAGGTGAATTTACAGTGACCTAACAAAAATTGACCGAATTTGCTATCATTTGTATATAGCCCATTTTTCGAGTGCCTTATGTATCCGGATAGGATGTAAAGGCACTTCTTTATTTATTTATTTATTTGATTAAAGTTCGTTCCATAACTAGAATGATTTTGACTTTGAAGGCATTTCTTAGTCGATCCACCATTTATATAGCGCCCATTCCCGAGGGCGATTCCTGGCAGTGCAGACTCGGTTGCGAACACGATATATAACGACTGTTGTTATTATCGCCGCTTGCAGGAACTCTACCAATTCGGCCAATCTGCACGCAAATTATCATCAATAGTTGAGTTAATAACCACCGCTAAATACTCAGCTATATTGAATTCATCAACAAATTTTGAAAGAATCTCTGGTGATATGAATTGTATCACATCATTTTGTATGCCTGCACTGAGTATGTTGCATTTCGATCCCCAATTGATAGATGCTGTTCCATTAATATATCATTTTAGCCAGCAGTTTAATTAGTTCCAAGAACCTGCCTTTATTGGTCTTGGGGCAAATTATGATTGCGATGACCACGAAATGACAATGTTTTCCCAAAAACAAAATGGCATCAACGACACGATACATCTTATTTATTTTCTTACACATCGGTGGGGAGGGCGGGCGTTCTCTCTGCTTCCTCCTGGAGTGTGTTTATTCTTACCAAATTCGTAATAAGAGCTAAAACAATCGCATAAATATTGGAGCACGTTGATTACTTTCATAAAAAGCATGTATAATCCAAAAGGCAATCTTTTATTTTAGAGCATTACTATTTCGATTTTAACACTTTTCCTTAGGGTATCTTCACATGCCTTGCAGCACCTGCTTCTGACTTGGTCTTGGTGGCACGAGGAAGAATTATATTCCACCAACTGCTCACAGGTGAATTTATTTGACTCACCATCCATGTCGCCATTGATGCAATAATCTGAGTTTAAATTTTTTACTATTATTTTGTAATTTAAAAATTACTTTAGATTAAGTTGATAATTATTTATCAAGGTATTACTTTATAAATATATCTGTAAAGCATAATTAATTTGTTTTTTCATCTAAAACACATGAATGTAAATGTTGTATCTTTACTACTAAGTCCTTTTATTGCTATAAATAACTATAGGAAGTATGAGTGACCAACTTGTGAGAAGAATGTATAAGATGACAAAAAACAGAAAGATACCGAATATTACATTACATTATGGTAAAACTAATTACATAATATCAAACCTAATTATTATACTACTATAACATAAAAAACGCTGCATTTTAACACATCGTTAAGTTAAATGTTGAACATTTACTTTAAAATGTTAAGAGGTTACATGTGGTTAAGAACTTGTGAAATTCACCTTCGAAGCTCCTACAAGAAACACTGCACGCTTCCTTAACAACATCCACATAATAGCAGAGACCGGGGTCATTTTTAACCAACTCCTTGCAACCTTCATAAGATTGCGTGACACCCAGACCCTTGCAGCAGTGAACAACGAGTCTAAAGTCTCCTTTTGATGAGTAATATGAAGATTAATGTTAAATTTGATTAGTCTAACGTACAAAATATAAAACTACTTAATTGTGCTAAGATATAAAATAGAATACTGCTTTAAATCGTACTTCCAAACAGAGTCGTACCGGAAGTTGTTGGAAGTGTTGTTGTCGTTGGGGGAAAAGTTGTTGTGGTAGTGGCGACCGGTTTTGTTTTCTTGGAAAAAATTGTTGTTGCAGTTGTTATTGTTGAAGAAACAATTTTAGTGACCGAGGAAAGATAAGCGGCACAGGTTTGACAACAGTATTGAGTGGAAAGGTGACATACAGCAGGAATTATGTCCTGACAATTAACACCTTTGTCTCCATAGAGACAGTTGACATCCGATGGGTTTTGGACCAGAGCACTGCAGGTTTTACAACAGGTGATTGCGTAATAACCGTTGTAACAATCCTTTGGTTCAAGGCTGAGACATTCGTCTGTAGTGTCTTGACAACCTGAGCAAAATAATTTGAAAAATTTGTTGTGATTGAACGGAAAGAAATTCTAGTTTCTCATCAACATCGACATTGTTATTATTGAAATATACGTTATAATAGCATAACAAGAGTTATCCATGATACTATTACAGACCCTCAATATTAACATCAATTAAAATCATTTCATTGTTTCACTTTTACTAATTAATGCTCCAACCTCCGTTCTTTGTCCTATTGCCTTCACAAGAGGCACAACAATCAAATTTGACATTCTTTTCATTGCATTTTTTTGGATCCCGATCAACTTCATCTTTACAAAGTAATTCTGAGTTGTTGTACCGAGGTAGTTTGTAGTCACCGTTGATGCAATGCTCTGTTCAAAATGGGTTGATTGGAGTTTCTTACATTGTTATCGGCACATAATATCAATTTTCTTGAAATATTATTGTAATTCAAATAATGCTGAACATTTACTTGGAGCTCGTGGGGCCCTGATATCGTTCACACATTTTCCTCGGATGCACCAAGACCCCGTAGAACAGCTGGTACCATCCAATGCCATGAATTCAACTTTACAGACCTTACCCGTGAAGCAACTGATGCTTTCGCACATGTAATGATTTGTCTTGTCGCCCTTCGCATGCATTGTTTATAGTTTTTGTAATCACACAAACACTATGGAAGTTAATCGAACTTTTGTTTAAAGTTACAATGTACAACTTTAATATTGTATACTTGCAAAGCATTAAGCAATAATGGAATTAAATTTATGGAATGGTCGAAAGTATAACTTTTCATTTGTTGAGTCTGATTAAATACTTCAATTAAAATTATGTAATAAAATGTGTCGAATGAAAAGTTTAGAAATTCTTACGCCGCAATAGAAAGACTTGGGCCCGAAAATTATTTTGCATTGATCATCAAGATCATAGATTCTTCCAGGAAATAAATTTACAAATATTTCACTCTCTTGACCACTGGCGACATGTTCTCCTTCTTCAGCCAAACAATTATTGTTCGATCTGCAGCACAACAATATTAAACAACACATGGTAATAATGTAATTAAAAGGCTGAATGTAGTTTTTGAAATAAGATATTCATAAGGTATAGGTTTAAAATTATATCTATTTAATTTGTTATTACATAATTATGTAATAGATTAAAATATTGTTTAAATTTATATATTTAAATATTATATAATAATTTTAAATTTTAATTTTAATCAAGCTTTCCACCACTCACTTGTCTAGATTTTTAACGGTTTCTAACGGATGACGAAATTGTTTCCAGCTGTGCAGTCTACATCTTCCTCATCATCGTGATCCATGCCCAGGCTTTTTTGTGGAAAACGTTAATAATATTAGATATGCGTATGTCAGTTATATCATAACTGTGTGTTTAGGATGACTGTTAATCGCAATCTCATACATAACTATTCCTCTAATGAGTACACGTTAAAACTTACGCATGGCCAATCTCATGAGCTGTGGCTGATATGGCGTAAAAAAACTCATCGTACTGAACGATGCTACTGCTGTGGGTACTGCAAATCGTGTACATATCGGCTATGCCTCTTGCGCCTATCTCGGAGATTTCTAAATAGTGGCTGAAAAAAGAATATGGATGAATAAATGAACAAGTGATGGGTAAAAGAAAGCGAATAGCAACGAAAAGGATGAAATAGCAACACCAAAAAACATCTATTATAACCATTACGAACTTTTGTTATTATTATGATTACTATTACTTTATCATCACTTTATTCTAACAACCTTGTGAAAGCAACCAGGGTGTCATAATTTGGCAATTTATGTTCATCAGATTTGCTCTTTTCACTAGTAGTCCATAGATATAGTTCATTCAGAGCCTCATAACCATCGACAGTGTAAGGATTAATCTTAGAACGATCATCTTCAAAGAATGGTACGTCCATAGCGCTCTGAAAAATGAAAATCAAGGATTCAATTGCTGATAATTAATTAGTCGATAAATAATAACATATTTGGATTTAAACATCCCAAACATCGAGCACAATCACCATTACCACTTACTTCTGCAATCAGTGCTCCAATCCACTTGACGGTGAACTTCAAACCATCACTGTCGATGCTTTCGTAACTGCGTCTCACCTTATGTTGAATAATTAAATATTACATATAATGCCAATGTTACATTAACCGATTGAGAACTATTGTCTTTTTATAAATTAAGATGGTGATACTAACTACAGAAATGACTTTCATACCAGCAAACAATAATAAAAATTGACAATTATGTAATTATTGGCATTTGTTTAACTATTACAATTGTTTAATTAATATTATTAATTGTTTAATTAATTATTATTAATTGTTGCTATTTGTTTAAGTAATTATTATTAATTGCTTAATTAATTATTATTATTATTATTAATTGCTTAATAAATTATTATTAATTGTTTAATTAATTATTATTAACTGTTTAATTAATTATTATTAATTGTTTAATTCATGATTAATAATTGCTTAATTAATTATTATTAATTGCTTAATTAATTATTATTAATTGCTTAATTAATTATTATCAATTGCTTAATTAATTATTATTAATTGTTTAATTATTAAACTTTATTAACTGCGTACTCCCTCCATGATGTGGGTCAACATGTAGAAGATGGCCTTCCTGGCGTCTTCTTTCTTCTCTTTGTCCGATAAGTCTTTGCTTGCCTTGAAGAATCTATAAATATCGATTAATTTTTGTCAAATCAATATCTACTATTACGTTTTTATTAACGTTATCAACCATCTGTAATAAAACATCTCGTTTCCCATAAGACAAGACTCACCTAACGAATGTTGAGTAATCAATGATTACGTAAGTTTCGATTGTCATCAGTCTTTTCTCTACCGATCTCTTCCTTACTCTACTTTCTCTGCCTTTTACATGATCTTAATTATTTCATCAAATAGTAAATTTCATGAAAACTAAATTGTTAGCTAATAAATTATATCGATATAGCGACATGATCGATATCAGTAATCACGGTTATTATTGTTAATATTATTTCAAATGTAATCACCATCGTCATCAAAGTGAACATTCTGATTTGCTATCGTTGCAGGAGTTTCAACGAGTGAATGAAGTCGTCCATCAATTTTGAAGAAAATTTTGTTTTTATTCTCGACATTGTCACCCTTGTAGTCTTTTTCAGTTGCTGGGGAATCAACACCAACAGGTTCCAAGGAGAAGGATTTGTTGTTGTGAGTAAAAGTGATCCTCTGTTTATTAATTATTTAGTTATCAGAATATTGGAATTTTTAATATATAAGTATGTAATATTTCCTGCAGAACATTGATTAGAAGTGGAAATTTGATGGAAGCATAAAAATCGAGCTTTTATCATAAAATAAATACTGATGACTCACGTAAAAAATTTCTTCAAATTCTTCACCTTTCTTGATGGCCACGGTTGCGGAAGCAGGAAGTGAAGGGTCTGTGTATGAACCCAAGAACTTGGAAGATAAAAGTCAAATTTGAAGTTTTATTTGAATTTTAGATATTGCTAGAATCAAATTTCACAAAACTATCGAAATATAATTATTTATAATATCATAAAGTAATCTTAAATTTTTAAAGAAATTTCAAGATTCTGGGCAATTGAAAAATAAGAAGGAAATGAAGTCACTTCGACAGGCTTCCAAATCGACCTTTGACCTTGAAACTGAGTCATTATCAAGGGTGGTTTAGCTGATCCTGATGATTGCTTAATCAGATTCATGCGTATTTTAACACTTTCAGTTTTAAAATCGATTTGGATGAAATCCGGTAACAAAGTTGTATCGTTGTTTTTGCCATTGTAGGTCCATATCGTGTTTACTGCAATTTATTTAAAATTATAGTTTAGTAATATCATATCAAAATGTTGAACTAAATATTTTAATAATAATTAAAAGATAACTTTTAACTTCTCCCGCTTCAGTTGGAGTTGATTGGTGGACACAAATAACCACGAGCAGCACTTGAACAGCTTTAAAATTCTGAAAATGTAATTGGTTAACTGAACCGCCTATCGATACTTTGTAATAAAGTACTAATATTTGAATAAGGATAATGACAATAATAATAACATGTAATAATAACTTTATAACTAAAAGGTTAATGCTATTTTTGTATTA
Source organism: Whitmania pigra (assembly GCA_021613335.1). Taxonomy (NCBI): domain Eukaryota; kingdom Metazoa; phylum Annelida; class Clitellata; order Hirudinida; family Haemopidae; genus Whitmania; species Whitmania pigra. Next base: position 407,980 of record JAJTWR010000278.1, on the reverse strand, counting down.
TACATGCGAATGTGTATCATCTCAATTACCATTTTCAGCTTCAGTAGTTTCGCTACAGAAGCCATTCCTTGATTGAATTGTTATCTTATAAAGGAATAAACAAAGAGCATTTCAAAACTATAAAAATTATTAACTTTAAACAACAGAGAGCTTGTTTTAAATTTGATCATATCATACCCAATTGACATCTATACATCTACAGAGTGACACGAGCTGCTTCATAAAGACTTTACAAGTATGTTCTTTTGTTCTAAGTCTGTGTAATTGTAATTGTAACTTCATTTATATAGCGCCATATGCATAGCGTCAGAGGCGCTTCTTGTAACCATTTATATAGCGCTCCTTCCCAAGGGAGCTGGCGGCAGTGCAGGCTGGGTTTCGAACACGACACATTACGACTGTTGTCATTACCGCCGTATGCAGGCACGTAACCCATTTGGCTAACCTGCACGCCCCAATAGCTGTAATGTGTAATATTTGTTTGTGTGCTAGCTTTCTTGCAACTCCCTGATGAATTAATTTCAATCATTTTCCGACAATAAGCAAGATCATATTAATAATCATCATAGTAATCATCATCATCAGCATTTTAATTTAATAAATTCAGATGGGTCGTGGATTGTAGTGCGCATGGTTTTGAATCAATTTATACTCGATTGTAAATATTTGTTTGAAGCACCTTTGTGGAATAAAGCTACTTTTAAAATACTTAGATTTAAGAAACAGTAATGTTTCCTCATTATTTGCCAAAGGTCTTACCACGAATGCCATTTACAATTGTTTTCACTATCACTTTGGCTGGCAGGTGGGCCATCTATATATCCGCCCGTCCACCCATCCATCCATCCACTTCAGCTTTGCCGCTCTGGTAGCAGCTCGTTAGGACGCACCTTCCAGAAGGAAAGGATCATCCGAGACACCTATACGTTTCTTTTTGTTCTCTTAATCTATCTCTATCTTCTCAGATACAGGGATGTCGTTTCAGCTTTTCCAAGGGCAACCCTTCTAAAACTTTAAGAGATGACCTTTTTCATTCAATACTTAAGTCAAGAGACTCAAAAAGACTGAATTTATCTGTAGACTTTGATAGCTAATGACGGAATAGTAAACATAAGTTTTATGTGTAGAAATGAGTCTTGAAATGATGAAATTACAAAAAAAAGTTGAAGAAAAGCAGACTATTAACTGTAAGTACCGTATTTCCAAGAAAATAAAAGATCTTATGTTAGTTTTTGCTCCAAAAGACGCGATAGGGCTTAATTTTGGGTATATCTTACATTTTCATAATCAACAATTATTAATTAATATAAATATTAAAATTCATGTTACACAAGTTATTAAGCTGCAAAAGGCAAGGAGCATGGTTTTAATCAAAAAAGCAGTTCTGTTCTGCCATCGTGAGTGGCGCAGCCTTAACCGTTAGGCCATGCGGGCGAAGTCATGGTCTTTATCGATGGCAGCGTGGATTCGAACCCCGCTGCGGGAGCACCGTCCTAATCATCCAGCTATGTAACGGATGTTAATAAAACATTAAACTTACTTATGTAATATAAGCACTGTTAGTTTACGTTATTATAGATGAGTTCCGGAAAGAGTCTTAATTATATCAAAAAAGCACAAATAAAGACTTGAATTTGTCAACCTAGAAGGTTTATAACACATCATTGAAATGATTCTGAAAGTTATGGATCCAGTTATGGAAAAACTAATCCAGAAATACATAATTTTTATAACTTCAATAACTTTCTGTACGTGAGAAACGAGTTGTTCTCCGTGAAGCTTCCAAGAAGTTCAGATCAACAAAAGATTTAAAAAATAAGTCAAATTTGGAGATTAGTCGATGGACTATATTCAGGTGCCTTCAGCAAAGTAGTTTTCTGAAGTTTGCTAAACGTCAGCACAAACCACTTCTAATGAAGGCTCACAAGAAGATCTAGCTAAACTGGGCGTAAGAGATGGTGAGTTCGGAAATGAAAAACTCTGTTATATTTTCAGATACAAAGAAATTAAAATTGGATAGTCCAGATGGCTACAAATATTATTTGCACGATGTCAGAGGCCCCAAAAATTTTGTGTTTAAAGAATTTTGGAGTTGGCTCAATGATGGTCTGGACTGCCATTTGTTCCCATGGTTCCTCTCAACTAGTTTTCTTGGAGGGGAAGCAGAACTCACTACAAATAAGTTGAAACATTGGACCAGTATTTATTTCCATTGCGTGACAAATTTGTCGTTTTTCAGCACGACAATGCCTCGCTAGACACATCAGGACTGAAAAAAGCTTTTCTCCATGAGTAGATTTTGAAGGTTATTCCCAAGACTTGAACCCCATTGAAAACATGTGGGTACTGCTTTTTAGGAAGGTGTACTCCAATGGAAAGCTATATTTCAGTGTTCAGAAACTGAAAGATGATTTTGAATAAGTCCTGGAAAGAACTGGATGAAAAGAGTTTGAAACCTTTCTTGGATTCATTAAAAAATAGAGCTCAAAAGTTAATTACTAAGAAAAGATGTAAAATACATTATTGGCTTTCATATAAATAATAATTTGAAAGTTGGATCTTAATAAATATGAAAGTGAATACTCCTTAGTGTTTCCTATTCCTATACGTAATCTTGGGTATTTCCAGTTTGTCTCGAAAATCGCACGAAATATTTGTCAATAAACTTGATAACTATGTAAATTTAATGTGTTTCAGTACATTGTTTGAAAAAATGGCCTATGAAAATTCAGTACAAAAAAGTTATCGTCAAAAAACGTAACTGGACCAAATTTTTTACAACCCACTGTACATGAATAAGGATGTGTTCTCATCTCTAACCTTTCTTTGTTAAGTTTTTGTTCATAAGTGAGCACGCAGGGAACGTTTGTTGGTTGTTGCCAACTTGAATTTAGAAAGCACAACCATCTCACTGAAACTGTTGCACAGAAGCTCAAATAATTGCAAAATAATTTATTTAAAAATATGACAATATGTTTAATATTTTCCTACTTAAAAGTAGCAAAATTGTGCAAGTGTGGGATGTGCGTAAAAAGGTTTTAAATATAAATTTTCTAATATTTAGAAGTGAAAGGCCTAACAGCGGCAATGACCCCTGAGTAAAAAAAAGGTAGCCCAATCATTTTTGTTCCTGGGTTCGCCGCATCACGGCAAATGCTGCCTGGGGGTCAAGACATCAGAAAGGTTGAGAACCGCTGACTTAAGAGAACACACTTACAAGATCACAGAGTTCATTCTTCACACTTAGAAGCCTTGCCAATAGTGATTTCGCCCCGGGTTTCCCAGAGCCCGAAAACCAGAGTTTTTAGGTAGATTTTGTAAACCCGAAATTTACAAATTTCTAACCTGTTAGATAAATTTAAGCTTGAACATTGTTCTGTAGCTAATTTTGTATTACTCTACATTAGTGCTGTATTAATTCGTTAGCATATGTATAAAAATATATTTCAAGATTTTGAATGATGATGTTATATCCTCAGTCATTGATGGTGCAAGCATCGTGATGAAGCTTGGTCATGACACTAACCCTCTCTATGTTGCTTTTCCAGCACATGCAATTCATTTGGTTGTCTGTGATGTCCTACACAAAAATCAGGAAAATTGATGAGAAGAGGACAACATGGAATATGAGGAAATTGAAGAGAAAATGCTGCGATGTTTGTGAAAAAGAAGTGAAAATTGCAATACTACAGATTGCAATACAAATTTTCTAATAGTACTTAACCTACTTAAAAGTCAATTAATAAATTAATAATGCTAATATGATAATTCAATCGAGCAGCACGAGTTTAGGCAATAATTTTTTGTCTTCAATAAAAAATCGTTGACATCAGATTCACATGAGTAAAGAAGTTTGTTTCGAAACAATTTTGACAACAATGGAAGCATTTCACCTCCAAAAACAACGATTATACAATTCAACAAATAATATTAATGTCGAAGGGGCAATAACTGTATGATGCAAAGGCAAATAAACTATCATCAAACACAAAGAATTTATCGATATTATCATGCAAACAACAAAATAATTGCTTAGCGACACCTGGCAACAACAATTACAGTTAAAGGGTCATATGAGCACAACGAACCTCTGAAGACTTGTTCCTATAATCCGTTTTTCAGCTGCTGTATTGTTTCGTGAAACGTGAACCATCTTAGTTCTCATATGCCAAAAATTTCAAACAACCTTATCAAATCTCGTCTCAACAACAAAAACAAACACATATTTCGAGGTAACTATACTTCTTAAAGTAACAAATACAGCTATCTACCAAAAGCTACAACGAAACAATAAAAGTAGTGATTGATGCTTATTGAAGCTTTGTTTGATTGATGCTTCTCTTTTCAACCAGTGAAATGTCAATCGTGTCATGGATAGGAAGGAAAAATGGTTACAGCTGAGATTTGAATGTGGGATGTAAGGGCTGAACAGTTTCCTCCAGCAATAACATAATATGGGATAACAATAACAACAAAAGTAAAACACATACAGCAACAACAATACCCACAAAACAAATATAAGCTTCCAAAATAATCTCGCAAAAGAATTTCTCTAAATTTCTTCCACAGCATTTTTGGGAGGCGGCAAAATATGCGTCGTCATCATCCGCGCCGTCGTCGTCGTTATCGTTTTAATGAATAAAAACTAAAAATACTACTTAGTTAAAATCAAGAAAACCTAAAATAAGCGAGGAAATTCTAAGAAAACTGAAACCTTTCGTAACTCCTTAAAAATCTGCTGTCGTCAGTGGTCATCATGGACAAGTAATCTAAGTGGTGCGGATAAATTCTAAGATGACTAGGGAGACTTCGATGAGTTAAACAATAACAAGTGAATCAACAATTGTTGAGAAATTAATAAACTTAACTTAAATGAAATGAAACGTAATTTGGTTGATTTTGGTTGAAGAAAACAATTTTAAATATCGACAATTGCGAATTGTGAAAAGAATCAATTAATTACAGATGGATGGAGTGATCGATAATCTAAAGGATGACATAATTGGCGACTTATTTAACATAACATAACTTAACATAACGTAACATTAAATTAGAGTGGTTTAAGAAGGTTAATGTCTTTGTGATAAACCACCACAAATTTGAAACGTGGTGAAAGTGATTACATTAAAACTAGAACTCTTAGAACACATCTCAACAACAACGGCATCATTCGGAAACCAGCAAGGGCGTGAAACCGTAGAATATGAAGATAACAAATTTGGAAGCTCCGTACAACGTGCAAGTCAACGATTAACAATTTCAATCTCAACAATCCATCAACGCAACACAACCGCAACTTCAACAACAAGAACTACATCATTATCATTATAATCATTATCATTATTATCATTATCATCATATACAAAAATACATATACAGACAAGAGACAATCACAATGAATGTCTGATCACACAGACCTTATAGCCTTACCTCGAGCCACTTTGATGGGACATTAAAACCTAAGTTGTCACAAAAACAAGTTAGGCAATGACCATTGCAAGGTTAACAATAAGATGACCAAAAACTAGTTACAAATGATAACTCGATACCAGAAGGTTTTTGGCGACGGGGGAGGATCTGATCGTTTGGCCACCATCTTGTTATTATTAATTTGGCGACACTTGGCCGCCCTTCCCACCCTCTTGCTACTGGCTGCTATTGGCTGGAACCACCCAGTCTGAGTCATGGGTTAAGAACATGTTAGACTTCACACGATATGAATACAGAGGTCGATGTGTTCAATAACAATATACAAAGTTAATATGCAATGGAACAAAAGTAATAAACAATGATACAAAGGTTAATTGTTTAAAAATCCCAATATGAACTTAATTCTCAATTAAATGTATCGAGTTGAAAAGTAATTCTGTGACAAGATCCAATAATGCAGTAACTTTGAAGTTATTACTTAATAATATTTATAACGTATTATCTAAAATAATTCTTATAACTTGTGTAGTAATAAATTACATATTTAAAATAATTATTTAAACACATTGGTAAAATTCAATTTGACAGGGAACACTTAAATCTGTATCAAGATATTAAAAGATATTAAAACAATTGGGTGAAATTTCAAATATATCGTCGGTTACTGGCTCATAATTTGCATCGAATATTTTATTTGATTACATTATATTTTTATATATTTGATAATATAATAACTAATAATTTAAATTAAGTACATTATTCGCCTTGGGAATTTGCTTATTTGAGAATTTCTCTGTTTTTGACCATTTTAGAGTTGATAAAAAAGTTATGTTCGTCGTAACTGCAAAGGTTTGTGTGAGTGTGCATGAAGATAATCAGCATGATCATTTGAATGCACTATTCTTTAGGAGCTTATCTTGACAAATGTCCCACAAATGGTGATGATTATGAGGATAATGACAATGTCGATGATGATGATGTTGACAATTTAAGTAACTTAAAGCTCTAATTTGTATCACAAATACACTGCCAAAATTATCACAAAATTAGGAGAATTTTCAGTAAAATGCACATCAATGTTAAGCAACAATTTTAAATAATTAATTCTCTTCAGCAACAACATCAGCAACAACAAAAACATCAACGACATTTTCACAGCTCCACACGCAGATGTCCTTTTTCTCCTTTATTCCTTCCTTCCTTTTCCAACTTGTTCAGAATATCCTGAGCCATCAAGTGGCTCGTCTCGTCGTATTCGGGGTCAAGGGTGAACCAAATGGCCACGGCGCACCTCTGACCTGACAGTACGGGTTTGACCCCGTGATAATGACCCGAGTTAAAGGAAACCACCCTGCCGCACTTCGGCTTCACCCTGGACTAAAATGACGATTTCAAATGTATTTAATCATTTCAAATACAATTAAGAAAATAATTAATAATGAAATGGTATCGTCTTCATCATACTCCTCCTTCTCCTCGCCAACATCATCATCATCATCGTCGTCGTCGTCGTCATCATCATCGTCATAATCATCAATATCATCATCGTCATCATCATCCTCATCACTACCATCACAGCCACCAACCTGGACAGACATGTTCTGATGGGCAAAAAAGAAGTCCCCTCCAAAGAAGTCATCGTTGAGGTAAAGTATGGCACTGTTGATGTTGAGTGGAATCAATAACAATTAGTTATAATTAAATCAATAATATGATACGTCATTTGCACATGTAATGGATTACAAGATTAGCCACCAGCATTAATAATAATGATAAATCAAGATGATGGTATTGATGATGGTATTGATGATGACAATGATAACAATTATAATAATCATAACTATAATATAACTATAATAAATAATAATAATAATAAATAATAATAAAGAAAATTATGTTTATAATAAAATATTTCAGCAATCAATTAAAACTAATTACTCAAACAAACATTTCAACTATTGGCTTTGGTTGATTGTTCTGCTTAGTTACACAAATAAAATTTCGACAAAATGAAAAATACAAATAAATAAAAAAACCCATAATTTTACATAAAATGAAATTATTCTATAATAACATAATTATGATTATGATGTAATGATGAATACGGTGATTGCTTTTATTGCACTTGTCGTAAATCCAATTTTAATTAGCATCATCAACTTCTCAAAGTCACACATCACATCAAAGTAAGGACCCATTGACAGTTCAAATGAGTGGAAATGTCATATTCACAACCTCCTTAGTCATCACCAACTGCTATCTTCATCATCAAACATCATCATCATCATCGTCGTCACCACGAAGCATCATCGTCACAATCTCCATCATCAACATACTCATTTTATCATCTTGGGTCCATCTATCGTCTTAATAATTCATTTGAGTTACCAAATACTTGTCATTATCGCCGTCCTAATTTCAATATCATAAATTTATAATAAGGATAGAGTTATAAAAAGAATAAAATTATTATGAGGATGTAATTATAATAAAAATAACATTATTATCATTATTACTATAACGATGAAATTAGAAAACCAATGCCCTCAC